>QODF01000024.1:979807-1006507 GCA_024372805.1 Oostethus manadensis
TATATATGTATTTTTTAAAAAAAATCAAAAATAATGATAACTTTTCATTTACATATATTTACTTGTGTTATTTAAAATAATTGTAATGATTGCTGTTGTGGCTACAGTTTTTTTTATCAATAATTTGTTCAATTAGTTATTCTGTATCAATTTTTTTCTTAATTAAACAAGAAGTTATTCCTAATATTTTTGTAGCATAAAACATTTTTATAACAATGAGCATAAAATGTTTGCATAAAAATGCAAACATTAGCAATAGTCTTTTTATTACATTATAATTGTATTTTTTTAGTAGTATGACACAAAATTATGTTTTTAGTAAATGTTTTAGTTTATTGAAATGTCCTTAACTGCCTCTGGCATTTCATTTTTATTCTTCTTCTTGATGATTTGGTATTTAATAGTGAACATATAAATAATTGAGATATTTTTAATAGACCTTGGGTTGTAAATATTTAATTTCCCAAATACTCAGGTAAAAATAATTGAATTTCTCATGTTTTGTAATATTTCAAAGAATCCCTGAAGCTTTGCAACACATGGCCAGCCAAACATCACACATACTTGCCTTTTGTATGTGCTGTGTATTCTAGTCCCCGTGAGAGGTAGAATGTGCTGCACCTTGGCCTCACACAGGGATTACACCTAGATGATTCTTGAAAAGAGAATTTCACGTTGGCCAGCAGGGCTTAATTCGTGCATGTGGAATGGGACCTTGGCACTGTGGAGCCATGACCAGTTATGACAGAGAACAAAGAGCAGCCAGAATAGTTTGCACAAGGAAGAGGTCTGAGCCTGACAGGCTGTCCCTTGGCAGCTTCTCCGAAATGTGTCCTCTCTCTCTTATAAAGTCTGAGGGAGACATTATTCCCCCTCCATGTCTTTTTGACTTTCCATTTGCAATGCTTCCTGTGAGGTGCGCATTTGGGCGAGAGAAGAAGAGTGTGTGTCTTATCGCTTCATTAGCCTGTGGATTTCTGGGTCAGTTGTAGCCTTGTTCCCACTGTCTCTCATTCTGTAATTACCCTAACGTGAGTCACACCACATAATTAGGATGGCCCGAAACTCACTTAGCAGGACACACACACACAAACACATACAGTAAATGTCAGTTGTAGCACACAGAACAATGCTAATGAAATTATCATTGCTGAGGGTCCCACAGCTGTTTACTAACAATGATCAAATCCAGGGGCCCGTTGCAGAAAACCAGGATAGGGATTAAGATGGGATATCTTGGTTATCCTGGCTCAATTTATCCGTGATCCGTTTGCACAAAAGTGAGATAGTGGAGAGTGCAATATGTTGAGACGTAAGTTACCATGGAGATTTATTTTGTGAAGTTAACCTACTCCAGATCAGGCTAAGGTCCAGGATCTATTTAATCTCATCTTTTATTTCAGTAAGCAGTCACTGGAAACCAACAGTTAAACCACTGCCCACTAAACATTGTTATCACATCAATTACACCCACTCTCAGATTAGATAATTTATCCCACGTACTATATATATATATTTATATATATATATATTACACATCCCGTATAAGTGTGAATCTCAGTTGGGAATCTGCGTGGAGTTTGCATGTTCTCGTGCGTGCATGGGTTTTCTCCGGGTACTCCTTTTTCCTCGCATATTCCCAAAATAGGCATGTAGGTTCATTGAAGACTCTAAATTGTCCATAGGTATGAATGTGAGTGTGAAAGTGCCCTGCGAACAGTCCAGGGTGCACCCCTCCTCTCGCCCTAAATCAGCTGAGATAGACTCCAGCATACCCCCGTGACACTAGTGAGGATAAGTGGCATAGGAAATGGATGGATGTATATACTATATAAATAAAAATACACTTCTGCAAGATAAAATAGATACACTGTATGGAGTTACATTTACATACACAGATCCATAATCAGAGTACCACTACTTTTTCAGAGATGTTAATTGCATTGGCAAATAACATGTACTGCATTACGCAGAGGGCTTTGCCCTCAAGGGGAAACGAGTACAGCCTAGGTTCCTTAAAGTGGGGTGTGCTTACCCCCAGGTGACTATTCATTATTTTTTGAAAAACCGCGAGGGAGAGTGAGCATCTGATGTTCGAATCTCAAAGCGGCGAGGGATGACAGTATGTGCCTTTCTACTTTAAAGTTGTGAAGGATTATGTTATTGGGTAGTTTTCAGCTAAACTACAAACTTGAATTGACTACAATTAAGCCTATAACAAAAAGACGATAACAAATTTTGCTGGATGATAATTGCCCTAATTAAAAAATAGATGAGAGATGACAAAAATCACTTTGATTAAAAAGAACACACACACACGCATGCAGGTATGTAGTGTATTGTTAAACTAATATAAGGGCTTATTGTTGAGCATTCTCTCCGTTCATTCCACTGTAGCACCACCGTGCACAGGCACATGCAGAAGAACCCTCTTTTTGCTCAGCCTGTGTGTTAATGGGAGACTCATATGTTGATAATTCAGTAATTTGATAATTGTTCCATTCATTGATTTATCAGTTGTCGAGACAAGCTTAACTACAGTCTAATAAATGAAATCACCTGCCAGGTCGTCAAACGCTGCCTTTGCAGTAGTTACTGCCAACATAGGCACAATCGTTCACTAATAAAAGGAACAAAGTGACGCTTGACAAAGGGTGTCCCATAAAAGACAAAATAAAGCTGCACTTTAACAGAAAAAAAGCAGGCAATGGAGGACATCTAGCTTGTTATCCTTTCTCCGACAATAGATAATTAATGCATTCCTTGTGTGTTATAAAAACATCATCTTCAGTTCTCTCACTGCACACGTTTTCATCTGCTGTCTTCACTACTATAAAAACCTTTTAGTTTTTACTTCATTCTATTGTTTGAACGGTCGATGGAGATACGGGCATCACTGTGGGCAGTGTCACTGTCCAGGCCATTGTGTTGAGTGCTTCAGTGGATAACTTGAGGTCTTTCTATGTCATCCGTGTCGTCGTGGGGGAGAGAGAGCCTCTGAAAGATTAAATACCATGCCCCGCACACATTAATGTACAACACACACACACACAGGCAATGGATTAGGATTTGGGAAGCATCCCTGTAACCACAAATCAGGCCGAGACAGATCAGTCATTCTTCATAAACATACATAGCAGGCATTGATTAAGAATGTACATTAAGATAGATTTGACTGTCTTGACTTTTATGTCATGAAACAGAAAGACAGTTTAATCAATTGCAGTCAACTTTTTAATGAAGACAGAGAAAGAGAGATGTCACCTTGTTACATCTATTGGAAAGAATTTGATTTGTTTTGCATTTTTATTGTACATTGTACAGTTTTTATTTTTCCTCTCCCTTTATTTCTTCTTTACCTTCTTTTTCAATTGCTGCCATGTACTTGTGTTTAATAATTACCCCAAGATAAAAGAATGTGGGCAAACATGACATAAATATGTTTAATTGTAAATACAACACCTTTTGGAAATCAGCAGTGTTTCCTATGACAATAACGAGGTAGTAGATGTCAATGGATTGCCGTTACTGTGAGTTGCACGTGAATGCAAACAATAGGCATATGTGTCCTGTAAGTAACCCTAAACAACAAGCATCATGAAATAATGTGGGACAGGGGGACTGGACCATTTTTAATTCTAGGCCAGTGGAATGCCTAATTGCAATTAATAGATTGTGATAACGGGCCAGACGGTGGCTGACTGGGTAGCATGTTGGCCTCACAGTCAGGAGGTTCTGGTTTCTAATCTGCGTTGGGCATTTCTGTGTGGAGTTTGCATGTTTCTCCCGTGCGTGTATGAGTTTTCTCCGGGTACTCCGGTTTCCTCCCACATTCCAAAAAACATGCAAGTTAGGTTAATTGTCCATTAGCGTGTGAAACTCTAGAGTTAAACAATCAGTAAAAAAAAATTACACACTGGGGTCATTCAGCACTTCTCTTTTTCCTTATCATTCCGTTGCCTGTATGGTAGCTGTGTGTGAGTCCCAAGTGTAATATTTGATTAGAAGTCTTAAAGGAAGATGTCTTACTCCCCCTTTGCACTGCAAACTGGATATTTAGAATCAGAAAGTAAATCTTGGAGATCATTCCAGACTGCAGACATACTGAGCTAGCAAGCTTGCTGGGTTGAGCACGACGTCATCACTAGCGTGGCCAATATCATTATCAATACGGCAATTATCGATAACTATGCGAACTCATGTTTGATGTTTATATCAGTATTGGCCAATAACATCAGCCAAAATAATCAGACATCCCTGTAAAATATGTTTTGTTTTTCTGCTGTCTTGTTTTGAATGAGGGCGAGATTTGTGCACTATGAGCATCTTTGTGTGCTCTTGGCCACTATCATGCATTCCAGACACTATCATATGGTGTTTAAAAATCCAGCCGCACAACGCTCAGTCATATCCTGCTCATCCATGATGGAACACTAGTCATACGCTGACTGAGTTCCTCAGTCTGTGGCAAGCTCCGCTTTGGCTTGGCTGCCTCTCGCATGTCTCGGGCCACCAGACATCTGTCATCAGCACGCAACTCACTGGAGGTCTGCGGCTCCCCATGAGGCCGTCTTCTCTACCACTGTCAAATACAATCAGCGTCCTTGTATTCCCTTTTTTTCCCCAATCGACGTTTCTCCTCCCCTTCTTTCAGCGCGCTGTAATACATAGCCAGCAATTTGCCAATCATGCCCACGATGACACCCACGTACACGGAAACACATACACACTCGCATAGATGTGCACATGAGGCATCCAGGCCTGCTGTGGTGTATAATAACAGATAATTGCCTATTGCGGGTTGGCCTTCGGCAGAGGGAACCAATCACAGTGACAGCCACTTTGCTAAAACGTGTGAATGTGTGCGCATGCATGCAAAACACACCATTTTGAAGTATTCGCCAGACCAATGTGCAAATTACGAGTCTCATGGCTGTTTGCCCCCATGTATTTCTTGCTTTTGTATTAAAATTCTGTTCGACTGCAGGAGGAGGTTTGTATGTCGGACTGCAGCGTGACAAAATGCACTCGTGCACTTCTTCACTAATATGGTCGCTGCTCAGCTTGTCACTCGTCACCCATTTGGAGAGAGTCAGCATCCCTGGTTAATGGGCTGTCCTCTTGCCAGGGAACCTGATGACTCCAATTGCTCCACACTCACAACATAATGCTTTTTTAGCGGGGGGAGGCTGCGTAGATGGGTTCACGGAGCGGCAAACGCTGCAAAGCCTGAGTTTAGTGGGATTTCATACCAAGAAATACATGGTAGCATCTAATGTCTAATGCAATACAGTGCTAGTGGCTAAAAAAAACAGATTTATTAAACTGCATAAAAGTATGTGAATTTCTAAGTAAATCTGTGAATGTATTTATTTTAAATTCTTAACATTGTTATACTGCAGCTAATAAATAATAATTAAAATACTTTTTACGAGGTTCTTGAGCCACCTCAGCAGCTGTAGGTTCCCTACCCCTACTTTAGAGGTTCGGCTGTGACTGTAGTTAGTAGAAAACCATTTTGGGCGTTAAAAAACAATGTTGAAATGGTGTGCCAATGTAGTGTTGAGATGGAAAATATATGTGGCACGTCAGCCTAGTTTATGGAAGACCTCTTTGTTCTATAGTAATATATAGTGCTTAATTGTATGTGTAATTCCCCCAACCTATTGGGAGAACACACCAGCATGCAGTCGTGTAGCAAGTGGAGGATGACTCATTTTGTACTCTCGCTATTTTGTTCTTTTCCTTCATCTTTCTCCAAGTTTTGTCATTTATATTTCTTCACCCTGCATTCCATGTTTCTGTCACCTCCTCCTCCACTGCACACATTTTCCCCTTCTCACTCTCACTACATGTTTTTCTCCCACTGGCTGCTGGCTCTCCCAGCACATGCACAGTATATACTGTATGTGTTCAGTTAATACTCTGCAAATGTCATCTTTTCTCAATTTTTAATAGGTGCTACCATGAAAATGTGCACATCTGCGTGCATACTTCATCTTTCCAGCCAGCTCAATATTCCCAAATGCAATTTCCTCCATGTGGTTGGATGTTCATCATTCCATACTCCCCCCTTCTTAGTTTTTTAATAAACTGCTGGTCTCTTTTCTTTTGTGCGCTTTTTTTTCAGACACCCTCATTTTCAGTCCTCCCTTACAGACACACAAGCAAGAACACACACTCACACACACTGCAGAGTCATACCTCCCTGCCATTTGCAGGTCTGATGCAGTGTATCAATCTCTGCTACCTGATTAAAGTGCATATCGCAGATCGTCCCTGACAATGTCTTTACAAAGCTGCTTTACATTCATCACTGGTAGGAACTCGCCATCCAGCTCAGCCAAGTGCATCTTGTGTTGTCTCAGCAAAAGACAATTAACTCAGACAATGATGATGTCACAGCACTTAGATTGAGATTGAAATAAAACACTCCGGCGCTGGCTTTAGTGAGCTGATCAGTTTGCAGTTTGAAAAGATAGCAATTACCTTTTTCTCCTCAATAAAGCCCACTACTGTGAAATGAACACATTTACAAGCTGAGGCCTTTTAAGAGTCCAGTACACATGTCACATAAGGAAGGCTTTGTGTCATATAGTACAAAATGGAACACGATGTCATTCTTCTTGGATCTGCAAGAGTGGAATAAAAATACCAGTATAAATTTATAACTTTGACAATAAATTCAAAATAATAATAATTACCAATACTTTACTTTTGTATTATAATGTATTTTTCTTAGCATTACAACTTTATTCATGTAAATGGTAAACTTTTCACTTGTAGTTCTTAACAACTTCATTTATTGTACAGTTATGGCTTTTTATTGTAAAACATTGCTTTTGTAATACTGTCTCTCCCAACAACAAACAACCTTTTATTCTTGTTAAATATTTTGACTTTTGACAGTCTTTTCCATAACATAACTTCTTTTTTTGTAATTATGACTGTATGACTTTATTCTTGTAATTTTCCAATTTTGCTGGAAGCATTGTCACACAAGGTAAGGAAGCTTGTCCAGAATTGGAGGGTTGGACGTAAGAGCCCCGGTTTCTGCCTTCCAGCCACAGTACACTTCACCCACCTTATGTAGTTTAACACCAGTGTGTGACTATGGGGTGAATGAATAAGGAGTTCTAAGTGTAGGTATCACAAGATCTTGCAAAATTTAAATGTGACGCTATCTCTAAACTATAGGGTTTAGAGAAACGCTATCTGACCGTGAGCTATGACATCACTACTTTAAATAATTATACATGAAATAGGGAGTTTGTGTGTGCAAGGCATTATTGGAAGTGCACATTAGGTTCTTTGCGGACACTATAAACCAGGGGTGTCAAACTTTTGCCATGAACGGCCGAGACCCTTGCAGGTTGTCTTTCTAGCCGGTCACTACAGCAGGTGATTTTAATGGTCAACACCTCCTTCAATTTGAGGGAAAGAGCTTATCAATCAAAGCACCTGTATTAGTGACCGGCTGGAAAGAAAACCTTACAGTGTCTCTGCACGAGTTTAAAACCTCTACCATAAACCTTGTAATTATGCATCACACACTTGTGATGTGTGACAGTTTTTTACATCAAAGTTCAACTTCAAGCTGTAGTAATTCTACATTTGATCAAATTTACTAAAGACTTGTCAGATCAAAAGACGATCTCTGCGTATGACTGTGTTTTGTTTTAATGGCACTATTTTTTCTGACGCGTGATTAGCGTGCGCACGTCCTGTTTAAACCCCGACCCACATTGTTCCACAAGCCGGAACAAATATTTGGCGAAATGGACAAAGAAATTGGTATTTTGATTGGTAAATTTTGCTTCAAAGCCTGAGTTACAAATAACTGTTTGTATCTATAGTCGTTTTGAGTTTTTTTGTGTGCGTTGACTGCCAGAGGTGAGGAGGTGGAGCTCTGCCAATATTTTGTATTTTTTTGTCATTTATGCAGTGGTACCTTGGCATACAAGTGTCCCAACTAAGGAGTGTGTTTTAAATGCAAGCTGTCTTTTGTCTTTTAAACTGCGAACTAAAGTTTAGGTTACAAGCTGCTTTTGACCAACAGGGACAGCTATTTTGGGGCTTGTGTTAATGTGACCATGGCTGAAGACAGGAATGGCTGTAAATAGCATAAGCAGCATATCAGCATTTCATACCAAATATGAGGTGAAAAAAAAAGGAAAAGAAAATACAATATTCAGTGCAGAGAGAGCAGTAGAAGGTGCGTTCAAGAATCATCAAACAAAGTGGGAGAAGTCACCACTCACATTAAACATGCGGTAACTGTGGGATTTGTAACAATATATTCTTTTTGGAATAAAATAATGTCCCATATTTGAAAATACGGTAAGAATGCCACTTTTATGTAATGGGCGTCTTTATTCTATTATGTAAGATTAATGTCTACATCAACAAATGTAACTGTTGTATAGTTTGTTTGGGGTTACTTGAAATATTTCTCTTTTTAAATATATCATTTTTGAATCATCCCTTACCTGAATCAATTTTTTTACCACAAAGAGTTTGAATTCCCTAGTTAATATAGTTAACTACGGGTAAAATGTGATTAACAGTGATTAAATAGTTTAATCGATTAATGTTAAAATATGGTCTCGCCTCATCCTTGTGAACCCAATATCATGTATTGTTTTGTCTCGTGGGTGTCTACTTGAGTATCTTCTGTCTAAACCATTATCATAATAATATTATGCATCTTTGTGCTAATTTGATTGTTTTGTTACGTTACTGATTTCCCACTGAACCCAACTGTCCCTTGTATTAGCTGGTATACTGATTCTCTGACATTATAACTTCAACAGCTATTCTGGAGCAAACAGGGGGAAATGCCACCTCTAATAAAAGCCCAGTGTCAAATGGTCGGAAAGATTCATAAAAGAAAACAAATTATTATACTGCGTCAGTACCAAATTTAAGTGGTCACTACACACTAATAAACAAGCAAGATTAAATCGAATGTGTAAATACAAAACAAGGTTGGAGCTAGAAGTGGAAAGTTAGCAAGTAATAAGTAAACAAATGGGATTGCCATGATTAAAGTGTACAAAAAATATTCAGTGAATGGATGTTCTTGGATGTGGGGGTCAAGCGTTTCATGGAGGCCGGGGGCGTCCAAGTTTTTGGCATCACTATTAATCATGAACCATCGGTGGTTGAGGCAAGTTTGTGTGTGTAGTGTGGAAGTGGGAGGCGCTGCAGCTGTAGCTATGATGCTGACATTAATTCAAATGTCATGGTTTTAATGGGCTTCTGCTCTGCACCATCCTCATAAGTCACTAGTTGAACTTTCAAGGTGACACAACAAGGATTGTCTGGGACTTGGTTTATTTTATAAATATTTTGTTAAATCCTTCTGTCCATTGTTACATTGTCTACATTGAGCGGTTTGCATTCATTAAAATTGACACACATTCTTTATTGTTTTGTATTCAATTCATCTCTGGGAATTAATTGCCTGATGTATGGGATACTGAAAATATTTCCTTTACCTCCAAATCAGCAGCAATCATGATGAACTGTATATATCTAGTGGAGTAACAGAACACCTCAGCGTCTCAATGTCACTCAACGCCTCAAGCCCCTGCCGAGCGCTGTACTACCTACTGCAGCTGTGACTGTGTTGTTTGTAAGTTTTGAAAATGTAACGCTAGGTTATAAATCATGCCTCACACATGTATCGTAGAAGATTGTGCCAATAAGCGGAAAAGTCGGTCAAGTTTGAGATTCTAAATGCTATCGACTAAACCATGAGACAAACTGAAGAGTGGATAGTAATGGATCTCAACTTTGCCGGGAGGACTCAGCAAGATGCTCGGTCGTTGTCACCATTTTTACCTGAGGGCTATGTTGTTTTCAAAAGCCATTCCAATGAGAGCGGACATTGTAAGTGACTGTTTTCATTATATTGGTATCAATGAAACAATTAGCACTAGCACTAAGACGGAAAGGGGGAGTCTTCCCTGATATCCTGTAGTGCATCCTGCATATATTCAGGCTTAAAGAAATATGTGTTTATATTTCACATGAGGATAGTGGATGATGGGCAAAGTTCCAAGTTCCAGCAACGACTGTATATAACTCATTCCAAATTATATTTTTTAAACCAACAATATAAGAACACCACTGGAGAGCAAACATGCAAGCTGTATATATGCAAAAGCTGTATATATGTGTGGTCGTTCAGCTAAAATGATCTCCAATGGCTTAAAACGGAGAGCAAAACCAGAGACACGTGGCAGAAAATGGATGACAACTATCAAAATGGATTGAAGAATTGCCAGAATGGCAAAGGCTCAGCCAATGATCAGCTCCAGGATGATCAAAGGCAGTGTGAAAGGTGCCACAAGTTGGTTGACTCCATGCCACACAGATGTGAAGCAGTTATCAAAGACTGTTGGTCATACAACTAAATATTAGTTTAGTAATTCGTGTGATTTTGAAATCCAAGAAACAGAGTAAAGTTTTGTAAAGTCACCAGCAGACAGTGCTATTTTTTAACACACCCCTTTTAAGCAATTGCCCAATTACACAGCCTTAAGAGCTATCATGAATGCTGGGTCTTGTTTGTTTTCTGAGAATCTACTGCACCTGCTGGTAACGTTTTTGCCATGTAGCAATAAAAATCTACAAATAACAGTCATTAATCTGTTTAGTCACATTGGGCGGCTATTTTGAACACTACTGTAAATACTGTATATGATATATGATATACAGTATATGATGCACGATGGACAGTCGGGACATTTGGAAGACATGGATTTTAATCTCCACTTGGCATGTCAGTGTGGAGTTTGCACGTTCTCCTCGTGCGTGCGTAGGTTTTCACCGGTTTCCTTCCACATTTCAAAAACATGTATGTTAGGTTAATTGGACACTCTAAATCGTCCATAGGTGTGAATGTTTGTTTGTCTGTCTGTACCCTGCGATTGACTGCCACCAGTCCGGGGTGGGTGCCCAAGTCAGCTGGGAAAGGCTCCACCATACCCCCCCTAGTATAGAAAACAGATGAATATAAATGCATATATGTGATACATATTTAAATCTAAGTCTTTGAATACACAAGTTTTGTATTATTATTGGGTGCTGGTGTCAATATTATGCCTTTTGCTAAATTTTTACCATTAAAAAAAAAATTACTCTTCTTTCTGCAGTGATGCAATGACAAATAAGCCAGTCTGTGACTCACCCCTGTCTGGTACCTCAGATAAGCAACCAACATCTATGAGTCCTTGTATGGTTAAGATAGGCGTACATTCAATGATAGCTAAGTTTATTAACTAAACAACGCTATTATTAGCTGACACCAATTAAACCAAACTAAACTAAAACACAGCAACATTTGAAAGTACAGCTACTTGAAATCCCGCCTTTTCCTGCTTTGATTACATTAGATGTAACACACAAACTCACATTACTTATGTTTGGTTGAATCCATTTAATTTAAAAACGGAAAATCCCAAATTACTTGTTGTTTTATTTTATTTCACTACCACAAGCTTTGGATATGGACCAAATTACTTCAAATACCACAGCTTTTCACGGAGGGGGAAAAGCTGTGGTTGGGGTACTTCAGGGTGAGGATACCTCTCTTGCTCTGGGTCTCGTCACCAACGTAACTGTCCTTCTGGACCGATTGTTGATTGATTGTCACCGATTCTGTTCATAATCTTCATGGACAGAATTTCTAGGTGCAGTCAAGGTGTTGAGGGAGTCCAGCTTGGTGACCTTAGGATCTCATCTCTGCTATTTGCAGACGATGTGGTCCTTATGGCCTCATCAGGCTGTGACCTTCAGCGGTTACTGGAGCGGTTTGCAGCTGAAGCTGCAGTGTGAAGCTTCTGGGATGAGACTCAGCACCTCCAAATCCGAGGCCACGGTTCTCAGTCTGAAACGGGTGGACTGTACCCTCCGGGTTGGGAGTGAGGTCTTTCCTCAGGTGGAGGAGTTCAAGTATCCCGGGTTCTTGTTCACGAGTGAGGGAAGGTTGGAGCGTGAGATCGACAGACGGATCGGTGCAGCATCTGCAGTAATGCGGTCACTGTACCGGTCCGTCGTGGTGAAGAGAGAGCTGAGCCGGAAGGCAAAGCTCTCTGTTTACCGATCGATCTACGTTCCCAACCTCACCTATGGTCATGAGTTATGGGTCATGACCGAAAGAATGAGATCGTGGATACAAGCGGCGGAAATGAGTTTCCTTCGTAGGGTGGCTGGACTCACCCTAAGAGATAGGGTGAGGAGCTCGGCCATCCGGGAGGAGCTCAGAGTAGAGCCGCTGCTCCTTCACATTGAGAGGAGCCAGTTGAGGTGGCTCGGGCATCTAGTCCGGATGCCTCCCGGGCGCCTCCCTGGTGAGGTGTTTCGGGCATGCCCAGTCGGGAGAAGGCCCCCGGGAAGACCTAGGACACGCTGGAGGGACTATGTCTCACAGCTGGCCTGGGAACGCCTTGGTGTCCTCCCGATGGAGCTGGAAGAGGTCGCTGGGGACCGGGAAGTCTGGACTTCCCTACTGAAGCTGCTGCCCCCGCGACCCGGACCCGGATAAGTGGTGGAAAATGGATGGCTGGACCACAGCTTTTTACTTAAATGTAAACTTGTCATTAAATTTCACCTATCTTGTGTTTATTTCATTACACTGAGTTAGAAACAAAGACATGGCAGGTATTTCTTTTCATTAACACACATTTAGGTAGCTGGGATAGGCTTCAGCACACCCCCACGACCCTAGTGAGAATAAGCGGCATAGAAAATGGATGGATGGTTATAATAATGTTGGTGAAGGGCAGTGGTTCATAAACTGTTTTTTGCAGTGCCCCCCTTTTTGAGATAAAATGATTTTATCCCCCCTGAAAAATATGGTAATAATGAAAAGTGTTCGCGGTAACCCCGCACCTCCTCTGCCATGAAGCCGGGTCCCCTCAAGGGAGCGTGCCCCCCAGTTTGAAAACCACTGGTGCAGGGTTTCCAAATCATCAAGTGTAAACCCCACAAGCAAGCATGTAACGTAATTGAGAACATTTTCCATTATTCAGCTTAAGAGCCAGAGGTATTTCATTTAGCCAGCTTCAATTTGCTTAATGCGGTCGCAGGCAGTATCTGTAACAATAAAGTGACAAGTCAATTTAAAACTCACTTGTACAATTGTGTGTGTGTGTGTGTGTGTGTGTGTGTGTGTGTGTGTGTGTGTGCGCGCGTGCGTGCATGAGTGATGCAGACTTTAGTAGACACTGATCAAGTGGAGTGAAGTGACTGGAAATGTCAGAAAATAGCAGAGTTCATGCATGACTACAGCCACTGACAACTGATAAATTAGTTGCCTGTTGGTATGTGTGGTATTCCCCCAGGGAGTGTACGAACCTCGGTTTGTGTGTGTGTGTGTTTGAAATCCCTTGTGTTTTATCATATACATATACAGTAGTTGCAGTATGTGCTAAGCCTTTAAATGGACCATATACATGAATATACAGTGATCCCTCACTTTTCGCTCTTAATGGGGATAAGCCACCCTGCGGAGGAAACTCATTTCGGCCGCTTGTACCCACGATCTTGTCCTTTCGGTCACTACCCAAAGCTCATGCCCATAGGTGAGGGTAGGAACGTAAATGAGAGCTTTGCCTTTTGGCTCAGCTCTCTCTTCACCACAACAGACCGGTGCAGAGTCCGCATCACTGCCTATCTATCTCACGTTTCATCCTTCCCTCACTCATGAACAAGACCCTGAGGTATTTAACCTCCTTCACTTGAGGCAGGACCTTATCCCCGACCCGGAGATCGCACTCCACCCTTTTCCAAGCAAGAACCATGGACTCAGATTTGGAGGTGCTGATTCTCATCCCAGCCGCTTCACACTCAGCTGCAAACTGATCAAGTGAGGGTTGAAGGTCACTGCTCGATGAAGCCAGCAGGACCACATCATCTGCAAAAAGCAGTGACCAAATCCCGTGGCCACCAAACTGAAACCCCTTAATGCCCTGGCTGCGCCTATAAATTCCGTCCATGAAAGTAATGAACAGAATCTGTGACAAAGGGAAGCCTTTGCGGAGTCCAACCCTCACTGGAAACCGGTCCGATTTATTGCCGGCAATGCAAACTCCAACTCCCTGTATGACACCGGTCATACAGGGAACGAACCGCCTGGATTAGGTGGTCCGATACCCCATATTCCCGGAGCACTCCCCACAGTATTCCCCGATGAACACGGTCAAATGCCTTTTCCAAGTCCATAAAACACATGTAGACTGGTTGGGCAAACTCCCATGCACCCTCAAGGACCCTGCTGAGAGTATAGAGCTGGTCCACAGTTCCATGACCAAGACGAAAACGACACTGTTCCTCCTGAATCCGAGATTCGATTATCCGGCGGATCCTCCTCTCCAGAACCCCTGAATAGACCTTACCGGGAAGGCTGAGGAGTGTGATCCCACAATAGTTAGAACACCCCCTCCGGTCCCCCTTCTTGAAAAGCAGGACCACCACCCCGGTCTGCCAGTCCAGGGGCACCGACCCTGATGTACACGATGTATACATCCACCCCCAGGGCCTTGCCACCAAGGAGCTTTTTGACCACCTTGGTAACCTCAGCCCCAGAGATAGGGGAACCAGCCTCAGAGTCCCCGGGCACTGCTTCCATGTTGGAAGATGTGTCGGTGGGATTGAGGAGGTCTTCAAAGTATTCCCCCTACCAGTCCACAACATCTCGAGTCGAGGTCAGCAGCACACCGTCCCCACCATACACGGTGTTGACTGTGCACTGCTTCTTCCTCCTGAGACGGCGGATGGACGGACATTTTCCATGGCCTCAGTGACTGCCAGAGCCACAGACCGCTTGGCCTGCCGGTACCTGTCATCTGCCTCCAGAGTCCCATGGGCCAAAACGGCCTGATAGGACTCTTTCTTCAGCTTGACGGCATCCCTTACCGCTGGTGTCCACCAACGGGTTCTGGGATTACCGCCACAACAGGCACCGACCACCTTACGGCCACAGTTCCGATCAGCCGCATTGACAATGGGGGCACGAAACTTCGCCCACTCGGACGCAATGTCCGCTGCCTCCTCGGAACTTGGTCAAAGCTCTCCTGTAGGTGGGAGTTGAAACTCCTTCTGACAGGGAACTCTGCCAGACGTTCCCAGCAGACCCTCACAATGCGTTGAGGTCTGCTAGGTCTGACCGGCATCCCAACCCCACCATCAGAACCAACTAACCACCAGGTGGTGATTGGTTGACAGCTCCGCCCCTCTCCTCACCCAAGTGTCCAAAACATGTGGCCGCAAGTTCGACGACACAACCACAAAGTCAATCATTGAACTGCGGCCCAGGGTGTCCTGGTGCCAAGTGCACATGTGGACACCCTTATGCTTGAACATGGTGTTCATTATAGACAATCCGTGACAAGCACAGAAGTCCAATAACAAAACACCGCTCGGGTTAAGATCAGAGGGGCCATTCCTCCCAATCACAGGTCTCACAGTTGCAGCCAACAAGAGCGTTGAAGTCACCCAGTAGAACAAGGGAATCCCCCGAGGGAGCACTCTCTAGTACTTCCTCTAAGGACTCCAAAAAGGGTGGGTATTCTGAACTGCTGTTTGGTGCATAAGCACACACAACAGTCAGGACCCGTCCCCCCACCCGAAGGCGTAGGGAAACTACCCTCTCGCTCACTGGGTTAAACTCCAACGTGCAGGCTTGGAGCTGGGGGCAACAAGAATTGCCACCCCTGCCCGTCGCCTCTCATTGCCGGCAACACCCGAGTGGAATAAAGTCCAGCTCCTCTCGAGAGGACTGGTTCCAGAGCCCTTGCTGTGCGTTGAGGTGAGTCCGACTATATCTAGCCAGGATTTCTCCACCTCACGCACCAGCTCAGGCTCCTTCCCCGCCAAAGATGTGACATTCCACATACCGACAACTAGCTTCTGAAGCCGAGATTCGGACCGCCAACGCGTCCGCCTCCGGCCGCCACCCAGCTCACTTAGCACTGGACCCCTTTGGCCCCTCCTACGAGTGGTGAGCTCATGGGAAGGGTTCACCTAAATCTTTAATTATAAAACCTTACACAGTAATTAACTTTCATCAACATGCCTTCTGAATGAGGTGAAGAGGCTTGTGTTGGTGGTGGAGGAGAGGCTTTCACTTGACTCATAGAGGCTATAGGTTCACTCGGAGGAGCTAGCAGTGTAGCTGGGATTTTTACCTTGGAGAAAAACACAAAGATGCGTAGTTGTTGTCGTGTCAACACAATTGCTAAACTCGACAGCTCGAATCATATTGTGGTCAGTGTTTTGTGCAAATCGTTGCATTGCCGTGTTGCACAATTGTTGCAGGTTCTCGAGGGTAATGCCACGCTTTTCAGTTTCTTCTTCGTCCTCCTCTTCGTTTTCTTCCTCACTCGCGGACTTTGTTATCTCAAGGAGGTCTTTGATGATCTGCCATGATGCGCAGCCAATCAACTCACGGGACAAATCCTTTCGTGCTCTCATTCGGCAGTGTCGCCCCGGGAACCAATCACGCGCCTCGTACGAGTGCCCGTGGCATGTAAGGTACAGTACAGTACAGGCATATACAAAGCCTCCGAGTCAACTCATCTCTTTGTATGGCATGCTGGGAAACCTTCTTTCTTGCTCATCAACATGAAACAATGTCTTTCCACAATATGTCTACAGATATGGCTGTATTTTTTCATTTTTATGTTTTGATAAATTTTTTTCATGAATATTTGGAAAAAACCTGCAAAGCACTGAAGCCACAAAACGTGAAGCACAAAGTAGCGAGGAAACATTCTACATTCATCCGTGAGCCGCTTGATTGAGAACTGCTAGGATGCATAGATTTACGCTGTCAGTAGTGTGAACTGACAGACGAAGCAGCGTTTGATGAACGGGATGCATTTAGTAGAGGTCTGTAAGGTAAACACAGCTGTGCCTTGCAGCTTGGCGCCTGCAGTGCATTGTGGGTGCTCTGACAAGAGGGCCATCAAATGTAGCTCTACATCCCATTTCAGTTGCTGAAGTTATCTTGATAGCAAGGCCCTTATCTCTAATGTGTTGAGTTATTATCTTTTGAGTGCCTCAATGTGTGGTGGTGGTGGTGTGTGTGTGTGTGTGTGTGTGTGCGCGCGCGCAGTATTTGATTGGACCTGTGTACAGCTTTGTTTTGTGTGCACACTAGGGAGACCACTGTGTTTATGTCTCTGTATGTAAAGAACAGTATGGTGTCTTTACAGAGATATTAATGCAACAAGTATTCGTTTCACAGTATATTAAAGAACCTTCCATACAACTGTACTCAGCTCAGTGTTGATTGTGTGGAACTGTAGCACGCATCAGACTGAGAGTTTTTTTTTTTTTTTAATAATTTGCTTGTTAAGAAACAAAGGGGCAAAATGCAGTTGAACCTGAATGTTATAACCACGTAATAACAAGCTCATTCATGAAAACATTACCAGAACTGGGCGCATTGATTTCACAAAGCGCATAGCAACTAACGCTGCTTCCGTCAACAACAACAGCATAGAGAACTGTTTGCTGCTTTCTTTCCTATCATTATTTAATGCAGACTTTTTGTTGTTTTTTTTAAAACCGGGAACAATATCTATAAACTTATCGTTGCTTTATTAGCATGAAAACCTTACTCAAAGTTTATGTGTACAGTAGACCTATATACAAATCTACTGTATAACAGTGTATATGCTTCCAGTTGTCCCCAAGGGCGCTAAACCTTGTGGGTAATGTAGTATACATTGACATTTACTAACACAGACTTGGTGGGAGCTGCCACTTACTACTTTGGGACAAATGAGAATCCAGAAGCCATGCTGACATGAAGCAAGTGTTTCTGCTGCACTAACTGTCACACAGTACTTTTATGAGTGGAAAGGCATTGTGTATCTGGCCAGGAGGACACCGCTTCAAGAGATTGTATCACAATGAATGAAGAATTGCTAGCGCCAACAAGCAATATAGGTGAATTCCGTTACATGTAATATTAGCTGCTGCCAACCGTTTTTCACTATCTAGAACGCACAGAAAAAGGAAGGACGTGCGTTCTGGTCTCACGTAAGGATTGTGGCAATTTTTGTCCAAAATTTTTAACAAATGATTTGCATTAAAACAGTAATATCTTTGCGTGGCAAACATGCCTTCGTGGAAAAAAATCAGACCTTACAAATCACTTTACTTTGTTGATGTACTACACTAATGATGGGGATGTCATACAACTTTCATTTCATGAAATCCGAACTATCCCTTTCGACCTCAAACAATGAGTGGCATCACTTATAGTGACACTGGAGTCATACTGATTTGAATCTGAATCCGTTTTCCCATGTTCTTCTTTTGACACTCCTTGATGAGGCAGCTCCTTTTGGAAGATGTCACTAAAGCAGTTAGAAAAAAAAACAAGCAAAGACGAAACACATGCATTGATAATTATGATGCTTGTTGAAAGGAGGTCTCATGAGTTATCACTTGATATACTTGCACAACATCCCACAAACGCTGATAAAAGTAGGCTTAAAAATATATAGCTTGAGGGTGACTGCTTCTATAACATTGTCCTCCCAAACCTTTTCCATTTCAAGACGCATTGATGCTGTTCAGCTGTGTTGTCCTCATGTACAAAGTGCTGCGTCTGCAACCCACAGAGCCGCTCAGGAGACAAAAAAATGTACAGAAACATTCAATTACATCCACCTCATCTTATCCACCTGAGACATATTTTATTCACTGTCAAGAAAGCTGATATAAGCATTAGTTTTTGCACAACCTAAGCTAGCATGGTAATGGAATTTTGGTAACTCTACAGTGTGGATGCCGTGATGGACAGAGGTTTCGTTTTGGTCAGAGCTACAATGAATGCAAACTATATGAAAGTTGATGCAAATGGAAGCTATCATTGCAAATGCTTGCTCAACCATCACTTTTTGAGCATTCTGACTTTTCTCTGGTCAAGATGATGGTATTGTGTATTTACATTATGATTTCTATTACAGTTGGCTTTTATTCTATATTTGATTACAGATAACATTAGATAACACCTTCCCCCGCTGTTTGTTTACAATCTTTCTTCAGGGTGTTAGGGCTTTCCATCCTATCTGTGTGTGTGGAGTGTCCCCGACCTGAGGTTGTGTTATCTTGCAGCCAATGAGCTGGAGAGTTTCTGCAACAAAAGCGCGTTTATGCTCCTCCATCTCATTTACATCGCACTAATGGGAATCTGCTGCACCACTGATTATATTTGGTGTTCAAGGTCAGCACGCTCAGATTAGTCAGTGTGTGCATGTGTGTGTCTCTTTGGATGTCATCTCATGCACCAACATTGTTTTGTTTAAAATTCCATCTTCCATTTAGCCCTTATGCAAACATGCCTGTTTAGAGGCTCACCAAACGTTGTGCATGCAAGTGCTGTGGTTTAAATTTAGCTCCCTCCAACTGTTGTTAATTATCCTCACTGCCTTGAAAATTATTTGTTGTCATTCCTTGTATCATTCATTTGGTAAAAGTACCCACAAAACTGCTCTGCCATGATAACATATCTTACAGAAGAAATGGGCTGTTTTGGCTTACAGATAAATAAACAGACAAACCATCTATTAAATTTCAAACAGAAGTTGCACACGCTTCTTATCTGCCTAGTAAATAGGCATACGCACAGCCAAGTCATGAAATCACATTGTAAATTCTAATTCGTATTGTCTTTTAAACTGTTTCAAAATATAACAATAAACATGTCAGGGGAATCAGAATTATCTTAAAGGGACAGTGTGCAGTGGATTCGCCCAGCCAACATTGAAATGTACAAGTAGCGTTATATCCTGCATCTTCCTGCTTCCTGCATTTTCCATAGTGATGTGGCTAAACCTAGCTACTTGCGAAAGGTAGCAGTGAATGTATGCTCATTTATTATTATTATTATTTATTCCAGATCAGATTTTCTATGTAGATGCGTGTGATGTTGTGCATGTCACTTCACATAAACGTTCACATTAACAAGTCGTTTTTTTGGTAATGTGACTACATAAAAATTGGATTTTAACAAAAAAATCTAATTTGGCATCACACCTTGCAGTGTGAATGTAGCCCTAGTGGCCAGTGTAGATCTCTACTGTAATGCTGTTGTTTGTGGAGAGGAGAGACCTATGTCACCGATGTACTTCAATTGTTTTATTAATAAGCAGAGACCACATATACAATGAACATTCACACAGGAGCTGCTGTCTGCCACAGCTCACACCAGTCATCCGCGCTGCCCACACTGATGACTCTCTAGCTGGCTTCCCAATCCACGCCCCTTAAAGGCACACATAACAAGTCACAGATATTACACTACTGTATATATCATGTCGTCTTAATGCATGAATTTGTGTTTTTGTCCATTTTGCCATTTATATGCTACATTTAGGCAAAAAAAAAGTGTACCATTTGCTTATTTGTACAAATAGGCCATAGTCCACTGCAAAGTGCTAATATATCAATTTATTTATTTTGAAAAACGGTGATAGGGTGAAGCTGCAAAGTTTGAACTGTTAAGTGGCAACTAAACACTGTATAGCCTATCATAACCACACAATGACGTTTTTGTCACCTCTGTGAGACTGCTTTGTGTATGTGCACACAGCACATATGTGAATCCCAGAAAGCCCCGAGTGACAGTCATGAATGCCAGTTGTTTGTTTGGGTTGAAGAAAAGTTTATGACAGTTGTCTTGCTGTCTAATTTTAATAGTGGAAAATATATACATTTTATGTACGATCCATTTTTTAAAATAACATGCCTGATAGGAGACATTGTTTCTGGGACAAAAACAGGATATATTGCGAATGGTAAGTGTACGTGAACAAAAAAGCTTTAGGATTTAGCGCCTAAGAAGTGTACTATAAATATTATTTAACGGTGGCATTGACAGCATATAAATCAGCAAGTTGTCTTTACAACATTACTGATCAACTCACATTTCTAGTCAGCCCAATTCAGGACCATATCCTGGCAAAGAAAGGCTTGTGTAGACTTGGTATCTGAGCTGCACATGATCCCTAAAGAGAGGATTGTGATCGGTGTGTGCTATGTGCCTTAACTTTGCTGCACTTACAGCCGCCGCACCAGCAATATGGCACTTACCGAGTCCTGTCCACACTGGTCAGAAAATTATTGGAGCGAGAGAGACTGTGCAGGAGAGAGAGAGAGAGAAAGGGTGGGAGGAGGTAGGAAGGGAGGGAGGGAAAAGGCGCACGGTGCTGGATCATTTGGGCAGAGCAGCTGCAGCCACGGTGGATGTTAACACAAGACAGGCGACGGACGGAGAGCTTCAGTCTGCTCGCATTGACTTTTCCATAGACAGGATGCTGATATGGTGAGTGTGCTCTCCCTTTATCGTGTGTGTATTTTAGCATCAACTTCTCGTCATGACATGTGAAAGCACCTGAACGCATCGTCTCCCATCCAATCACTCGTGCGTCCCAGACCTCTGATGACTGACATCCCAGTCTTCCTCTTTAGGTTGTTTTGAGCCCTTTGTGCTGGCTTTGACTAACAGAGTGACCATCATATTTTTTTCATTGGATATAAATGATCACATTGTATCCCTTTTAGGAATTTCTTTGTCTGGTAGCTTCCTGATGTCTGTGAGAGTGAATGGTGATCTTTAGATCCTGTGGTGTGACAGCAACACTAGCCAAAAGTCCATTATTGCTGTGTGTTATTTTGCACCCATGTCCACCAATTGACTGTCATGCTGCAGCTCCTGTCGCTGCAGGGCGACTCTAGAAACGAGCTTTCGTAGCCTGGCGCTTATGATGACAGATTGAGGCTTGTTTTTTTCGCTTGGTGCCTGTCTGGTATATTGGTAACCTGTTCAGTGGGCTTTTTCAAGCACTCTCTTAATGTACACAGTCTATGAGAATTTAGTGATGGTAGCACATGCATAAGCGAATATCTATTCTATTTAAATCATTAATTAATGTATGTAAAACTGCATGACTTAAGAGGACACATTGGATTACTGGGGAGTATTTCCCTGCGTCGACCTCTTTCCAATCAAATTAGAACATCGTGATTACAGTTGATGAGGCACATCATGCACATATTATCAGATTTCATGATCTCACCCGCTGCTATGAAGTATACTCCGCGTGACGTTTACATACACCTATTTACGTTTCTCTTCCTGTCAACACAGAGTGGCTATAACGTGCTGTAGTCATATATGTGTTGATGTGTGCAGATGTGTGCAGTTCAACGGTCGTCAGCAGTCTCTGACAAACATTATGGCAGCATTACAGTCCCCGCTGGCTGGCAATCAGTCATGCGCGTACTTTTGCAGCAACTAGACTCAAGTATGTGAGGCAGATGTGTGCGAGTGCATATATATATATATATATATATATATATATATATATACACACACACACACAGGTGTACAGTGCAGTTTTATTACTACAAACAAAGAGATAAATGGGTTTGCTTGAAGTTTATGCAAATCTGAATGACTTTATGATCCTTTTTAAGACAACACACACATTGGAAGAATTTGTTTTGGCTGAACTACAGAACTTTAACACATTCATGTTACACTGGCTGGCAATAAGCACATTTTCAAAAAAATGTTTAAGCAAAAATTAACTTTTATTGGCATGGCAACCACCGATACTTTATTTTTATTTTATGTTCTCCAATTATGTTCGCAAAATTAGAATATGGACCAATGTTTATGGTGGAAGGAACACCTCTCATGTATTAGCACTGGCGCTAGATAGAATACAATGTTCCTGTTCCTTATCGCAGTGCCGTGAGGGTTCCCTGTTATGCAAAATTGTTTTTTTTAATGAAGTTATATGTGTCCATAGAGTGTGACAAAAAATATCATGCCTTCACTTGTTTGCTCCCCATTTCAGAGAAAAAGGCACTCAAACTGAAGTTGAAGTGTTTTAGGATGTCATGAATGGAAAACCTCGCTGACATGGACCCGTCTATGACTAACCCATGGCTGGATGAGCCCACCCTGTTTAAACGGCTACAACTTCATAGAGATAGCTTTGTAAAAAAAACCAAAAAAAAAAAACAGGCTTCACCACACATCTGAAAATAAACCCTCCAGCCTTTCCAACTGCAGGAGCTGTACATTTGAGCTTTATGTTTTTCTTCAGGAAATAGGCTAACCCAGGATGATGTGTGATGTTAGCACTGTAGCTCACACAGCTGTGCTTATGTTTGTTTCTTCCTGTCCCACTCTGTAATGTCACGTCATTGTCTGACAAATGGCATATATTTCGTCGGATAAGTGCGGAGTTCCCCTCAATGGTTGCGATTAATTGGTTCCAGACTAGACCGTAATAAGGGAAATTTTGTGACGTAGGACTCCTTATTTATATTTTTGTACTCGAAAACTTGTTTACAAGCTTCACAATACAATTAACATTATTAGAGCTCTGTAGGCATAAACTAACACCCCTATAGTTACCTTTACACTAGTATTACTGAATATGGTAGACATAATAGGACACTTGCTTATGTGTCTTGTGTTCCCAGGAGAACTAAGTAGCGGCTGGATAGGAAGTGACGTTGGTGGTTCAGAGCTGAGTTTTAGCTTGGAATGGGTTATGGCCACAACAGTAGCCCTTGTTTTCATTGATTTCTATTAGAGATTATTGTGCCTGTTCTGAGATAATTCGTACCTGAGCTAAAAACCTGTTTAAAAGCTTGATAAAAGCTTGTTGCGGTGATCAAGTCTGGTGTGTGTATGTGTCACCAAACAAACATCTACCACTAAAGTATACTGCATATCATTCATAGCACATCTTCTGAAGGCCTAATTAGTTAATTTTGACATTTGTATGCTTGAAAGCGCTTAATTGAAAAAAAAAGGCCATATTTGCTTCCATGTGCACATTTATGTACTAATAATAGGCCATATTCAATCACAAAACAGCATGATTTATGAGTTATTAATAATATAGTTTAGAAAAATTGTGATAGAGTGAAGTGGCTCTTTATGTAAACAGTGCAGAAAAGCACTTTCTTAGAGACAAGCTCATTGGCATTAAAGCTACAGACACACATAATGGTCTGTTCCCAGTAGGGCTTACAAAAATCACTTTTAAACTACACTCCAACATCAAGGCTAGAATTTGGACAAGACGTCTATTACCCTATTGTGGCACCTCTGAGATTTATAGCAATTGTTGGAAAGTAGTATAATAATATGAGAGCTTAAATTACACTTCATATACACGAGGGGGCCAGGAGCAAAAGCCCCATTAATTCCATACTGTTTTTTTAAAATTTTTTTTGCATCAGTAGTATTTTTCTCCCTTTAAGTTTTCTCCACTTGTCTTAGTGCACATATATGTGTATGCAACAATAAATGTTGAATGGAAGGACTCCTGTGTGTAGGAAGTCAGTGTGTTGGCTTGTAAAAGTGTAACATTGCCATAGATGGACTTGACTCTTTAAGCAAGTTGACTACAACCTGTTTTATGAGCCCTGCCAGCCACTCCTGGGTCAAAAGGTGCTTTGTCATATACTAGTCTGTGACTAGTCCTTTACCCCAGCTGATCTTTCGCTGGTTTTCTGCCCGATGTGCGTGTGTGTGAGTGTATGTGCGTGCACACACATGCGTGCCACTGCAGCTGTTCCTCCTTTCGGAGAGATTAAGTTTCACAAGATGTGATGGATGCCAGTGTCTGCAGAGCCAGCTGTGTGCGTTTGTGTGTGTGCGCGTGTGTGTGTCAGCGCATTTTTACATTTTTGTGTGACGCACATGTATGCATATATATGTAGTAAGTGTTGTGTCACTGCACAACGGAGGGCTGGGTCAGGTAGGAGTGGTGACACTGAGGTCACAGATGTTATGAGTAGGCCCGGTAATTATAGCGACGGTCTCTTTGGGTTACCACAGACCTGACCAACGCAGTCTAAAGCAGGGAAAACACGAGGAAACCACCAAGATGCTGCCTGAAACAAACAAAAACGCCAGCCAAGAAAGGATGGCAGACTGGAACTCATTTAAGATTAGCACTGAACAGTAATGCCAAATATTGGAGCCTGATGATATTAGTCATTCATAATTTGGATGCAAATAATTCCCTAACTTAAAGCAAAGTAGTGTATTGACCGGGATGGTGTAATTTGTTTGGATTTGAGTACAATTTTTCCCAAAGGAAATAATACTAATAGGAATAAGGGTGCAGGGTCAAAGCTTTATTAACTGTGCAGCAAATGTTCAAAGTAACATTCTTCACTGTCATGCAAATATGTAAAATATTAAGTTCTTAAAATCATGTGGGCTGGCGTGGCTCATTCCAGTAACCGCAGGGTTTACCAGTTCAAATCTTTTCCTCCATTCAGTTGCTCAGGTTCGCCCACACATGGATATTTCACTGACCAAGATGGTGAACTACAACCCAGTCCAGCCCACTGATTCTCAAGAGGATGGGTTAAATGCAGATACAAATGTTATAAATGTGACAACTAAAGATCTTTCTTTCTTTAGTGGTATAGTGGATAAGTGGTAAAGAAAACAGGCTTGGAAAATGTCTCGGAATGTTCTGACCTCAATGCCAGCATTGTATTGAGCAGAATAACGCTGCCTGAAGGGATCAGCTTCACATAGCTGATTCCATGTTGTATTTTTTAGACCACAAACCAGCTGAGACTGAACCAACGGCACCCCTGCTGGTTCCAGCCAAGTAGTGCACTTCATTCAGTTGCTTTGATGCACGTTTAATTAAGGCAACCTACTCTACACATTCATTCATTTTCTATGCCGCTTATCCTCATTAGGGTGGCGGCTATGCTGAAGCCTATCCCAGCTGGCTTTGGGCGAAAGGCGGGATACACCCTGGTCTGGGTGCCAGTCAATCGCAGTCTATACATACAGTATAATGCCATAAATATTTGTAATGGTCATATAAGTGTAAAAATAAGTTCAAATGTAAAACTAATTAAATGTTCAGTCTGAACTTTAACAACGCATGATGGCAGTAACATTTATTAGAGTTCAGCGTCACAGATATATCTTACTCTTCATCGGTATTAATAGTGTTCAGCCTTTAGAGGCTCCACCGCAAGCAGAACATTTAAGTATTGAAACAACAGTAAAAGACAAGAATGTAAATTTCAGGACAACCTGGTGCCAAAGACGCCAGCCAAAACCCCCAAAACAGAGGGATTAAATCACAAAGTCACGAATGGCGGCCAAGTCAAGTGAACAGCATTAATATTCTGTCTCCTCAAAAATTGTAGTCGATGTAGGATGACAGTCTTATCTGTGGGTCTATAGGCTAAAGCACCCTGTGTCAGCAATTTCACAGACATTGTGCAGTAAATTGCACCCTGCGGGGTTGGAACAATGATTAAAGATTACATTAATAAAGTGCGGCATCAGAGCCATGTCCTCAAAGGACGTTTAGTAGAATTTTGCACAAAATAAGTAATGCACATGCAGACATATTATTGGCTGGGTGTGTTCTTTTCCATGAATAAAAGTTATTCAAGTAATATCAGTCATATTTGCATTTCCAGCAGGGCTGAGATACCCATTGTGCTGGAAAATAGCAAATAGCTCGGCTAGTTTCAGTTTAACCCGAATAGAAGTTAATCCTGTCTCCTCATTTTCAACAACCTGTTTTTTTGTTTTTTTTAAAAAAAGACAAAAGTAAAACATTTTTTAAAAATTAATCCATCTTTCCATATATATATATATAT
>QODF01000024.1:1007161-1148987 GCA_024372805.1 Oostethus manadensis
ATATATATATATATATATACACATATACACATATATACATATATATATATATATATATATATATTCAGTAATACGAGTGTATAAGTCTTACTTTGCAAAAATGTATTTATCATGGTAGGGTCTGGAAGCATTTTTTTTTGCGCAATTTCTCATGGTGAGAAGACGTTCATCTTGAAACATGTTTTGGATGGCTTCATTGTAGTTAAAACGGTGCGGTATTTTCAATATCCCTCCAATTGGATCTCATTAGTCAATGCAGGTGTACCTAATGAAGTGTCCGGTGAGTGTAGTCAAACGGGAGCAAGAAGTGATGCCGCCGTGTCACCACTAAGCTCCCCTTCAGAACAGATCAAAGGGTACAGTGGCAAAGAGGGGTGAGAAAAAGAAGACGAAGAAGAAGGAGTGAAGGGGAAAATAAGACTTTGTGGTCTGGCGCCAGTTTGCAATGTAAAACCATCATGCGTGCCCGAGGGATTGAGGATGGAGTTGTGCCGCATGGGTGAGCAGGAGACAGCAGCGATGATAATGAAGGACTAGGACAGACGTGGAAGTGGACTGAAAACACACGCCAAGGTGGGAAACTATTAATCCTTGCTGAAAAGCACAACATGTTTGGCTCAGGTTACGGAAAAAACAGGTTGGGAAATGGAATTGTTGCGGCTGTGCCTGGTTTTCTTTGAATGGACGGCAAAGGGCTTGTAGAAGAATCGCTGCCATTTGCCAAAAATACAAAGCAAACAGTCTCTCTTTTCATAATTTCTTCCATTCATATTTTGGGAAAGAGCCAGCGATGCAGATCAGAGCACATGTCCTGCAATAATAACAAGTATGGAAATGTGATGCTAGCACATCTGTTGTGGAATAGTCACAGCTAAAATAACGAAAAACGTCTGCAAGTCATAAAGCGTTTGCTTGCGTGAAAGTGCTGCAACAAAAACACATAACATGAAACAAGGTCAGCTGCAATGGTATACGGTACAGACTTCCACCAATGCTGAATTGTACAACATACTGTACATTCATGTCTTTTTACGTCAAAACATGCAGGTCAATTCATCAGTAACTATAAAAGCCAAGTTTTCTAATTTGTTTATAAAAAGATAATCAATTATTCATACCATGGTCAAAATATTGCTTTAAGTCCGTGCCTCTCAAATAGCGGGACGGGTCCCCCATGGGCAGGAAGTACTTTCAATGTTAGTGCAAAACTGCCAACATGTGCAAATTCATTGCACTCAACATGCAGTTAAACTTTTGAGTACGCTTTTTGCGGGTTTCAGTTTTGAATTCTATTAACTATTATCCGTTTCACAAAAGTAATTGAAATCGGGGGAGGCATGACAGAAAATAACAGGGAATCACTGCTTTATGTGAATGTTTGGTTGCATATCCTGAAACACTTAGAAATACATTCTCTTGTATCAATTATTTTAAAACGGCAAACAAATGTATATAGAATAAAATAATAAAAGCAATTATGAAAAGTAAATTACAAAATAAAATATAAATACCATTTAAAAAATTTTTGATTTTCTGAAGCCCATTTGAGCCCAATCTATATCCTTAGGCGCTAGAAAATAATCCATTTAGCTTAACAGTTTTAGCAGCAATGATTTGTTTACCTTCAGGGTTGTAACGATTATTTTTAATAATGATTGAATTTGTATCACAATTCGTGGATGCCGATACGATTCAAGAACGATATTGTTTCATTTAGAACTCGAATCCAATGCTGCATTTCCTCGTATTGATGCAATCGATTAGTTACCTTTAAAAAACAATGTTAGATCAGTAAATGTCATCTGGAATGGCAACCCGTTGAACACAGATCAATGTAGTTGGATCATAGGACTATAAATCGATACATTGGTGTAAATCGTTACACTTCTGCTTTCTTTATTATTCTCAAGTTAAGGAAAAGGATTGAGCTGTCGGACACTTGAGGAGGACACGCATCAGAAGGTGCCCCTCCTCCCCTCGCCACTGACTATCTGGTAAATCGATAGCATCGCTGCTCCTCTTGTCCTCCTCGCCGCTGCACTTCCTATCAAGGAGCACACAGCAGGGTTTTGGCAACCTGCAGCTACCTTGCCTTCCAAATGCTCCTTCAGGCTAGATCTCAAAATAGCCTTTTCGAAACTAAAGGAAACTTTGCTTCTTTTTCTACCTCCGGTCAGGAGATGAGAAGTGGAAGACATGATGATACTATATTTTGATGATCGGCATTAAAAGGCAGATCACGATTTGGCATAACTCATTCATTTGGCTTTGACAACCAGTTTGTAATGTGCATCACTGCCATCTATAGGACAGGAGTGGACAGGACTGGTCGCCAGTCAATCGCAGGGCACATATAGACAACATCGTCCACACACAGAGTTGCCAGTTATGTATGTTTTTGGAATGTGGGAGGAAGCCAGAATACCCACGCACACATGGGGAGAACAAACTCCACACAGAGATTACCAATGCAAATTGGATGGTGCTCGGTTATGATTATTTACAAAAACACACAGTGGATGGCCCTTATATCTGTAAAGTTTCTTCAATCTCTTCAATCATGTTGCCACATGAGAAATTACCGTACCTTGTAAGGCTCACTTATTTGTTGTAAACGTACTGTGGAACCTCAGTTTCCATAATTAGTTTGTCCAAATAGTATGATAAGCGATTTTTCCCATATGTGTAAGCTGTACCTTAGTCTAAGATGCACCCACTAAATTTAGAGGAAAAACAGATTTGTTCTTATACATCTAAGCCACACCGGTCCACAAGCTGTATTTGAGCACATCATAAAATTGCTGTCAAGACCCAGGGTGCTCTTTATTTGACAGGAGCAAATCATAGGCTATGATAAAGCTCACAATGAGCTTAGAAATTGCAGGAGGTCATTACACAACATAGCATTCTGACTCACGGTGTCATCTTGCAAACACACAGCAGCCTAACACTCAAAAGGTGTACCCAACAAATAATCCAAACGTGCCAATACGAGTTTAAAATGAAAAAACAACTCTTTTAAAGTTTTCCCATAAGACATTTCATCTGATCAAAGCGTTTCATTGAAGGACAAGCAGTATAGGAAGCGTTGGATGGCGTGGCTGCCAGAGGGAACCAGAGGACACTCAGAGAGCACGGAGGGGAGATGACATCGTTGCAGCACCCCAATGAATGCGTTTCTCAGAGGCAATGCCTTATGGGAAAACTTTAAAAAGTTGTTGGTTTTTTTTATTTATTTGAAAGTTTATTATTTATACATGTCTGTATATTTCACAAGTATATCTGATGACTGGCTCCTGTTTCTTCACTGACTCGCGAGCTGCACAGTATTTAAACAATTATTAGAAGTTCCGAAGTAAAGGAGATGTCACGAGATTAGGTTTTAACCGCACCAGTGTATGAGTTGCAGGATTCCAAGTTAAAGAAAAAAGTAGCAGCCTGTACACCGGAATTTACGGTAAATCCAATTCATCAATTCCATACACCCAAAAATGTTAACAATAAATACTTTTGTTGTGATCAGTATATTGTTTAGTATATAGGATAGTATACATTACATCAAGTCTTCATACTGCTACTTATTTTTGAAGCAGTGTTGCAAAAAACACAGTCTTGAATGATCTTGGATATTGTGTTCAAACTCAAACAGCTTCCCCTGAATATTGTACCATTTTTGTATTTATACATTCACGTCCAGACAATGTCTTCCCCCTTGGAAAATGCGTCCAATCGCCATCAGCATGTACGATGTGCAAGCTTTTCATGTGAGCTGGATATGAAGCACGGTCTTATATCAATCAGCAATGGAAAGGTAGAACAGACGTTTTTATAGATATTTCACAGCCAGCAACCTCAGGCGAGTGCGGAATTTTCCAGTCCATTATATGAGCGAAGAGTGGTTGCACTGCGTCCTCAGCGGGAGTCTTTACCTGTACCGTGGCAAAGCTTCAGTCCTTGGCTCCTGCTCACACAAATTCCCCATTCACACTGGCCAGGGCCAAGTGGCACCCAAAGGCCTCAAGATGGCTCCCGCCAATCCTCCTCCGCCATTCTTTTGTGCTTTCTAATTATCCCGCATGTTTAGGATTAGCTGTTCGGGTGCAGATTTGTAATTAATGTCTTTGATTGTTTGGTCGTTTTTGTCAATGGAATCGGGATAAGAATGATGAGCTTCTGCGTTTCTTTTGTCCCCTTCTTTAGCTTCATCCTGTTGTCGCTCGCTCGCCTTCGTCCTCTCTTTTTGGAGGGCTGCGAGTTTGCCACAAATCCCATTTCCTCTTGTTCATGTTCTGGAATTATGTGCAGCCCCCTACCTCTCCCCCATCTCCCTCAGACTCACTAAGGCACCTGGGATTAAATGTGTGTCTCTGCATGTGTGTATGTTTGTGTATGTCCTTTCCCTCATCTTTCACCATGAGCTGGGATTGTGCTAGGGCTTTCTCTGTGTAACAATCATGGTAAAGACAGACCTGAGATGAGGTTTAAAGGTTTACAGAATGATAAATATTGTTCGGCCACGTGGGCTGTGCAAGCCTGTGTGTGTGTGTGTGTGTGTTGGGGGTGGGGTGGGGGGTGTTATGTGTGTGCAACCCCCTGTGGATGAATAATCTCTTTACAAGCACCAAACATTCGAAATTACTGGACGTGCTCTGACCTCACAACATAGAATGCCACAGGCTTGGATGCCGACCAGACCTGTACTGTCCTGCAGGATCATTGTGATTGTGTGTTTAGCGAGGATGCTGCCAGCCTGAATGTGTGTAGTAGCAAGGAATGTACTTAGCAATTACACTGCTTATGGACAGCAATAACTCCATTATTTACCTTATTGTACCTAAGACAGCATAATGCAGTGGTTCTCTTTTCTTTTTTCTGTCACGTCTCTCCTAGGGGCCAGAAATGTTGTTTGCCCCCCCCCATTTGAAAAACTGATAATATGCATTTATCTGTACAAACTGAATTTGAAACTGAAATCAGGAAAATTCAACACGATGGAGAGTTGTGAAGTGTATTCAAGAGTCACATGGCATGTTGAGTCCAATAAATTTGGTTTGCACAAATAGTGAAAGTACTCCCTGCTTCTCGTGCCCCCTCAACGCGCCAGCTCCAGGTTTGAGAACCACTGGTATAATGCAATGAAATAGCCCTGAAGTCATTTAAAAACAGTTGTTTTTCCTCAGAGGTTATGAGCTATGTCAGTGGACCACACAAGACACACTGCGCATTTTTCTTTGGCTTTTTGTACTTTTGAACATTAAAGGTTAGATATTACACTGTTGTTCAACAATTTTAAATACGTCTCGGACGTTGCATAATAGCATAGTGGAAGTGTGTTTTAAAAAATCTATATTTGATGCTGGAATTTAGACAGTAAGTGTTTTTAGGTCATTTGCTGTCTCTATAGCTTTAATGCTAATGATAATACAATAATATAAATAATAGTTTGAGAATGATCTTAATATGGGAATACAATCCCTTGTTCATTGTTGTTAATTGACTCCAGACCGGACTGTGATAAGTGAATTTTTGCAAAGTAGGATTGTAAGTAGAATATTTTCATAGTTTGTGCATAGAAACCTGGATTATGACCTTCTAAATAAGTGTTTTAAAAGTATTAGAGCACTCCAGACATGACATACCACACACACCTTTACATTTGTGTTGTGGAGGACAGGAAGTGACGTCAACTGTTATGAGGTATTTGTCATGGGTTATGGCAGTGGTTTTCAAAGTGGGGGCCTCGCAGTATGACAGGGTGGGCGCGGGGCTATTTTAAACACTTCACTTCACTTCATTATTACTGTAAAACATGTCAAAGCCAAAGTAAGACACGAGTTTTTAGAGTGAAAAGTGTGCACTGAATGTTTGGCTTAACTATGCCCGCTTTACTGCCGTACTTTTATTTTGATGGCCGTATGTACCAGACCCATGAAGTGTTATGCTGAGTGTTGAACGGAGTGGAAAGTTAAGAGTTGATTTTTATTTTTATTTTTATATAGACAAAAGTAAACATACAACAAATATAGCATCAATTTCAAGTATATTTGAAATTGCTAGTCGGAAAAAGTGTCCTGCATTCACAATTTGAATGTGTCTCCCGAATGCCTTGTGTTAATATTTTAGTTAATTATCCTTGTTTGGACCACACAGTGGCTTAGTGGTTAGCATGTTGGCCACACAGTCAGGAGATCGGCGCATATTTGTGTGGAGTTTGTGTGTTCTTCCTGTGCATCTGCGGGTGTTGTCTGGGTATTCGGATTTCCCACCACATTCCAAAAATATACATATTTTTGTGAATGGTTGTTTGTCTGTTTCCCCCGTGATTGACCAGTTCAGGCTGTACCCTCCCACTTGCCCAAAGTCAGCTGATATCCAGCGGTGAGGACAAGCTGCATAGATAATTGTTAGATAGATAGCGATTGTTTTGCTTGAAAATGCTCAATGTCCGCATATAAAATAGGTACAATTTAACTATTTTAATTATGCATATTTGTTTTCATAATATGCCATATTCAACCACGAAACAGCATATATTTTTGAAAAACTGAGAATGAAGCTGTAAAATTCCAACCGCCATGTCGTTAGGGACGATTCCATTGTGATTTATTTTTGACCATGTACACTCATTGTGATAATGCAGACAAAATAGTCAAACACTTTGTGTGGTAAACGCCTTAATGCAGTGGCTTTCAACCTGCGCGCATGTGATAGTTTTGGTTTGAACTGAGCGTGCCCGCTCCCATGACCTGCGTGCAGTTTTTGGCAGGCATGCAAATTTTGGCACAACATCGGCTCGGCCATCAGACTCTCCCGCCTCTGTCACCGGGCACGGACCCAGGACGGAAGTTTGGGCTGCAGGAGCTCAGGGTGCACCGACGGCGGCCGGCAGTCCGGAAGCACGTTTCTCTCTCACTCGGGTTTTGTAATGGCTGAGATGTGTTACAGGCACTGTTTGGAAAAGTATGTAAAAAACATTTACAAAACTTTCTATGTAATCAACGTTCATATCCGCGGCGTAATTTTATCTCTAAAAGGGGAGCGCAGCAAAAAAACGTTCGGGAACCACTGCCTTAATGTATCCCAAATCACCCGACTCAGCAACGACTCCATTCACTGACAGCCCTCAGACACAGGAAGTGTCTCAGCATGTCGTCCTGATATTAAATTTGAACCGTTATCTCTCCAGTGAAGGGATCTTCATCGTTTTTCCATTCGCATCTATCCAAATGTCTCCTCTAAAGTGACACCCTAACAAAGCTGCCAGGCTCCCCCCCCATGCTTTAATAGATTATTGAAAATAACACGGTTGTCTCCTAGAGTTACAGACTCCCTCTCCGGCTTGGACATCAATAATGTGCGGCAAATTGTATAACTTCAAAAGGGAGGTTGTGTTCATTGGTGTAAATAAATCACTAACAGATTGACAGCAAATGTGCATTGGGGAACAAGAAATTGAAGACAGAATAAACAAGGCGCAAAACAAATTTCTGTCCATCTGCTCCGACTCTTTGGTGCTTCCCCCCAAATGCTAAATACTCAATTAAAGTCTTGCTTTTATGTGAGATGCATGTAAGAGCACTGATAGAGTTTATTAAGATGCTGCTCCTCATCTATTGACTTCATTATATAAATGCAATTGGCCTGGGGTCAGGGTCAGGAATGTGTGTGTGTGTGTATAGAAACTAGTTAGGCATCTGTTATTTTGACAGGCATAATAAGGTAGTGTTGATGCCAAGTTAAAGGCACCAAAATGCAGGATTATAACATAATCTGTCATTTCTTGTCTGATATGATGATTTACTGATTATAAACCAGTCTGCCACGCTAGCGGTATGTGTGTCTTAGAACAAGAGACAGGATGGATGATAATGTGTTTGTGCAATTGTGTGGTGCCATGGTTTGTGTGTGTGTGTGTGCGTGTGTGTTGGTGAGGATTTATTTGCAGGCAAGCTTAACGTATGCTGCCTGCTCGACTACATGAAAGAGAACAATCATCCGAATGAGAATTGCAAAGCCGCATATTTCAGACTGTCAACCGCTGTATTGGCATCCACACACACGCACACACACACCATCACTGTCACACGCAATGGCACAGCATGGCAGTTTGCGATAAGCTCGCTCGCTCACTCCAGACGGGCCACTCGCCTCCGTAGGAGCAACCACACAAGCAGTGCAGGTTCACTCAACAAATTTGCCTGCACTTTCTGGAGTGTGCTGATATGTTTGCTCTTGTGTGTTTTGTCGTGTCGTATGGTGTTGTGTGTGTGTGTGTGTGTGTGTGTGTGTGTGTGTAAGCATGCCGGCGGTGCTCTCACACCATTTAGTCTCTTCTCTGCGGCGCTGGGGGGCAGCCAGCAAAATGGTGGCGTTCATTGTGGTTGCCATTGATTTGCCCAGCAGGTCTCTAGACAGGGGTGTGTGTGCATGTATGTGTGTAATGCAGGCAGTGACTGCCCTCTTTTTTGGGGACTAAGGATTTTTATAGTCAAATGTGATTCCTTAGCTTTTGTCCATACTCGACTAATATTTGCGTGTTTTTTGGTTTAAGCGGAGAACTAATGCCGATCCTGAGTCCAAATTAACAGATTGCATTTGCGACTTTTGCAACTTAAAGTAACAGAGTAAAACACTCAGATAAACACGGGAGGTATGCACCAAAACCCAAGACAGTCATACCCCGGAACACGGTCGCTGTCAGTACACATCAGAAAAGTGCACAGGAATACTGTAAAATGGCTACCTGAGAGTCTTCATTGAGGGTGGATTTTGTCCACGCAACACAGCATCAGTTACTGCGTTGAAACCCAGTCGTAGCTATGTTTAATTGTAGCTATTAGTACTGGTCCGGGTCATGGACAGGAAGTAACATCACTATTACGCAACCATGCACATACAGGCATGATGGAATCCATATCAAAGCTGCTGAGAGAAGCGCCTAACAGCCTGGATGGGACTAGTCACCCTGGCAGAAGGACCCATCATTGCTTTGCAATGCAATGAGAAAAAGCAAATGGAAAAAATGACAAAATGGAAAAACAGACAATACCGAAAAAGCATGACATAGTGGAAAAAAGAATGACTATATTTGTATATTTTTGTATTATTGATTGTCTTTATATTTCTACATTTCCAGTAATTCCTTTATTTTGGCACTGATGTGATTCCATATGCGCTTTTGGACAGAGAAGAACACAAGTTACATTGACGCACATCTGGTCATTACATTTTCATGTGTTTGGTTTTTTTTTCTCAAGCAAAAACCTATGACCCATTGAAAACAGGCCCACAACCCACTTTTGGGTTGTGGCCAATCAGCTTTTGTTTTTGCTCCCATTTTTTATGAGGTGAACTAAAAGATCTGAAACTATACCATCCATTTTCTATGCCGCTTATCCGCATTAGGGTTGCGTAGGTATGCTGGAGCCTTACCCAGCTGACTTTGGGCAAGAGACCTGGACACCCTGGACTGGTCGCCAGTCAATCACAGGGCACATATAGATAAACAACCATTCCCAGTCATATTCATGCCTGTGCATGTTTTTGGAATGTGGGAGGAAACCTGAGTACCCAGAGAAAACCCAGACACGCATGGGGAGAACATGCAAAGTCCACACAGATTCCGCCCGACAGATTCAAACCCAGGTCTCCCAAATCTCCTGACTGTGTGGCCAACATGGTAACCTCTCGACCACCTTGAGGCCCAGATGCCAACATTAGACTGAAATAAAATACAGTGGAACCCCGCGATACGAAATTAATTCGTTCCAAAATGATTTTTGTAAGCCGAATTTTTTTGTAACCCAAGCAACATTTAATGTAAACTGGGTAATTCATTCCACTGACCCAGAAGACCCCTCATACAATACAATAGGAAAAAACACTGTTCTGCACATTTAATACTGTATACAAGTATTGTAATACAACATAATAAAAAAACCTGAAAAAAATGTATATTGAAGTTCTAAAAGTTATTTCCTTTAATACGCAGTGAAGTGCAGTACAGTACATAAACTGGCAGCAATAAACCAATCAGAGAACATTACGTCATACGTAGAGTACGTACACTTACCTCCGCTATGCCTCCAGTAGGTATACTACCGGTATGCTGCAAAACAACATTTTTGCCAAGCTGAACATTGCTGAACAGCCGACGGACAACGAGACTGACGGCCGACAATGATGACAGGGAATCTGGCATGTTTGACAGGAAAATTGCCCAGCTATGCAGGAGATGGATTTGTGGGAGAAGAGTGATTAAAAATACAGTGAGTATATTGTCAAATAATACAATAAAGTTCAACTAAACTCACTCTTTTGCTTCCGTTGCCTTTTTTTGTATACCGTATGTTTTAGCATGCACTTTTAAATATGGTAAATCAGGAGAATTCTAAAAAAAAAACAACTGTTTCACTTCTCTGATGTCATACTCCTTACGTGGTTTACATGGCTATTGGCATCCAACATACACACCCTGCAGTTGGCATCCAAAAGTTTCATGTCAAAAGTATCCCACAATGTTGCGTGCATCCTGCATCCTAAGAGCCAAAGACACTGAAAAGCTTCCTCAAGAATGACTCTTCCTTCTTATTTGATTCGGCGTGTTTCAGTTTATCCTCACCCTTCTTTTTTCGCACAGCCTTAGACGAGCTTTGAAAAACAAACAAAATGGAAGGCTAGCATTGGACTATAAATAATGCAGACACACAGATTGGGGTCAAATGCTTTGGATTCCACAAAGCATACTCCTCTGACTGAAGCACGCGCGCACACACACACACTCATTATTCACTGTTTTCTTTTCCATATCAGAGATATGCATTCCCCAGCAAGCAATCAGCATGATGAAGTCGGGTATACGGTTTCATTGCACGCTCTTTCTTCAGCGGGTGTTTCCTGCATCCATCTCCATTGCTAAGAAAACTTTGGGAAACATTTAAGTCTCCTTAGCCCTCCTTTTCCCACCTTCATCCTTCCATATCTTCGACAAGGACAAGTCAGCCATCTTTTCTAGACGTAGCTCCGATCCATCTTTAACCTGCTGCCGGTCCGTGATAAATTAGTTTTGCTGCTATGATGTATGGGCCTATCAGACTTTGAGGAAATGACAGATGCATCATCAAATCTCTGTATGATACATGAATCTTGTTTTTTTATTGGTTTGTGCGATGCAAAAAGATGTTGTGGTACATTTTCCACTGTTTGTACTAAGAACACCGTTCCTCCAGAAAAAGTACACACATGACTAAGGATTTTATGATCTGTGAAAATTACTAAGGAACCTTCCATATACAGTTTTACTATTAGAGCACTCTTAGACATAAAAATAACATTTCATGTCAATATATCAGCATTGGGAGAGTTGTTTCACTGTATTTCTTCTTTTTACTTGTTTTGTACTCCCTGCAGTGGCTAATGTAACATGTACTGACACGTAAACTTGTGGCCTGCTTAGTGACTTATTTCCTCACATCCATCTAAAAGAGTGCATCGATGTTGGAATATGGGATGGATATCATGTACTTTTTTATTCCCACATTACATTTAACAAACGGGGCTGCATTTTCATGCATTCGTCTGCAGTTTATTTTTCTTCAATTTATCTTCTTCTTGGAGGTCTACTAATCTTGCATGCAATAGATCAGAATTATAGATGGTCATGGTCTTAGAGGCTTCGAATTTTCATATTTCTGCCTTATTTATTTAAACTGACAGCACTATCAGACTGGGATACAGAATTCTGACACATTTAGATTTGGATTCTGCCTGCATGCATGCTTTTTGGGCGCTTTTAAATTCAAATTGGTATCTCTTATGACAATATATGGATAAGCAGCATTGACTGCACTATACTGTAGATTACCCCTTACATTCCAGCAACCGCTTCAAGTATATCTTCTCAAGGGGCAATACAATAGAAAGTAAATTGGATATACTTTAGAGTAGCCAGTGTACAGCCTCTACAGTAGTATAGATTTAATAGCCAGAGAAAATGATTGAACGTACAGCTGTTAAAAGTGGTCCTTTGGTTATGAATGAGATCTGTTCCGAGACTGTGGTGTTGGTCGAGTTTAGTTTAAGTTGTAATTTACATCTAAGTTTTATCTAACGGACTCCTACGTCCCTCATGCTGTACACAGAACACATGAGGAACAAGTAAAATAGGTAGATGTTTGTAAGATTTTAGTTGTTAAAAAGGCCTCTTACCAGCCCAGGATGACCAGCATGTCTGAGGAACTGAACAAACAAAGCGGAATCTTGAAGTGGCGCGAGTTGTCTTTTATTCACATAACAGAGTGACAGAGTTTCACCTTCCCATTCCACCAGCCCTCCCCTAACCTTCTAATAATTCCCCCTCTAATAGTGGAGCCAGCACCAATGACCCAAATCCAGGGGTGGAGATGGTGCACACAATTCATTATTATTCAATTACAAAAATACATTTACCTATACCAACACACATATATTTACAATAACAATTCTTCTATTTTCCTATGTTTGCTACCCATTAAAACACCATATTTACATTCCACAAATGCTTGCCAACTAAATTCTCACCTCCCTCGTGTGCTACTTGGAACAGTCTCATCAGGTGCAATGTTCTGCACCTGGCCTGACACTCCATGTCAGTGCCCCAGCCAATAACCTCAATGAAAAGAGAAATTGATGAGAAACCAGGAAACCAATTATTTCTGTGTGAAAACTAACTAAATAAGGATCCAATCTTTAGCATTTAACACAAAGCATAATTATGAAATACATGCAATCTATAGAATTAAACATTAAATACTAAATATGAAATATACAAAACAGGAATGAAAATGGAAGTGTACACCTGATCAGTGAAGGAGGGTTGGCACCTTCCTCACAATGGTACGGGATCACTTGTAGGCCTTTCTACCTTCTTCAAATATTGTCCCAGGTTAGTCTGGAAGGATAACCTCGTCTGCTCCCAGATGTCATTGTAACGGTGCACAGAATCCATGACCCATGTAGCATACATAGCAATGAGTAATTTGTATCCTTAATGACATTGGAGTGGTTGAGACCAAAAGAGGGCCCAGTATTGGTTTTGGAGCTTTTTATGATGATCATTTTTACTTCCATTGTAATGTCTTTCCTTTTCTTTGGTACACTGCTGCTTGGGAGTCCTAATAAAGTGCAAAATCTTATAAGCGCCGTTACTCTTCCTCAGTGTAACTGCACTGGCACGCACCATATTCTTCTTCCATGCACACTGTAACAAGTTCTCAAGAGAGTCTCGTGTTTATGGACCATAAATAAGTTGGGGAGCATGTTTGTAACTACAAAATGTTGTAACACGGAATGTCATTCGATCCATTTTTCATGCCGCTTGTCCTCTAGGGTCACGGGGGTATGCTGGAGCCTATCCCTGCTGACTTTGGGTGAGAGGCGGGGTACACCCTGGACTGCTCACCCGCCAATTGCACCAAGGACCACAAGTATTGTCAAAATAACTGGCAAAACAAATGAGTACCTATGCAATTGTGTCGTGCCGAGTGTCCTTTGCCCTTTGGGGCTGCAGGAGTGCTTCTGTCCCTGGGGAGCTACAGTTCATTGACAAAAACATGAGTGGGTGTTCTCACTTCTGTGAGAAACTGTAGATCTTGGAAGGTATTGTAGATGGGTTGTTTTTTTTGTATCGTGATACTATTTCTATCGTTGGCTAATTATTGTAAGGAGGCCACATCAGTAAATAAGACCGTTATTGTTAATCCTAACCCTCAAATCACCATCAGAACTGATTCAGTCAAACAAATGGTGTTTCTTCAAGCTACTGTGTTTACACAGTCAAGCTCATAAACTGTATGAACAGTACCTGTGCAGTGTTTTTATTGAGCCTAAGAGCATTTTTCCTTGACCCCAGGCTCCCTAAATACTCTGCAACACCACCAGCATCGTGATTGATGACGTCATTAACAGCATCAGTGAGACGTAAAAACAAGAGCAGGCTTTGATGGACATCAGCCCGGCTTCAACCGTTTCCCTTGTGTTTGATCTCAGCACGACTATAAGCCGGTTCTCTTCATCCGGGAATGTGTTTTATTTTCCTGCGTGGGCAACCACCGAAAGGGTGCCCTTTGTGCATTTGTGGGCACCTCATGCCCCTTATTACAGTGCACACACCTCGATATTCTCTTCATGGCTGTGGACTTGTCTACTGTAAGACAAGATCTGCACTGCTGTCAAAAGGCATTATAAAATATAGAGAGATATAAAGGGCTGTTATTCTCTGAGGACTAGAGATCAAATGCGCACGCACACACATTATACATGCATACATTCCAAGCGGAGGGCACAGATGCCCATATGGCCTATACTGTCTGCACGCTCTGCATCACTCATCGTGCACTAATTGGTCTCTTGAGTTTGCTTCAAGTGAGTTTCCTTCATCTTGAAATTTGCTGACACACATGATGATGAGGGACAACTTTGGGAAGAAAAATGGGCTTGTGTGCTGCTGTGATTATGTATATATGTATATATATATGTAAGAGCGCTACAGTGTAGAGCTAAAGTCATTGTGCATGCAGATGAAGCATTACAATCTGTACATTACATATGACACAAACTTCTTTCTTCAATGACATCACTAAGTTGAAGTCCCCGCAGCTGCAAAAAAGGGTGGAGGTGACGCTCATGCTCGAATGTCTGATTTGATTCACCCTGACAACCAAAGACCATTTGGGAGCGCTGTAACCACGGCAACTTCCATCACAACATTGTAGATGGTTAGTCGACAGTCAGGACCGGTGTTCCTTGCATCCATTTTTAATGGCCAGTGTACTTAGTCGCTCTTCCTGAGGCTGTCTCCCCATGGTCTCATCTCCAAGAAGAAAAGGCAGGGAGCTCTTGGTGGAAAAAGCCCACATTACGTATTTATTGTCCATACTCTTAATTATTGAGCTAAAGGGGATGTGGGTTCTCGCTCACTCTTCCTTTCTCTTCTGCTATGTCCTTAAAAGCTATGCCACTCCAGGTCCATATAAAGTAACCACCAGTGGAAAAAGTGATGTTCAGTATGTGTTCTTCTCCAAGCAGCTCATGTTATGGAAAGTTTCACACACACAGCTCAAACATTCCAGCAGAGACCAAAAGAATTTGCCTATGTGACAAGGCCTAAGTGACATTTTCCTTCCTCTCACGATTCCCCCTTTTATAGCTCATTATGACATCATTTGTAAATAGGCCAACTGAGCCAAGCCACATCCTGACACGCCATTGACATATACAGCTTTAATACAGTTTTACATATTCCATGAAAATATAGTTGGAGACCATACTAAAATATATGCATAACAGTACAAGCATTGTACACATCCTTTCCTGCATTCCTTTTCCAAAATATTATTCCCATAAGAAATAAATCCGTTCCAGGGTCAGACTGTTGTCATCATTATATGTTCAAGCATTCTCAGCTGTCTTACAAGTATAAAAAGAAGTTAACCACTGTCAAAAGCAAAACAATTTTTAAAGACCTACATAACTTTGAGCTTATTTTTGTCTTCTCCTCTCATGTTCTTTTCTTCATGCGCCTTGTTGAGGTGTGTCCTTCCTTTTAGAATAAATGCTATAGAAAGTTATCCTTAGATGGTCTTATGCCGTAAACGTCTCGTATGAAATGATGTACAGTAGTGTTCAAAATAATAGCTGTCCAATGTGACTAACCAGATGAATCACTGTTAATAGCATATGTTTATTGCGACATGGCAAACAAGTTACCAGTAGGTGAAGTAGATTTTCAGAAAACGAACAAGACGCAGCATGCATGATATGCACGCTCTTAAGGCTAAGTAATTGGGCGATTTAGTTGAAAGTTGTGTGTTCAAAAAATCTCTTTGCAGACCATGCAGCTAGGTGACTAGGAGACTCACCGGCTTCAAAATAGAGGCTTTAATTGGGGCATTTTCCGTGTATTGCAAAGAAAACTCTACACCCTTGGCCTTATTTTCATAGAATTTGTTGATTAAAAAAAAAAAACGTTGTGGGTTTTTACCTAAAAATGGTGAAAATCCTACTATCTTCCATAAGGAGAAGTTAGTTTCAGGTTGGCTAGAGTGTGAAATTCCCCAAATCTGTTAGCGCAGTGGTTCCCAAACACCCCCCTTTTGGAGATAAAATGATTTTCAGCGCCCCCCCCCCCCCCACACACCGAAAAATATGGTAATAATAAAACGTGTTCGTGGTAGCCCCCCAGTTATAACGCCAGGCCCCCCACTGTGTTAGCAGACCACATCTTAGCATTTCCCCGCATGTTATTTTGAGTTTTACTCGTGTACTCTCGCTGCAGGGCTGGCCAAAATCAATTGGAGGGAAAAGGTTATGTAACCCCATCCTTCTTTTTCACTCGTTGTAACATGACATTGGAGAAGATTGATCAAGAAGTGTATTTTTGGACTCAGTTGTTCCCTTTGACCTTCACAGAGGGTGAATGTTAACATTATGTTGCTTAGTTCCAATTTCTTATGTTTCAGTTGACTTGTCAGATCCGCTCCATCTCTACTCTTGGTTGTTGGTCTTGTTTTTCAGCAGATGTGTAAACATTGCACTGGTTATTCTGGACTTGCATTAGAGAGATGCCGCGTTGCATTTTGCCCACCACCACATTAAACAACTTTTAAAGTGGGTACAGAGTGAGTGTGGCTCAGTTTTCTGACACAGTTGGTCTCAATGAGGTCTGCTTGGACAATATAGGCACTTTCCTAACTTGTGGTGTGCTGTGGAATCCAGTGAGGGGGAGAATGTTTGTCCTATCTTCCTGTGAGGCTTATTGTGTCATTGAGATGTGAGTGATGTCATTTGTAGTATTTTCATGGAATGGCAGCATACCACCCCAACCCTTAGTGAAGATAAGCAGCATAGAAGATGGGTGAATGGATGGAGGTTTTTGCAGAAAGGTAAAGATGACAATGTGTGGGGTTATAAAGCAGCAAGTTTCAGTTACTTAAGGGGTTAGCCTGTTTATGGGCCCAGGGAAATCCATATTTTATTTGACGTGGGAGCCACACAAGGCCTGTAAATTATTACTGTTGTATTCCACCTGCTTTGTGGAGGTAGGCCAAGCCATCCTCCATTGGCAAGATGTGTGGACGTGGCGGCGGTGGCCAGAAGTAGTACGTGCTGGACCGAAGCAGTGGCAGTGTCACCATACTGCAAGTTCATCCATCCATGACTCCGTCCTGCCCTCCATCCATCCATGTAATAAAAGTCATTACATAGGTGACTGCCTCAGTTGGGCCATTTTCCTCCCAGCACGAAGGGCCTGCCGCTGTATTGCAGCTGTGGACCGGATGTATCGTGGTAAGACCACAATGGGACGCACACATGCATGTACACACCTACACGTGCTCGTACAAACTGGCATCGATTGTTGTACATTGTAGCTACTTTTTAACAGTTACAGTATCCAGCTAAATTGTTCTGGAGGCCACACTTTTAGAAAGCTAATGGGCTACCTACCAAATGGCTTATGTAGACTAGAATGTTTTTTAGTGTCAGGATACACATGTTCAATGAGGTTTAAAGTATCTTCTTCTCTGTGCAGACACGTATGTCTGCTTTTTTTAAAGACATACTGCAAAAATGCTAGTCAAAGATATGACACCTCTTTGCTGTTTCTAAGGACCTACTGCACAAACGCTATTCAAAGATCATCTGTATGACAGGAGAGCTTTGTTTGTTTTTAAGGACCATCTGCAAAAATGGTAGTCAAAGATCCTCCATATGACAGGAGCACTAGCAGTAACATATATAGTCATTTCCGGACTCTACCACATACCGGTATTTAAACCACGCCCACAAAATTTAGAGCGAAAAACAGATTTGTCCACGTAACCAATTATTAATTATGATTATAAGCTGCATTGGCCTACAAGCGCCATGCTTCCACAGCTTGACATGGGATATTTCGTACAAAGACGTTACAGACGAAGATTAAACATAAACAATAGCCCACCAGAAACGATGGGCTGTCATGTAAACATGCCGTCTTGATACTTCTCTTCAAAAGACCAGACGTCTTGTTAAATACGTTTGCAGTGGAACATGGGACCAGGCTCAGCAAACTGTGCTGAAGTTGGACACACTCTCCAAGTAGCCGATGTACTGCCCCGGAGGTCAGGGCAACAAGGGTAGAGAGCAGGTGGAGGCACCTGGCTTGGCTCAGCAAGGTGCATTTGTAGGAGTACACACTCTTTGAGCGTCCCGGTGGGCTTCCATGCTGTCATGCCAGAATAACGGAAGCACGTGTTTCTTCGTCAGACGTTTACTCAACATTACTGAGCATATGTTTACATCTACTGGTCACATTTAGTATTACAGTTGGACCGGAGCGTGGACCTCCAGACACCTCAATGCACTCTCGATGATGAGGGTGCTGCTCTGAAGCACACGAGCTGTCGTGATTGTGAGGACATGTCGAGAACGTTGTTTTATTATTAGTTATGAGTATCAACTTTTCAGCTTCTTCTCCTCCCATTTGCCCTTGGAAAAAACATTTTTTCTTGCCTTTGCTGTTTTGTTTTATTTGCATGAAATAGCATACTCTTTTCCGAACCTCCCGTGTTTTTCCTCTTACTCTAGCTTTTCTCTCTTTGTGACATTCCCTCTCACTGCAGCCTTCGTCTCAGTTTCTTTTTTTTCACCTCTTTGCCACCTCAGCTGGTGCTTGTCCATCATCATCCTAGCCCTGCTGTGTCGTGCTGCTGCCTCTGTCTTTACGGGCCTCACGCAAATGCTCAATTAGCCTTCAATGAGGTCTCCACTGAAAGCTGGGTAAATAGGTAATTACATGTTGTTGTCTGCCCACCTCCTGCTAATTCACTCAACTTTCCTCCACCACTCTCTCACTCCTGTTCTCTCGTTCCTTTTTTCCATGGATGGCTGCCAGAGATGACCCAGCGGAGGCCCAGCGTGGGCCTGTTAGTCACAGCTGGCTTAACCCTTTGCGTGGCCACTTTCAGCGTTCTGCCTAGTGCGCCGTTTTCACTTTCTTTACGGGCTGCACTTTGGACGTTACGGTGGGGTCACTTCATCATTAGAATTGGAAAATTGAAGACATCCACTGGCTAAATGCTGATGTAATCCAGAGCTGCTAATAGATCAATGTGTTCTAAATTCTTAGGACACAGTAGAATATGCCAGACAGAGAACAGGCTAAGCAGTTTAGGATTTATTCCTACCCATTGGTTTGTCTCTTGCTTCATCAGAAACAATGCTTGTCTAATCAACATCATCTTTTTGTCATGGATGAAAAGCTTGTATCAACACAGTTGAAAGAATTTGAGTGATATCATACTTTGGGTCTGACTTTTCCAGATGGAAATACATCAAGCATACAGGGAGGAAATAAGTAAGGCTGAAAACGGGGAAAAGAACAAGGCGAGAAGGAAGGATGCAGAGGAAGTGATAAGTTGAGTAATGCCAGACAGCCTCAATCCTCCTCTCAATCAATCAAATGTTCCCTTCCTCTCCTCTCATTTTGTCGTATTGATTCCTTGTTTTCGCCACAGTGCTGAAGGTAAGACTCAAATGACTTCTTTGAGTTTTCAGGGCCCTCATCTCACAAGTGCTATTTGTTTTGTTTGAGTTTTTTTTGCTTTCAAGGTTGTGCATGAGCAAATAGGAGGGACTGCAACATGGCACAGCTATTTTAGATTTAATGTTATGACGGCAATGCCAGGTAGGGGGGAAGATAGAAGTTGTGACTCTAGGGTTGATTTGAGTTCCTGGTAATGAGGGGAAAGTAATGGGAGAAAAAGTATTGTAAATGTTCCAATCAGTGTCTCTATTCTATTAATCTACCATAGTTGCCGCATGAGTGGTCTACAAAAGTGGGGTCGCGAACTAGGCGCCACTTCTGCAGGCAATCGTTAGCTTCATTTGAAGTATCAGCATTCAATGACTTTATCTACATCTGCATGCGCTTTGAAATGTTGGTTGCACGTCTCAGCTGAAACTCAAGCTAGTTACACTTGCTGTACTGTTACTGTTTACAAAGAATTTATCAGATGGATTAGCAATTTGCTTCCTGCTGCTTTTACAACATTGGTTCTGTTTGTGCTGTGCTGTTATTAACATACATGTTAATAAATAACCATGTGATTAGAGCGATCAGTTGAGTCTGTGTGCTAGCTAGTCATCGAGTTTTACTTGATGGTCCACCCTTACCTTCATGCAGTTTGAAAAACACTTATGTGAAAAAATTGAGTCAATTTTTTTCCATTGACTGTATTTTTTAATCAAATTGCTTATTGATTCCTTCATGTTACTGCCCTTTATCATTCATTTAGATGTATATGTTGATATTGTGGCAAAAAGCTTAGGCCTTGGGAATGAACTAGTTTTGAATAGAGAAAATGGTACGCCAAGTGAGTTATTTTTATTGCTTCTGGGCTCCTTCCACACCGGCAAAATTTATTGTACAGTATATATAACATCATGGTTTGGAATGATTGATTATCTAATCAAAGTGCTAACATTATCCATACTTGCTCCGTGAGCTGTAGTCACCATAGCAACAACAGTGATGCTGTTCTACTAACAACAAGTCACTTTGGAAGTCAGATTACCAAATTATGCTTCTTTAAAATGGGTTTGTGCAAGTTCATCTGAGATGTTATGTGATCCCAGCAATTCAGAATGTAATCACCGGTGATTTTTTGAGGGGGGGAATGGACTGGGGGGATGTGAGCGAATAGATTATCATACATTATAGCTTGGGCCAGTTGTAACACAGGAAACACATTCCTGTTGCCATCCCCTCTGTTCCAAATTACATACTGGTCGGACCAGGCTTGATATAAGGCTATTTTAGAAAGGAAGAAGCCATTTGTACGCCCAACCTGTCTATTATTACCTGCAAGTTCACACCACCGGAGAGGAAAATTGCAGTGCAAGTAAGTGTTTGTTGTGGGTGAAAAAAGGAAGACGAGTCACCCTGCACAGAGGCAATTAAAACCTGTCACAGAGTGATGTAATCATCTGACATGCCCACAGACTTTGACATTGGTTTCTGCACTAGTAAAGATCAATGCCTGAAAATTTACTCAGTGTGTGCGTGTCACTCAGAGGCGATGACATGTCCTCAGCAATCAGCATGCACATGAGAACACATCTGCGAATGTAGTGTCAATGGCATACGCTCTTTGTACCTTATTGTACCTCACGTTATTTTATCTGTTGCAACAAGTGTTAAAGAGGTAGTTTTGATTTTTTTGACATGAGGATGTATGGCATCCCCATCAGCAGCGTACTGCATCAACAGTAAAGTGTTTTGCTTCACAAAACAAAAAGGTACGTTGCGTACACTGTTTACCATGCTGTTTTCCAAGTGTGTGATTTATAAAAACACAACCTGGTGTGAGAATGTGTGCACAGGTACGGCACCTTTGTAGCTGCAAAACGTATGGCAAAAAGGCACCGCACTTTTTATGTGATGCTACGTATGAACGTGACATTGAATCTAGTAAAGGTTTATCCACTGTTGCATGAAAACATCACGCTATTAGGAATACATGGAGGAAAAGAGCACTTGTTGAATGTGCATTTCTCTTTGAAAGCCTGAGGAAAATGGGTCATTCAAGACATTGTTCAGAAGAACAGCGTACTTGGATTAAAAAGTTGATTGGAGAGGGGAAAACTTATGAAGAGGTGAAAGAGGATGAGCTTCTTTTTCTCCTTCCTTCCCGTTTTTTGCTATGATGCAACAAATCCAAATTGTCTCTTTGTTGACATTTGTGTCAGTCACTGTTCCAACATGGCAAATAGAATAATTTAATAAGTGTGTCTAATTGCATTCGGTGCCTCAGCTTTGGGGCAAGAAAATCAAATTATAATATTGAGTGTTGTGTTTTTATTGTCCGCGGCACACACTTTGCCTTGAGCTACACTTTTCAGGATCAGCCTTTTGTCTGCATCCTACCTTTTGTCTGCGTGGGTTGCAACTGCACGGTGCCCTCGCGTCGTGTCTAGCCTGCTTTGCTTCCAATCAATCGAGCCACCCTTTCCCTCTCTTAACTCTCCTTCAGATTTCTTTCTTTTTAATGGTGCTGATCTCATTTAATCTCAAATGAATGCAAGTTCTTAACCCAACATAAAGCCATTTGGTATTACGGCAGAATGAGAAACTCCCCCAAAGCTTTACATTGGTCACCTGCAAAATCAATGAGTGAAAAAGGCAACCATGCAGTATCTTAAAAGCTAAAAGGAAGTACGGTGCCATATAGACTGCATGCAATAAGATCTTGCATAACCACAACTTGGACACTCTATCACTTTCACCTTCAGCTTCCTCAGCAAGGGATCGTGCTCTGCATCAGAATAGCATAATACAGTATACCTTGTTGGAAGGCATGTTTCCTACAGTGAACCACCACTCCCTAGTGCTGGCAGCATTCATGCAGCTTCCGACCACTCTTGATTGTAGACACAATGATTTTGCTACTCACGTGTGTTGCTGTGTTTTGAGTCATTTTCAACGGATTGTAAAACTAGACTTTTGCTTTCATTATTATAGTATTAATAATAACTACTGGTTTATCTTATTTTCTACATTAGAGTCTCTCATCTGCTTGTGTTCTTCCCACATTGTGTCCCTCCTTTTGTCTAGCCGTCACTGAGCCAGTCTATGTTGTGTCACAAGCCATCCCTTAGATAAGTGTGACTGATGGCTGCAGGCTCGGCCAGACAGACAGTATATAATTGAGCGATACGGACAAATGTAAGTGAATGGCTGAGAGCGACTCTGATCCAAACAAGCGACAGCTCAAGCTCAGACGCAGCGGGGGGCTTTCTGTGAGGCCCTCAGTAATGAACAAAATCCACCACCACACAGATTACTGTCTGATACCTGGCTTTGGGTCTGTTGGCTTTTTCTTCCACATTTCCTGTTTCCTATGTGCTCGCCCTGCTTCCCATCTTATGTCAACTTATCTGTATTTTATTTTATTTTGGCTCTCCATCTTTGTTACCTCAGCTCTTTAATTAACATGACACGCTGTGAAGTGAGCCACTAAATAATGCAGACTTTTCCAGTGACATTAAATCAGCCTGTTAGTGGCCACACACACACACACCAAAGATGTTGCTCTTTTTTTTCTATTTGTTGAAGAAAATTGTGAACGCACAAGAATTGCGCACACAAATGTGTGTGTCAACAGAAAATTATTTGCAGTAGCACTGGCATGTATTCCATCAAAGAAAAACTTTGTTTAGAAAGTAACTATTGAAAAATTATACTTGGCAATTCATGAACAGCAAATTCAAACTGCATGGTTCCCATCATAAACTAACTAAGTGATCACATATTGTAGCGACTTATCAGTCAATACTGCATTTGTATGCAGTGATATATTATACTCATATCTACACCGCTTTGAAGGTGTGTCACGATACACAAGAAAGCAACTTTTAAGAAAGCAACAGTGACAAAATATAGGACTGGACGAACAGACGTGTTATTTAACGGTGTCACAAAACAATGCAATTACCTTTTGAAATCTTTTGTAACTTTGCATGCATGACATGACCTAAACATAAATGCTTTTCCACAAACTGAAACTAACATTTAACATTATGAAAGCTAAATTAATGACAGCAGTTGTTCCTGCTACTACTAATCATTTTTGGTGATGTGTAGTTATGAAAAGACATATGTAAAATAGATTGCATGTTGCAGTAGATTTGTTTTGTATGTATGCTTAAAGAACTACAGTTCCCATAATGCCATGATGCTCAGCGTGCAGAACCGTAAAGTAGAAGACGATGCTTTCACACGTGATAGATGTCAATGCAGCGATTTTATTTTGAGCTGACAAATCTTAAGTAAGTTTGATTAAATGTAGTATTACAACACATTCTTTTGGGACATTAATACAGCAGTAGCTATTGAACTCCAGTGGAAAAAAACAGCCAACCACACAAGTGACTCCGGGAAGACCCAGGTATTTTGGATTGCAAGGTTTGTAGTGTGTGTAAATCACTTAATGTGTGGGCAACATGGAGGGCACTCATTGTCAGAGCTGCCGATTCCAATATCGTCCATATTATTCATGAGTGAAATTCCCGATACCAATATCGATCACCTGGGTTAACTGTAAATTTTTCTACTGCTGTTGGCCAAGGGTGCCGTACAAGTGGGAAAAGTTAGGACAATTCCAAGGCCTCTTAAAAAATGAAAAAGGGGGCTCAATGTAATTTTTTCATAAGGCCCAGAATTCCTGGCTGCACCCCTGCTATTGGCTATATGATATGAATAAAGCAACCTTAAAATCATCTTAATTTAGACAAAAACATTTTATTTACTTTTTCAACAGCACATACAGTATATCACTTGTTAAACTTACACCTTCTTTAAGGTAACTTTGGCCGGAATAAATTTAAGCTTTTCAACGTGCTACCCTCAATGTATTTTTCATGTCATGTTTTTCTTTTTGTGTCACTCTCAAAAATGCTGGTTGGGAACTGCTGTATTACATGACCACTCTATTTTAGACACAGGCTGTCTTCATCGGACAAAACCAATACTCGACGCTCCACTGGCCTCTTTAAGTTTCATCTTGCATGGTTGTGATGATGCAGTGAAGATCATATCAGTCTACAGTCAGACAGCCAATCTAGAAAACTTGCTGTCGCGACTTGTAGTGCAACACAAATGTGCAGTAAGTCTGTGACCACGCACTGTCCCATTTTTGCTGTAGTAGTGTAGTAGTAGTCGTACTACGATGCAGATGACTCAATCTGTTCAGGTGGGGATCGAGGTTATCCCAAAGCAATTGTTTCAGTGCAAACGTAATGAAAAATCCAGTGGGGGTTTAGTAGTTTGTTGCTTAGGCTTGCAGGGATGTTGAGAGATTTAGGCTCCTGCTCTGATCTCCCTTTGCCCCCTAGTCACTCACTCTCTTTTTTTAATCAGATGGCTTGGAGAGCAGTGGATAGCATTTTGGGTTACTGCTGCTGTTTGTGCAGCTAATGATAATGACCAGTATTGGAAATACATTCACATACATGCATGTCGTTGCAAGTGTCTGCATGTGGACAGATTAGGTTCCATACAGGAGATGAACCCTACATGCAAGCCTACATTTACACCACAAATGCACAACGCAAGATAAAACGGTACAATCAGCAAAAATGCATGCATAAATGTGGTTATCTTCTGTTCTGTCTGACTCTCACTTTACACCGCTGTCCTGTGGACACAGCGACACTGATCCGTCATGTCTCATTGTGTCATATGATTTGAGTTGTGAGTTTTCTGACACTCAAGACGTCGCTTGTCTCGTCTGATGCCAGACAATCACAGTTGACTTTGCTGATAGCAGACAGACTATGTGTGTGAGGGATGATGAGATGAGGGAGAGCATGGCGAGGATATGTTTAAATGTGAGCTACTGAAACAACATCGTACCCTTCACACTTCAGTAACCATTTTTATTACAGCATATTTTTTCAAGGGACAGTACTAATGAAAAGAATGTAAATTCAATTAATTTGTCCCAGAAAGCCAAAAATATTAACACAAAACACATCTCTATAGCTCAACAATTATAGTTTGAAAGCATATAAACACATATAAATGATGAATGGAAGGGACAAATGTCATTGGAGTTGTTATTCTTGATCTTACCTTAAATTACAAGCAACCAATGAATGTTAAGCACTTTCAATCGGCATTCATATGTATTTGAAATTGTTTTATGCATGTAAAACTATAATGATAAAAATATAAAATTGTGACAGGCAGTGTAGCTACCTGTCATAACTTTTAGAACGCCACAATTTTTCCAGTTATGTATTGAAATTCAAGTCGTACAAGAAATTACACAAAGGTAGGTCGTGAAGTGCTAGAGGTAAAAAGAAGATAATGTTTCCCAAAAATGAAAAACAATGTGTATTTCAGAATTACACTAAAAGGTCTGTTGCAGGAACCACAAAATGGGTCAACAATTGAACGCTGTGCTGCAGAAAAGGAGGTTGATCAAGCCTTGGCAGTTGGTGCAACTAATTCCTACAAGTGTTTTAAGTTCTGGAGGACTTACTATCTACTCTGTCTGGAAGAAAGCAGTTTTTGGAACACTCTGTGTTACTATACAATTGTAAACATCTGGTGGACAGCTTTGCACTGGAGTAAATAATTTGTTGCTACTAAAATGGCAAGAAAACACACACCAGGGAAAACCTGTTCTAAAACCTTTGACCAGAAGTGAAACTTCCAGTTGTCATGTTGTTCTCTAGCTAATCGCATGATTGAAAGAAAAAACTTTCAAAACGTAACCTGAGAATGCATACAAACCGAGCCAAAATTGTGGAGTACATTTTGGATGTTAACCAAAAAACACACTGAGGCGGATGCTAACCAAGGTTCCACTGTATTGTGTATTGAATACAGTTTTTGCTGAAATGTGAGGGGTGTACACACAAATTTGTGCATAAAGAGCAGATAGAAGGCAAATGGTTCGAGTGCTAGGAACAGCGTGTGCAATATAATCAGTCAGTCTCCTTCCCTTCATGCATCAGTCCCTCTCAGCATCATCTGTTCTTTTTCTTCAATCTGCAAGCCCATTCTCTTCTTGCAGCTTGTAAAACAGGTAAACCTACCGCAGACAAACCTTTCCTTGCAAGCAGGCAAGCAAGCTGTCTAAGGGATTATTTTAGTTGGCTGTTGGTGGAGGTTCAGGGGCTATTTTGCACACACACACATAAATGCACACACCTCAGGTAATGTAAGGTCCTGATGAAAGAAGAAAAGGAAGGAAGCTGCATAACTGGAGTGTGAGTGTGCCTAGTGGGAACATATATACAAGTCTGAATATACACATATTCCCAAGTCTACGTGTGTATGTGTGACTGTATGTCCTTTATATACTCACTCTTTACCAAATGTGTGCTTTAGCAAACAATCCTAATGAGTGCCTTCTCTCTTTTGTGTCTCTCCCATGCAGGTTGTGAGAGCGTGTCTCTGTTGTCCTGTTGTACAGTGAGGCAGTGAGCTCACGGCGGATACAGCATGCATGTGTCGACATATCCCACGATGCACTCTGCCAGCCCGGGCCTGCTCCTCCTCAGCTTCCTCTTCCTCGCCGATGCCGACTGTGAGTGCATCCCTATGTGGATACAGCATGTCATATTGATATGTCTGAATCCAGCCTCAATGATATCGCGTCCCCGCTATTCAAGAGTTCATCTCTATGTGTTGGCAAGCAGGTTTGATGCAAGGCCAGCTGTTTTTGTCCATCTCAGTATTACTTGGCAACGATAGTCAGACCACATATGGCAGATCAGATAATTTCCCTGCTTGTGTGATTATGCTGATACAGTGTGTGTTTACGTGTGTGTGAGAGAGACAGATCCGTGACTGTGGCAAACATGCCCGCTTGTGTGCCTCAGCCAGTGCTCCTTGCTCTGACTACACAGTTATTAGTTTCATGCGTGGTACTGTATTAAGACTTGATGTTGACACGCAACCTCAAGTAACCAAGTTATTCATCTCTCAGGACAAAGATTAACCTGAACTCTGATCATCTGTGTCTTAAATTGACTGGCACTGGTTCTTTTGTCCTTATTCTGATGCCATGGCCCATCTAAAATGTCCCTAGTTCTTTCCTTTTTAAGAACTACCTTTTATGACAGTTGAAGCACACTTAAAGTGTCTGACACCATAACATATGCACTCGCAGTTTTATTTATGTACAAATCTTACAGAAAACCAACGCATTCAAAAAACGGGTCTGTACACCATGCAAAAACCTACTTTTCCTGCAGCCAAAACTTTGATTGACACGGCGTAACTGTCAGGCTGAAGATTAGCTGTGAGGATTCCGCTCTCGGAACGTTGGCAATGTAACAGACTGACTGAGGCTACGGATAAAAAGATGTAAGAATATTTAAAAGATGTAATAAAGAGGCGGCACTGCAAATGATTGGGAATACCGAGGGGAAAGCGAGATCAGTGCCTGGTGAACATCTGGGAGTCATCCTGGTACTTTAGATACACCCAGAAGAATTGTGCCTATTGTAAAGCTTTGTATTGTGTAAGCTAACTCTTCTTCACTTCAAGCACTGCACACAAAAGGGTAAAAAAATGTCAAACCATCCACCAGTGGTGTGTTGTTTTTCTGACAAATACACCACATGGTAGTGCTGTTGTTAAACCCCACCATCTTTTATTGCCGCCTTACTGGAGACCGAAGAGTACACGGTCATCCATAGTGCAGTAAACGGGTCCCCATCAGCAAACACTCTTGTTTCCCTCTCAGCCCCCTGCCCTTTCGTCCCCTGTGTAAGCTACTCGGGTCGGCCAGTAAAGGCCCAGTCATCCATCAAAACAATGATCGCCCCAGACTTCCTCCACCATGAGGGTGGGAGGAGAATCATGCACATGCATTTGTACTCCTCTCCTCCCTTAATTTGCTGTGACTTTCTCCAGTGCTCTTTTTTTGTCACATCCTTATAATCGAGTGAGAAAGGAAGGACAGAGGGCTAGATTTTAGGGTAAGGGGAGGGTTTCTCCTTTCTCTTTAATCTCGCTGCGTGACGTGCAATGCCTGTTTTAATATCAACAACTGGGACTCAGGGGCTTCCATGTTGAGGCATACAGCTGGGACGGGAACGTCTTTCTGTGTAGACATGTTTTGGAAATGTTAAACGCTCCCTGACAAAATCTCCACTGTAATGTGCACTCTTATGAATTTCTGTGCTGGAGCGTTATCTTTTGCTCACCTTTGGAAACACAACCTAACACACTCATGGACTGAAGGTATTAAGATACAATGAGATGGAAGACTATCCTGTGTGCAAAGCTGGAAACATTGCATGACAAGACATCATATGTGTGCAAAGGGGCAGTTCTGACAATACCTTGTGTTGGAACACCATGTGTATAATGTCTTTTTTGCTCCAGATTGACACTACCCTCTTTCCCACCATTTTTGTTTCTCTGTGTTTGCCAGCGCATGCATGCAAATGACATCTATCCGATGGATTAAGAGTAATGCCCTGATCCTGTCGCAAACTGGGCCACTGCCCCTCTGTCTTTCAGGGAAATGGAGACAGTGTTTTCTTAAAACCTTACTCAAACAACCTGTTGTGCTAGGCAGCGACGGAGAGAGAGAAAAACAGTCCTTAAAAATGCAGTCATCACAAAATATCGCTGAGTCCTGAGTGCCTTGGTAAGCACTGTGTGTGTTTTGCAAGCCAACAAGTGGGGTGCTGCCTGGGGAGGCACTTAATAGTGAGAAATTCAGTTTATGTGTCACAAGACAAAAAAAGAACAACTCTTTAGTAGTTGCTGAGAGGGGAAATTATTATTTTTTGCACACTTACAGTGCTTGCTTTCCACACAGCCCTCGACTAGACCTTCGCCACACTGTCTATTCCCATTGTCTACAACAACGACATGATATTGTGCTGTATATGTTACCATCACAAACCCTACTATTAGATCTGAGTAGATTGGAAAACACTCCTAGTGGCTGACTGGCCTGTCAACATCCAACCACAACTCTTTGTCCTGCAGGTTGACAGGGATCTAAAAGGTTTTCAGGTCAGTCCGGGATGACTGAACCATTACCTGCCTATGTTGAGGAGCCCTGAAGCGAAGCAGCAAATAACAGCTGCTTTGACAGGAGCTCTGAGGTGGCCTGTGAGTTTGTGACAATGCTATCCCCGGGGTGCTTTGTTCAGGGCTCTGATTTACAACAAACAAAACTGCATGGGTAACAGAAGTACAGATATTTAGGTTGTAGTTAGTTTAATAAGTGATATAAAATAAAATGCAGGATTGTTATAAGGTTGAACACAATCTATTCCTGGTAAAACTTAGATTTAATTGTCCAGGAAGTTAGTTAGTTCCAGGGTCAAGTTGTCAAATAACCTTTATTAACTGTACTGTACTGTACTGTGAACTATTGTTGAGATGAAGCGTTGAAATCGACAAACGCTTCATGTTCTCAAACCTAATTTTGATCACGAGTGATGGACTGTCAATACAATTATCAATACTACAGTATAGTGTGAACACGTAACATGTTTTCTTTCACAAGTAATGAAATGCCTTCACAAACACAGCTAAAGTTTCAGTGAACATTTCAGTTTTTTGTCGACTTTGCCGTATTGTACTGAGCAGCCAGGCCAGAGACGTGCATTTTTCGCAAGTCGTATTAAAGGTCCTTAAGGGGCACAACAGCGCTTCTTGGAGCCACACATACTGCCAGAGACAGATGATAACAACAGGAGGTTGGGGGTTTACCAAAATAGAAGGTGAATTCTCATTGATCAGTTTATTAACGCAACATGCCCTCTGATGTGCTTTTTTGTGCTTTGTTTGTGCAACACCCTTGTGAGTATGGTTGGAGTATTCTATAGATAAACACGTGTAGTCGTTTGAGTAGTGCAAGAGATTAGATTGCAATAACTATCTAGTTACGTGCAAGCATATCTTCTTGGCTGATGGATGACAACTGTCACAGGGTCACCGAGATCACAGGGTCTTGGCCCCTCGGGATTTAGATGAAGGGTGTGAAACATATGCTCACGTTTCATCTGTGTATCTGTGATTGATTGATTTGATTTGCCCATATACATACATATACTGTACAAAGTTCTGCAGAAATGGACGTTGATAAACTTTGACAGTTGGCACAACTAATTCCTACAGGCGTTCTGGAATACTTACTACCTACTCTATGTGCATACAAAGTGTTCGGTGTCACATCTTGGCATTGTGGTGTTGTGGCTTGACCCGAGAGATGAAGGACCCAAGTCCGGGTAAAAAGTCTTTATTATGATAAGCACTATCGTGCAGCGGCAGTGATCCACAAAGGAGCAGTCACCTTGACAAATGACAGTCAACAATCAATGCTGAACCAGTGCTGAACAGCGCAGGAAAGTAGGGGCAGTCTCTGCTGGGGGAGGGGGGGCACTGTGAACTGTCAGGGGGGGCGCGTGAGAGGTAGGGAGTACTACCTGCTAACATATACAAGTTTATCGTACTCAACATGCAATTGACTCTTGAATATGCTTGTATGCTTCACAGCTCTCCATTTTGTTGCATTTTTCTGCTTTCAGTTTCAAGTTCAGTAAGTACCATACCATTAAAATAAATAGATGTTATCATTTTCCGTGAAAACATTTCTGTCCCCTAAAAGGGCAAATAATTTGAAAAATAAATGCTTTAACGTACAATGGCCGGATAAGGTTGAGCAGCATAAGCACAATGTTGACGATATAAACTGTAAACAATAAACAATGTAAACGGGCTGTCAATAGATCAAAATATTTAACTGTGAATAATCGCATTTTGTTTATAGCTAACTCATAATTAATCACATTTAATTACAACTAGAAATTTGTTATCTATATTAAGTAGGCACGTAAATATCTGTGGTAAATGATTCGATACCCAACTACAACGATAACTATATGAAATGTTATGTAAATGGATATCAATTTGAGAAATAAGGGCCATTATTGTATTTTGAAAATAATATACAGTTAGAAATTCCCCAGTGTTTCAACATTTAATTCGAGCGGGCGTTTGTCCAACTTTGTTTGACAGTTCTTGAACGCACCTTCAAACATTCTCCCATTCACAGATAGACTACTACTACTACATTCCCTTTTCTTTCACCTCATACCTTACACCACACCATAAAAAGGACACTGGGCAAAAACGACCCACATGGCAGAATTCCAAGACCAAAACACTGCTGAACAAAAAGAACATTAAGGCACATCTCTTTTTGGCCAGGAAACATCTTGATGATCCCCAAAACTTTTGGGAAAATAGTCTGTGCTCTGATGGGACAAAAGTTGAACTTTTTGGAAGGTGTGTCCCACATTTAAGGGAAAATCCATCAATTTTCTATACCGCTTATCCTCATTAGGGTCGCGGGTATGCTGGAGCCTATCCCAGCTGACTTTTGGCGGGAGGCGGGGTACATCCTGGAGTCAATCGCAGGGCAAACAAACAAACATTCACACGCTAATGGACAATTTAAAGTCGCCAATTAAGCTAACATGCATGTTTTTGGAACGTGGGAGGAAACCAGAGTACCTGGAGAAAACCCACGCACGGTGAGAACATGCAAACTCCACACAGAGATGCCCAACGGAGATTTGAACCCAGGTCTTCCAGAACCTCCTGACTGCGAGGCCAACGTCCTACCCATTCAGCCACCGTGCAGCCACAAAATATGTTATCAACAGTAAAATATGATGGGGGTAGTGTGACGGCCTGGGGCTTTTCCTGCTGCTTGAGGACCTGGAAGACCTGCTGTGATAAACTGAATCATGATTTCTGCAGTCTACCGAAAAATACTGAAAGAGAATGTCCCTCCATAAGTTGGTGACCTCAAGCTGAAATCAATGATCCAAAACACACAAGCAAGTCAACCTCTGTATGACTGAAGAAAATCAAAATGAAAACTTTGGAGTGGCCTAGTCAAAGTCCTGACCCGAATCCCATTGAGATGCTGTGGCATGACCTTAAGAAGGCGGTTTATGCTAGAAAACCCTCAAATAAAGCTGAATGACAACAATTGTGCGAAGATGAGTGGGCCAAAATTCCTCCAGAGCGCTGTAAAAGACTTGTTGCAAGTTATGGCAAACGTTTGATTGCAGTTATTGCTACTAAGGGTGGCCCAACCAGTTATTAGGTGCAGGGGCAATTACTTTTTCACACAGGGCTATGTGGATTTGGATTTTTTTCTCCCTAAATATTAAAAACATTCATTCAAAAACTGCATTTTGTGTTTACTTGTGTTATCTTTGACTAATATTAAAATGTGTTTGATGATCAGAAACATTTGGTGTGACAAACATGCAAAAGAATAAAAAGTCAGGAAATACTTTATTATATATATTTTGCTTGTTTTTAAGGAAAATGATCTAAAGTTTCTTATGGTTGGCTCTATGCTATGGAGTGTATCGATAATTTGTTGAAGGGTTAATTATTGCTATAGTTGGATATTTCGTTGCAATCTTACTTAGCAGGTCTGAAACCAATTAACCGTGACAAACGAGGGATACCTATACGTGTTTAACCCGACTGCTATACCGATATTTTCCTATACTGTTTTACAATTTACAATGACTTTAAGTAAGGCATATACTGTATAATAGGACTTGAGCTTGGAATGTTTGAAGTGTGAAGTCAGTTTAGCATTAGCTTAGCTTAACAGGGACGAAGACAAATATCCAGCGTCCAGCAGGAAACTGCACCAGTGTGCTGGGTGAAGCCTCTTGTCATCCTGCCTGTGCAGAAACCAGAGAGAAGAGCGGGTAAAACAAACATGCATGCACATGTCAATTCATCAAGGCCAGCAAAATACTGACTTCATCTTTTTTATCGTTCAATTAGTTGATTTATCGAATAATCATGACAGGCCTGATTATCTTTAACGTCATCAAGTACATTTAATTGCGTATAAACCAGTTTTGCATGCTGTTTTCCAAACACTGCTGCAGGGTGTTGACAGTTGTCTCTTTGTGTTTAGTGGCTCTAGTAATCCAAAGTCATTTCTAGGATGAGCGCGTGAGCAGCTGATAATTTGCTGTTAATGTGTTGGTTTGGTGTTAGTATGTTATGGTTCTGGCTAGCTGCCCGCCTACTCTCGAGACCGACTATCATATCCGTGGCCCGGGCCTAATGTTGGCCTCGTTCCTCGACTTCTCTGATGAGCCTGACTCACTTCTCATTTGTGGGGAGTCATCCTCTAAACCGCCTACCACACGCATGCAGTGGGATCTTCCCTGGCGAGGATTGTAAATGACTCATTACGTGCTTAACTTTCAACGGAACCCGCACACACACACACGCACACACACAGACACACACACGCAGACACACACAGGAAAAGACGAGGCACAAACACAGATGTTTCGATTCCATCAAAACATCGAGCAGAGAGACACAGCAACTACCAAATATTACTCATGTCCACGCAAAGAGGTCTTGTCCAAACATAAGGATGTGGCTGGAATTGAGCTGATCGGGAAGTTCAATAACCAGTTATCCCCATCGTCCACTTGAGGGATGAGCAAGTATTCTACCTGTGAGTAGTAGTAGCCAAGCTTACGCCCCCACACTCTGGATTAGTGATCGTAAATGTTTGTACTTCCCCTAGAGCTCATTTTTCTATTGAAATCTTGTCTATATTCTCTTAAGTGGAGTGTGCTTATGTTCAATTTGTACATTTGCGACAAACAGGATCAGAGAGATTGGGGCAATTTTATGCTGCTGGGCACATTGATCTGATTTGTTTGGATTGGAGACTCTGCTTTATGCTTTCTTGACTCAGATTCAACTAAGTGACTGTGAGGCCTGTGAGCTTTAAGCAGACATTTGGAAAGATCCACTGAACACGGCTGTCTTGATTTAAAAAAAAAAAAAAAAAAACTTAATACAGGCAGGCAGTAGCATCATTCTTGAGTTAATTTGTTAGACCCTACATAGTAGATTGACAAAGCTGACTTGCGGGGTCAGTTCCTACACAAAATGCTCTGCAAAGGACAGCTAGTCAATCAAGCATCGGGTCCACCTTCTGTCAGCAGTCAGCTTGGATATGCTACAGTCCTCAGTTGTGAGCCTCAATGGGATAGACAATGCAAGTGTTAAGAACATTGTCTAACAAGTAGGGCGTACTCACACGAGGCCACCGGTTCTCACTTCTTTTCTATCATGCCCCTACTTGGGTACAGAAATCTTTACGTGCCCCCCAATCTGAAATACTAGTGAGAAACTGATAATATCAATTTATTTGTCTGCACTGCACATACTGAATTTGAAACCAAAACCAGTGAAATGCAACAAAACATAGAGCAGTTGGTTAATTTTGGTTGGTTGGTTGGTTAACTTATACATGCATATGAATTACATTGGAATACCTCACCTAATACAAATTGACAGTTCCACAAATTGACAGTTCCACATGACAGTTCCACATTCCTACAAAGGAGTAGGAAGAAGCTAAGCTTATTCAAGGATTTTCCCCTATTTCAATACATTTATGCATTTGCATTCATTCATTCATTTTCTATACCACTTATCCTCATTAGGGTCGCGGGTATGCTGGAGCCTATCCCAGCTGACTTTGGGCGGGAGGCAGGGTACACCCTGGACTGGTTGCCAGTCAATCGCAGGGCACATACAGACGAACAACCAGTCACACTCACATTCATACCTATGGACAATTTAGAGTCGCCAATTAACCTAACATGCATGTTTTTGGAATGTGGGAGGAAACCGAGTACCCGGAGAAAACCCACGCACGCACGGGGTGAACATCCAAACTACACGCAGAGATGCCCAACGGAGATTCGAACCCAGAACCAACATGCCAACATGCTACCCATTCAGCCACAGTGCGTCCCCACTTGCATTTAGTAAGTTTAAAATGCAAGTAAGGTAATGTGACAGTGTGTTTAGGCAACAGTCAAGGTCCTTATCATGGTAAATAAATTATATAGCAATCATGATGAATGATAATCATAATAAATAAATAGATCAGAACATAGTTAAATTGGATTGAATATAAACAATTTACTCACAAAGGAAATGAAGAAGTAGGGCACCTATTAGCCTCCCCCAAGTTTGCCCCAATACACATATAAACGATTGAAATTAAAGCAATTTGACTATTTGTAACACTAAAAACATGTATATTGACACAATATACAGCATGTTATACATTATAATACATAACGAAATATTACATCTACGCACACGTACAATATGCATTATTATTCATCTTATCAATACTAATGTGCCATTACTCATTATCATACCATCTTCACATATCAACATATCAAACGTGTATTATAACTCATTCATTAATGGATTTACTCTACACTATCTACAGTATATATTTGTAAGTCATTTAAGAATTTATATTCATAAATATAATGGTTATTTGTGTTGACGGTAATAATAATTATTTTGGGTAGAATGTGTCACGCGATAAGAGAGAGAGGCCAAGAGCTTGTGGACCTGTTGCCAGAGAGGGGGCTGCGTCCTAGCAACACCACCACTCTTAGCCAAGTGTCCTATAATGCCATAATCAAGCAAGTAAATGATACCTCCAAATAGGAGAATCTCATGTATAGGAAATATATGTATTATACATGTGTGATCATGGGTGTCATTACTTCCATTGGTATGATATTCTTATTCTATACTTAATTATTAAATTGACTGTAATACAATTGATCATATTACATAATTTCTATTATTTTCATGAGCCAATGGTAAATAAATAGTCATACAGTTAGTATGTACTACAAAGAGATTAATAGACAACCAGTTATCTTGGAGCAGTGACGCATACAAGTGTGTTAAAGAGTCAAATTGCATGCTGGGGAGACAAGTTCATAAATTTTGGCAGGTCAGTACTAATATTGAAAGTCCTACCTACCTCTCACCCCACACACTCCCCAGCCAGGGGTGCCCGCACGACTGTTTGAGAAGCATTGAACTAAGCCAATCGTTATATGCTTGGCCCCACTTTAACACCCAAAGTTTGGCACATTTGGCTAGTGTGAGTGCTCTGATCCATGATCAACTTTGGCACACCTCCCCTTGTCTGGTACAAAAAGGTGGACTGATCGTGCATCTCTGCAACATAGCAGAGTCATAAAATGACTAATGCAATTGATTTTGGTAATGGTTTAATTTTATTTGAACATGCATGTAAATGGCATTGGAATACATCACTTGACAGTTCCACGTGTCCAAAAGCAGTAGGAAGAAGCAAAGTTTATTAAATCCTACACCCGTAGGCTCTCCCCTGTTTCAATACATTTGTACACTTCCTGCAGTTACTAAGTTTACTAAGTTTGATTGCATAAGTAAGGTAATGTGGCAGTGTGTTAAGTAGTAGTTTTGCTCGTTGTTAACGTTAACCATCAGATTTCAGAATAAAAGTAAATAGAATGACTCAAAACAATTCACAAAGTCAAAAACTACAGCACTGTTGCTTACTAAGGACGGCATGCATAATATAGATGTGTCATTTCATTGTGATCGCTACTCTTGCAAGTTATAAATGGCAGCTCCCAACGTTCTCAATAGAAGTAGTTATCAACGTCATTTTCAAAGATGATTTTCCATCAATCAATTTTCACCCATCTATCTGTGTCGTCAGTTAAAATGGAAATACCCAGACCTTCATGTCTCTGAACACTTCCCCAGTAATGTCCAGGGCAAGGGTGCTCACACTTTTTCAACCTGCGAGCTACTTACAAAACTCAAAAAGATCTACCACGTCTACAATCACACAACGCATATATTTAATTATAAAGAAATCGCAATATATTGATATGTACAATATAAGTTTGTGTAGTATACATAATCGCGTGAGACCATATTTCAAAACACTATGGGGGAAGTATGTTCATTTTTTGTCATTACCTGGGTTTTAGTCGTTGTCGTATTTGCCATGAAAAGTCCAAAAAGGCTGCTCCACATTCCCTTTTTTTGGTGTTGTGATTGCAGAGCAGATGAGGTAAAAGCACTTGGAAAACCCATCCATCCATCTTCGATGCCGCTTATCTCAAGTCCTCCTCTCATTCTAAACCAAAGTGATACGTTTTTGTTCTTCTTACTTGGTTCAGCTCCTCCACTCATTGTTATACCCTTTCTTAAGTTTAAGAGAAAAAACGGAGGTAACTCGCGGCTAGCGTGTTAGTTTTGCGGCACATAGCGCCAGTGTTTCCGCATGGGCAGTGACTGTCAATCAAATGGACGTATTTTTCTTTTTTTTTTCTTTTTTTATGTATAATAATTATTTTTTATCAGACTAGTAATTTCTTATATCAGCGGTCCCCAATCATTTTCCTTATTTAGATGATGGACGCCTTGAATGTCACGCGATCTACCCACAATGCCTCTGCGATCGACTGGTAGATCGCGATCGACGTATTGCGGACCCCTGGTCCAGGGCCTGCGATCCATCCCTTATGGCCTTAGTCTTCCCTAAGGTTGGTTATGTGCAAAACACCTCCACCAGGGAGGCATGGTCCCTTACACAGAACATGTTAATATTTATCCTAGTGAGGGTATAGCTCCTATGTTCAAAAACCAGGACAATGTTATACTTCTCAGATCCTTGGTTGAACTACCAGTGAAACCTTTCTCTCTAGTATCCGTGAAGGCATTAAAAGGATGTCTCAGAATATTGCTCCTCTATAGTTGGAAGACACACTCTGTTTCCCTTTCATTTTCCATACCACCGCTGATACCCTCTAGGTTTAGAAAGCGACTTCCAGCTAACAGTATCTCTGTACATATTGCCCTTAGCTTCAATTAATCTTGTTTTTTTTGTTTTTTTTCAAGGACTGTGCTGTGGAACGTTTATCATCCCGGTGCAGTTTGCAGGTTATCGCATTGGAGAGTTTATCCAAGTGTTATATTTGTCACAGTTTACCAAATTAAAAGAAAAATATAGCCAGAAGAAAGGCGCAGCTATGCTGCATCGCATTGAGCTTGACCTCAATGTGGTAAAGTTACAGCTACATTATATCTTCTTGGGATGGGCAAGTAAGAAATGTTCTCAATGGAAAATAAAGAACAATTATTGATTTATAGATGTGACCACCCATCAGTGATTCAAACTTGGCAACTTGACACTTTTTTAAATATTTATCTGTTGTAACTCAAAATCAAGTCAAGAATTCAACTTTTTTGGCGACAAAAACTTCCATGCTGACCCGATTATAAGACTTGCCTGAACACAAAACTCATTTTCTGGGGTCATCTCTATTTTTAAAATATAAATAGATTGCGTGAAAAAGGACATTAAACTGCATGACTTTTTGATGACTTTACTTAATTGATGGTAAAATCCCCTCCCTTGTTGCTTGCTAAAATACCAAAACGTCATTTTTCTTTCCGGCGCTTGTGTCGCTTGGGCAGTAACATTCATGTGAAACTATTTTTCTTGGTTGTCAATGTGTAAATAGGGCTGCATCTAACAATTACCTTCTGAGTCGATTCATCTGAAGCGTATTTGTCAGGTAATCGGTTAGGCACTAGATGGACCAAACACAAACAAACATCTGGTTTTGTCCACAACATGTCAGAAAAGAGGCAAAAATGTTGATCACTGATTTCCAAAGTCAAATCTGATTTGTTACATTTTGTGCATAGTTGACTAATAGTCACATGCTGTGTTTGTTTTATTAATAGCATAGCTAATGGCAATCTCGGCAAATAAACAGATCTCATGTACGACTCTTTCCCCCTCAAAGAAAAAGGCTAAAGCACTCAGATAAACAAATAAACACTGTAGGTGTGTAACAACAGGGCCTTCATTTCTTTAGTGACACAGAAACTAAGACAAAAACAACTAAGAGTCGGTACACATCAGAAAAGTGCACCTAAAATTGGAACAACTTGGCTTGAAAAACAGCAACTTGCCAAAAGTCCCAGTAAGCAGGCTAATTTGGTGCCTTAAAATTCACTGTTGGGATATAAAATGTTTTAATGATACACTATTAGATGTGCAAGAAGCTGTTAACACAAGTTGTTGACACAAGTTGCACTTCACTTTCTGCAGTCATCTTCAAAATGTTCAAAATACTTCTACACTTTGAATGATTTGATTCGATTGTCTTTAGTTTTAGTATTAGCCAATAGGTCTGCCGATGTTGACAGTCTACCTACCAAAGTAGCGCTCGCCTCAGCCGCTTCTGACTGTGCCATTGAAGTGGAGGATTTTATTATGTGTGTTAAGTAAAGGTCTTCAGGTAAGCACACACATATTTACAACATTATGGCAAACTCTCTGTTGTAATACTACTTTTGAATTTAAAGCTCAATTTTGATAGAAAATAGCATTGTACCACCTTGGAGTCGAGGTTTATCGCACATCTTTACTTAAAAAGTTGAGCTGACTCTGTAATCCCTGCCATCTGCTGTTTAGATCAGATCTCACTATATGCAGACCTTTATGTAGGCCATCCTCCCTCCAGCCGTCCATTCCACACACATACACACATCAAGAGCGAAAGATTGGCACTGTCTAATTCCATCTAAATCTCTTGCTGCGGTCCCACTCCGTAGTTTCCCCTCATTTCCATCTTGGGTCATACCGAGGAGATAGAGGAAGGCGATCAGAGGCCGCCAAACCTCTGACTTCCTCTTTCAAGTTTCAACTACTCATTTTACATTAGTGAAATATTAAACCTGCCGCCCTTCTATGTCCACTGCAATAAATTCCTGCACTTGGCATCACATACGATAGTTCCAGAAATTTGTGCTAAAATAAAAACGATGGCGGACAAAGAGTGGGGTGGAGAGAAATAAAAGTGAATTGGAACCAAAGAAGAGCATACTGTTTCCTCCCCCCTTCCCCTCATTAAGTCAGTCAATGTGACAGGAGGACTTACGTAACACCCCAGAGATGGAGGGAGGAGATGGAGAAAGAGTAACGAGGAGGAGGATGAAAGAGGTAGCAACGAGAGCAGCTGCAGAGGGGCGAAGATGTGCTAAAGTGACAAAGAATCAACAGTGCACGGACAGAAGAAAGGCAAAATAGGGGAGACTAAAACAATCAAACATGAGCTACGGTGTCCGAAGGGAAGGGGATCAGAGGAGGAGGAGGGATGGGTCAGATAAAAAAGCAATTGAAAGATCTACCGTTCCTTGTAGCGTGGCTCCACTGGCTTTACACTTTTCATTTGTTTTGTGGGTGAGAGATTATCAAAAGGATTAAAAGGGCGATTCTCTCTCCCGCTCCTCGTCCTATTATCCTTTCTCTTCCCTCTTGTTGGCTACCCCTCACTTGGGAACATGGACATTTGTCGCTCACTCATGCATTCTGTGAAATTAATGCACAGTGTGCGCACAGGATGACCACTTAGGGCTGCAGCTAAACATGTTTTTCTTGGGAGGGGTGGTCAAGTCAATGTGTTGCTTCATTTTAGAAGAATCTTTAAAATTTGAATATGGCAACAGGATGTCGCAAATGTCTTGAGCCTAGAATGACGTTCTAATTTAAAGCTCTTTAAGACCTTCTAAATATGTAGTTTAACATTATTAGAGCCCTCTAGACATGAAATTACACCCCTATAGTCACCTTTACAGTTGTATTACCCAGTATACAGTAGTAGGCAAAAAAACGAGTAAATAAGCCATTCAAGACAAAAAAAAACTCATGCTCGTGTGTGTTACTGTAAGTGTAGTTGAAAATGTAAATAGGTGATGAGCACACACAACGTGTGACGTCAGGGGGTTCCGCGTCGAGTTTCAGCTTTGCGTGGGTAGCCTGTGTTTTTATTAGGGGATTTTTATTCGAGATTATTGTACTAAATGTGAAATTATTCTGGCGATTAGGTCTCGTCATGATTGTGTGTCTAACCCAGTGGTTCTTCGTTATTTTCTGTCATGCCCCCCAATGGACAAAAAGGTTGTCACCCCGCGCAGCACTGCCATGTTGACATTTGTTGTTAAAGCTGGGCTCACCAAGGATCTTGAGATAAACTCTAATGGCAGAGGAGGACACATTTTTCGGATGCATTTAATGACCTTTGGAGCTTTTTCGAATAGGGCCAGCCTTCGCGCACATTGAACAACACAAGAACCCTCACATGCACAAATGTGGAACGTAACAGCATGTAACCTCTGCTAAGCATGACAGTGTGTTGAGGGGTATTGTATTGATTGATATTTAGTTCCGTTATGCAATCCATTTCATTCTGGTGTAAAAGTGGCTAAACTGTGGAAGAATCTATGGTATTTTCTCCCAATGGAGCTGTTCACCTTGCCTCTGAATGCAAATGCTGTAGTTGGTCCGGTTGGTCTAATCCTAACATTTTAAGTCAATCTCCAGTGTCCATCAACCCCAATGTAGCCTGCTATCTTACACAAAGACAGAAGGAAAAATGAACAGGGTTCTTTGATCTTTATATGTTGCAATTTGAGCATCACTATCAGAAGTAGTCCAGTTCAGTCATCTCTCAACACCTATGATTTTCCTTAATGAGGTATTAGGTTTGTTGTTTAGGTTGACTTGTAGTGTTTGAGTGACAAGATTGATGTTTCAACGGATTGATCACCGTTTTGTGCCTAATTGGTTCCATTGCCATGACCATTCATTGCCGTCTACTTGGTGCACATGAGGCTTTTTGCAGAAAGTGCTGCTCAACAAAAAATGCAACTGTATAATAGTTGATTCTAAATCAGGGTGCTGGTCTCTAACCTGCCCCCTCCGTTCGCCTCCTTCTTCTGGCGTCCAAACGCTTTCCTCCCTGATTTCACTCTCCATCTGCCTCATCTCTCATTTCACCCTATATCTCAGTCATTCTCCTGTTCTGTCCCCGCAACGCTTCCAACACTGTGCGCAAAGCTTAGCCACTCTGCCTCCTTCCTTTTAAACAGTAAAAAGCAATTCCTTTCCCTTTGTCAGGGCAGTTGGCGCTAAGCCCTTAAGTAGGGATTTTCTGGTTTGGCGGGAATGCCATTAGGCGAGCGGCCGATGACGTGCCGTGACTGACGTGCCGAATCTTTTTGATGTCGTGATGTCACAATCCTGCAGAGGCAGTGGTTATGATATTGTTGGCGTCCCTGGAACGAGGGGGCTTTAGTGGTCATGTCAGAAGTAAGTCTTCATAAATCCTTTATGGCACAGAAATATTAAGCTTCTTTGGTGTTGCAGGGGCAGCAAGAACGTGAACATGTGTTTGCAGGAAAAAAAAAAAGAATAAGATGCTTGCAGAGACACAAAGCCACACACACCGTTTTCATTAACACATTGAAAGTACAAATCCCAGGAATCCATTCTTAACACAAATGAAAGCTCAAATTGTGTTTCATTTTCACAAAACATTTGAGCTTTCTAATTTGCGTGATTTAAACTGACTTCACCTCTCACACACACTCTTTTTATTAGCAGAGGCATTCAAACGTAAGTGGTGGAGATGTGCGAAAGAAAGATTACAGTAGTACATCAATAGTATATTTGGTGCCTAAGTGCATTCAAAAAAATGCAATAATCCATTAGTGGATGTATTGTATGTGTAAATACGCAGGAGCAGTGCAGTAATGTACTGTATATGTGATTTGCTTGTCATTTAAGACTTACATAACTGTCCATCAGAACTGCTGTAGTTACACACACGCACACACTTACAGTAAATTTTTGATTTTGTATTGTGTTTTATCTCACAGCCCCTCCTCGATTTACCCGAACTCCAGAAGACCAGACTGGAGTCCAAGGCGGGGTGGCGTCTTTTGTGTGCCAGGCGAACGGCGATCCGCAGCCCAAGATCGTGTGGAACAAGAAAGGCAAAAAAGTCAGCAACCAAAGATTTGAGGTACGCTAATCACTGACAAAAAACTTATTGACCGGAATATAACACAACCCTGAATGGAAGACAACCCTTTTCTTTTAAGACCTATATTTGGATCAATACTTTTTTTAAGATACACGGCCCACAGCCCGCGGGTTATATACAGCCCATTAATCTTTTTAATCTTGCCGTAATCTTTTTAGCTCTTTAACATTGAAGCGGTAGCCGGCAATAGGTTTTGCAATGCTATTTTTGAAGAGTAGCGTTAGTTCAAAATTATTCCAGTGTTTTCTGAAGCAGCATACTCTGCACTTTCTAGTGATACACAAGTCATTACAGTAATCAAGGGACTACAGCCCCTCCGTGAATCACCACATTACCGCGGTGGAGGGGTTTGAGTGCCCGAGTGATCCTAGGAGCTATGTTGTCGGGGGCTTTATGCCCCTGGTAGGGTCTCCCAAGGCAAACAGGTTCTAGGTGACGAGCCAGACTAAGAGTGATTCAGAAGACCCTATGAAAAAAATCAAGAGGAGTGTCCGCACCTCGGCCGGATGTGGGATACCGGGGCCTCACCCTGGAGCCAGGCCTGGGGGAGGGTCTCGCAGGCGAGCGCCTGGTGGCCAGGTCTTCACCCGTGGGACCTGGCCGGGCCTAGCCCGAAGAAGCCACACGGGAACTCCCCCCCGCAGACCCACCTCCTGCGTGGGCAAGCATAAGGGTCCGGTGCTGTGTGATTTGGGCAGTGGTCGAGGGCGGGTTTCCGGGCGACCTGGTCTTCGGCGGCCAAATCTGGTTCTTGGGACATGGAATGTCACTTCTCTGGTGGGGAAGGAGCCCGAGCTTGTGGAAGAGGCGGAGAGATTCCGATTAGATATAGTCGGACTCACCTCAACCCACAGTTTAGGCTCTGGAACCAAACTCCTTGAGAGGGGCTGGACCTTGTTCTTCTCTGGAGTTGCCGCTGGGGAGAGGCGGCGAGCTGGTGTGGGCTTATTGTTAGCCCCCCGGCTTGGTGCCTCTGTGTTGGAGTCATCCCCAGTAAACGAGAGGGTCACTTCCCTACGCCTTAGGGCTGGGGAAAGGGTCCTGACTGTGGTTTGTGCCTATGCGCCGAACGGCAGTTCAGAGTACCCAGCCTTCTTGGAGTCTATCAGAGGGGTGCTGGAGAGCACCCCAGCTGGTGACTCCATAGTTCTACTGGGAGACTTCAACGCCCATGTGGGCAATGACAGTGTGACTTGGAGGGGCGTGGTTGGGAGGAACGGCCTCCCTGACCTGAACCCGTGCGGTGTGTTGTTGCTGGACTTCTGTGCGAATTACAGTTTGTCCATAACGAACACCATGTTCGAACATAAGGATGTCCATAAGTGCACTTGGCACCAGGACACCCTAGGTCGCAGGTCTATGATCGACTTTGTGGTCGTATCATCAGACCTGCGTCCGTATGTTCTGGACACGCGGGTGAAGAGAGGGGCTGAGCTGTCAACTGACCACCACCTGGTGATGAGTTGGATTAGATGGCGGGGAAGGATGCCGGACAGACCTGGCAGACCCAAACGCGTAGTGAGGGTGTGCTGGGAACGTCTGGCAGAATCTCCCGTTCGTCGAGTCTTCAACTCTCATCTCCGGCAGAGCTTCGCCTGCATTTCGAGGGAGGACCGGGATATTGAGTCCGAATGGGCCGTATTCCGTGCCTCTATTGCTGAGGCAGCCAGTTGTGGTTGCGGCCGCAAGGTGGTCGGTGCCAGTCGTGGTGGCAAGCCCCGAACCCGATGGTGGACACCGGGGGTTAGGGCTGCCGTCAAGCTGAAAAAGGAGTCCTATCGAGCATGGATGGCTTGCGGGACTCCCGAAGCAGCTGACAGGTACCGGCAGGCCAAGCGGCACGCGGCTTCGGCGGTGGTCGAGGCAAAAACTCGGGTGTGGGAGGAGTTCGGTGAGGCTATGGAGCACGACTTTCGGTCGGCCTCGAAGAGGTTCTGGCAAACCGTCCGACACCTCAGAAAGGGGAAGCAGCCCCCAGTTCACACTGTTTACAGTGCGGACGGGGGCTTGCTGACCACGACTGTGGATATAGTTGGTCGGTGGAAGGAATACTTCGAGGCCCTTCTCAATCCCACTGACATGCCTTCCATAGAGGAAGCAGAGTCTGAGGATACGTACGTGGACAGTTCTATCACCGTGGCTGAGGTAATTGGGGTAGTCAAATCACTCCCCAGTGGCAAGGCTCCGGGGGTAGACGAGTTCCGCTCAGAATTTCTCAAGGCTCTGGATGTTGGAGGACTGTGTTGGTTGACACGCCTCTACAACATTGCATGGAAGTCAGGAACAGTACCTCTGGACTGGCAGACCGGGGTGGTGGTCCCCATTTTTAAAAAGGGTGACCGGAGGGTGTGTTCCAACTATAGGGGGATCACACTCCTCAGCCTTCCTGGGAAAGTCTACTCCAGGGTGCTGGAGAGAAGGGTACGACCGTTAGTCGAACCTCGGTTAGAGGAGCTGCAATGTGGTTTTCGTCCCGGTCGCGGAACACTGGACCAGCTCTACACCCTTGCAAGGGTACTCGAGGGTATGTGGGAGTTTGCCCAACCAGTCTACATGTGCTTTGTAGACCTGGAAAAGGCATTCGACCGTGTCCCTCGTGGTGTCCTGTGGGGGGTGCTCCGGGAGTACGGGATTGATGGTCCGCTTCTACGTGCCATTCGGTCCTTGTACAATCGAAGCAGGAGCCTGGTTCGCATTGCCAGCAGTAAGTCGAGCTTGTTTCCGGTGAACGTTGGCCTCCGCCAAGGCTGCCCTTTGTCACCGATTCTGTTCATAATCTTCATGGACAGAATTTCTAGGCGCAGTCAAGGTGTTGAGGGAGTCCAGCTTGGTGACCTTAGGATCTCGTCTCTGCTATTTGCAGACGATGTGGTCCTTATGGCCTCATCAGGCTGTGACCTTCAGCGTTTACTGGAGCGGTTTGCAGCTGAGTGTGAAGCTTCTGGGATGAGACTCAGCACCTCCAAATCCGAGGCCATGGTTCTCAGTCGGAAACGGGTGGACTGTACCCTCCGGGTTGGGAGTGAGGTCTTGCCTCAGGTGGAGGAGTTCAAGTATCTCGGGTTCTTGTTCACGAGTGAGGGAAGGTTGGAGCGTGAGATCGACAGACGGATCGGTGCAGCATCTGCAGTAATGCGGTCGCTGTACCGGACCGTCGTGGTGAAGAGAGAGCTGAGCCGGAAGGCAAAGCTCTCTGTTTACCGATCGATCTACGTTCCCACCCTCACCTATGGTCATGAGTTATGGGTCATGACCGAAAGAATGAGATCGCGGATACAAGCGGCGGAAATGAGTTTCCTTCGTAGGGTGGCTGGACTCACCCTAAGAGATAGGGTGAGGAGCTCGGCCATCCGGGAGGAGCTCAGAGTAGAGCCGCTGCTCCTTCACATCGAGAGGAGCCAGTTGAGGTGGCTCGGGCATCTAGTCCGGATGCCTCCCGGGCGCCTCCCTGGTGAGGTGTTTCGGGCATGCCCAGTCGGGAGAAGGCCCCCGGGAAGACCTAGGACACGCTGGAGGGACTATGTCTCACAGCTGGCCTGGGAACGCCTTGGTGTCCTCCCGATGGAGCTGGAAGAGGTCGCTGGGGACCGGGAAGTCTGGATTTCCCTACTGAAGCTGCTGCCCCCGCGACCCGGACCCGGATAAGCGGAGGAAAATGGATGGATGGATGGATGGATGGAAGGGACTACAGTATGTCAGAGCAGCTGCAGGAAGACATTGAGTGGGTGGAGTTTCTGTATACACAGCTGCTCAAATGTATGTAACGGAACGGGACAGAGAAGCGCGAATACGGGTGCTTTTTCACTCTAAGACAGGCGTAGGGAACCTATGGCTCGCAAGCCAGATGTGCCTCTTGTGATGACTGCATCTGTGTCTCAGACAGTTTTTAAACAGAAGTAAAAATAAAAAAGTAAAAGTAAAATGGAAATTTTCGGCCGCAATGCAGGTGGCCAGAGCCACTGCCAGCGGGGTCAAGAAGTAAACTTGCCTCTAATCAATTAGTCAGCTAGCTAATTCTGCAAAGCCAACCCCTTTGACAAAGAAGATGGCAAAAAGAAAGAAAGTTACGAGTACGGAGCAAAACCATGCAGCAGTAGAATGTTAAATGCTAAAAAATATTATATGACTGAAATACATTTTAAAATATGAGGCTTTTGTGTTTTTCATAGCCAAAAAGCACTGATCTAATACTTGTCTTCTTTTTGTTTGTGATTGAATCACAAAGGGATTTTTTGTTTTTAATTTATATAAACCTGCTCTATATTACTCATTGAGCCAGGCCTATTGTGTCCATCGGGAGGGTACTGTGGGAATTTAGATTTATTGGATTTCAGTCAACTGAAGGCTTCTTAAAATTCCAAATCCTGATCTCTTATATGCATGTACTAATCATATTCAAGGGTAGTTTAATCCAAGTAGTCCAGTCCACCAAAAGTTATTACATATTCCAAAGAGAAAAATGACAGCAGAGATTTCCCATTTTGTCAGCACAAGTTGCAACTGGTCCTCCTATTTCCATTACTCTAATGAGTTTTCCTAATTGAGGGCAGAAATCTATATTTAACTAGGGCCCTACAATTACCCGGAATTTTGGTATTGACCAATAAAAATGGAAATTACTGTTGAACTCAGATTCTCACAGAAATTGACATAACGTAAAGGAAATGCTGCCGTTATGAGGAGAAGATACACAACACAACATACACAACACAATTCCACCTTCAAAATAAGTGCACCATTTTCCCAATATCCTCTAACTGTGTAAACAAAATACAAAATATCTTACATATGCAGTTGGAGTTACATCGGGAGAGCCAGAGATTGGCATCCCATTATGAAACCAAGACACCTCCACATCCATTCCTCTATTACATTGCACAATTACTGGGAACAATTGTCCATTGATGTATTGCATCAATAAATGTAAGGATATTTGCATTTCATTAGGTGACATTTTAGTCACTAACCCAACAAACACACACCTTTTGCTCGTAAAAATAAGCGTAAAATTAAAAAAGGAAAAAACGGGATTTATGAAAAAATAAAACTGATTTCTTGGGGTCCTATTTGACCTCTGTAACATGTAGTACAGGGCCGGATGGTAGTCAAGTGGGTAGCACATTGGCCTCACAGTCAGGAGGTTCAGGGTTAAAACCTCTGTTGGGCATCTCTGTGTGGTTTGCATGTTCTTCCCGTGGCGTGCGTGCGTGGGTTTTTTCCGGGTACTCCGGTTTCCGCCCACATTCCAAAAACATGCATGTTAGGTTAAATGGCGACTCTAAATAGCCCGTCGGTGTGAATGTGAGTGTGAATGTTTGTTTGTCTATATGTGCCCTGCAATTGACTGGCGACCAGTCCAGGGTGTACCCTTCCTCTTGCCCAAAGCCAGCTGGGATAGGCTCCAGCATACCCGCGAACCTAATGAGGATAAGCGGCATAGAAAATGAATGAACATGTAGTACACCGTAAACAGTAGTGTTCAAAATAATCGCAGTCCAATGTGACTAACCAGATTAATCACTGTTATTAGTATATTTTTATTGCTACATGGCAAACAAGTTACCAGTAGGTGCAGTGGATTCTCAGGAAAACAAAAAAGACCCAGGTGACTAAGGGGGGGTGTTAAAAACAATAGCAGTGTCTGCCATTGACATTACAAAGTCAAAGCTATTTTGTACAAACTTTTTTGTAATCCTGTGAATCACTAAACAAATATTTAGTTGTATGAACACATCTGTGTGGTCTGGAGTCAACAAACTGGCACCTTTCAGATGTTATTTCACACAAAGATTCTTCAACAGGGGTCTCAAACTCGTGCCATGGAAGGCTGAGACCCTGCGGGTTTTCTTTCCAGCCGGTCACTAAACAGGTGATTGGAATGATCAACACCTCGTTCAATTTGAGGGAAGAAGCTCATCAATAAATCGCCTGCTGGGGAAACTGGTTGAGAGAAAACTTGCAAAGTCTCGGCCCTCAATGGCTCGAGTTTTAGACCCCTTTAACCACTCTAGGCCGCTCCATAAGATAAATTTTGTTGTTGTAAACGAGCAAAAGCTTGGTTCTATAGTCTGTTTGGGATCCATTTTAAGGGCCTTTCCTCTTCAGCGTAAGGCTGACCTCTTTAAGTATTTTGACATTTGCAAACTGATCCATGATCCCTGCTATGTGGTAAGTAGGCCCAACACCTATAGTAGGAAAATCATGCCCATATCATGATACTTGCACCACCATGCTTCACATGTATCACTGTATACTGTGGCTTGAATTCAGAATTCGGTGGTCATCTCACAAACTGTCTGCGGCCCTCCATAAAATGTTGATCCTTTTCTCTTCAGGCCAGTTGATGTGTTCTTTGGCAAATTGTAACCTCGCCTGGACATGCCTTTTTAGAGGGACTCTGCGGGGGAATCTTGTAAATAGATTAGCTTCACACAAACATCTTCTATCTGTCACAGTACTTGCAGGTAACTCCAGACTGTCTTTGATCATGCTGGAGCTGATTATTTGCTGAGCCTTTGCCATTCTGGTTATTCTTTGATCCATTTTGATAGTTGTCTTTTGTTTTCTGCCACATGTCTCTGGTTTTGCTCTCCATTTTAAGGCATTGGAGATCCTTTTAGCTGAACAGCCAAAAAAATTTGAACCTTTTCATAAGTTTTCACCCTCTCCAATCAATTTTTTAATCAAAGTATGCCGTTCTTCTGAGCAATGTCTCAAAAGACCCATTTTTCTCAGGCTTTCAAAGAGAAGTGCATGTTCAACAATTGCTTGATTCTTCCTTAAATAGGGTCTACCTGATTCACACCTGTTTTTTCACAAAATTGATACCTGATCACTGATTGAATGCCACACTGCTATTTTTAGAACACACCCCTTTCAACTAATTGCCCAATTGCACAGCTTAAGAGCGTGCATATCATCAATGCTGTGTTTTTTTCCGGAGAATCTGCTGCACCTACTGGTAAGTTGTTTGCAATGTAGCAATAAAAAAATTCTAATACCAGTATTTTATCTGGTTAGTTACATTGGAGGCTCCAGCATACCCGCGACCCTAATGAGGATAAGCGGTAAAGAAAATGGATGGATGGATAGTTACATTGGACTGCTATTATTTTGAACACTACTGTATATTAAACCATATACTATGAACATTGTACATTGTAACCATGTATACCTTTTTGTTCCTTTAAACAAAGGTAATAGAGTTTGACGACGGGTCCGGCTCAGTCCTGAGGATCCAGCCCTTGCGGACCCCCAGAGATGAGGCTATTTATGAATGCCATGCCTCCAACTCGGCAGGAGAGATCACCGCCTCCACCAGACTAAGTGTGCTAAGAGGTAAGTGCCATCACACATACAGGTTGGCATATCTTTAATGCTGCCAAGCACCCATCCATCCATGTTTTATACCACTTGTCTTCATTCGAGGCATGGGTGAGCTGGAGTCTATCCCAGCTTTCAAGGGGCCAAGTTGCACCCTAGACTGGTCAACAGCCACAACACTATAGACAGATTTTGGGATGTGGGCAGAGGGGGCAGGGAGTACCTGGAGAAACTCCCCACATGAGGCTAATCAGGATGCCACGATGCATGACACCAAGCACTGTTTTTCAAATCATACACGAGGATATGAGTGAAATGCTGCATTATTAGGTAAATTCTGCCTTCACAGAGACCCGAGAACCCAGAGAAACTTAATTAAATGTATTTTTTTTCCAAAGAATACATGTTTCGTTTCTTAGCCCTACGGCTATCCAGCGCTGGCATTAGAGAATTATGTATATTTCCACGCATGTACTTAGTAGATTATAAATTAGAAATATAACTGCTGACAAAGCTGCAAGACAGGAAGAAGGATCTCTTTAGAAGTCAATAAGTGTAAAGTCTGCTTGCTCTTGTTAGTGTTAGCAGGAGTCCATTAATACAGATGGTGATGTTAGTGTTAGGAGTCCATTAGGAGAACATTATGCTTCAGTAGTTGGAAGCTCACGACTGTCTTAGCAAGTGAAGCCGCTCAAGTGTGGATAATCACACGGGCTTCCTTTATAGTCCACGCTTGTGGGGGGGAGAGGCTGCCTGTTGTTTGTAGCCTCTTGTCTTTCCGTAGTACAATATACTTAAGTCGATGTGCTTTTCTTTTCATCTCAGCTGCTTTTACCTCATTTCTCTCATTCTATCCATCTCTCTGTCGCTGGCTCCACATGCTCTTAGGTCCGCCTCACAACAACCTCTAAATTATTCACATCAGATGGCTCTTTGCGTCCTCTGTGCTGTTCATCTCCATCATCACATGCTGTGTGTCAGGCTGTGTGTGTGTGCGTGCGTGCGCGTGTGTGCGTGTGTGTGTGTGTTCAGCGGCACATGCACATCTGTATACACTCCTGCTGTGTCACCACCGCCTCTATATTTGATTTGCCTGCCTCCCCCACCCCCCAACTCCTCTCTTCCTCTTTATCCACAACGTTACGGTTCATGTACTTAACATACAAGCGCACATGTTCATCCTGTGGTCTAGCATTCTTTACATGGTGATCAGCCTTTTTCTACGCCACTGAGGAGCCAGTTGTTGCTGTGGATGAATAAGACCCCACCTGGGAGCTGCTAAGAGCTCCTGATAAACTGTCAGTCCAAAATGTCAGTTAGACTACCCACACACATACATACACACACAGAAGCAAAGATGTGTCAGTCATGTGTCCCCCTGTCCGTGTCCAGTGACAGACTGTCTGACAGGAGGGATGTGATGCTAAGGTCAGCCGGCTTCATTATTGAGGATTAGAAGCAGTCTAATTGAAATCTTGGCCTTCAGTAATGGCTGCGATTGGCAAAGGCTGAAATAATAATCAAGTGGAGGGCAGTCACTCACTATAGGTTTCCCGTGTAGTCAGCTGCTTTATTATTCATAAAGTTTGTGTTCTTTCGTTGGAAAGCTAATCAAAATAGGAATGATTATATATACAGTTTTTATTTAACAGTTGCAGATCCTGCATTACAAAAGCTTTTTGTGACTTTTAACATTGTTCAGTAAAAAGTGATCAGACAATGTGGAACTTAGCCTCTTACCATGATTCAATGCTGTCTTTCTCCAGTGGCTTAAACATAAATTGCATTTCATAAATCATCTGGATGCAAAAAACAAACAAAAAACATAGTATCTAACTGTGACTTTAATAGTAACAGCCATTCCAATGTCAAGTTTGTGATGAAAATAGAAAACCGTGTCCTGTAATGTTTTTTCAGCACCTAATATTGTTCTTCTGCAAAAGTTTCTATTTGCAACACATTTAAAGACTGTCATGTCTCTAATGATAAGACAGTTCATATTCTCAATCGAAGCTATCAATGATATGGTAGAGGCGTGTCCGATTTTGACGGCCACGTGTGAATGGACAAATGTTTTTGCAAGGAAGTGGTAAAAGTCAAAGCAATAGACGGCAATAACCTTATATAACACACTGTACATTCCATGGCTTAGCTGCCTTTCAAGCTCCTTCAACCCCATCTGTATTTGTGCTAAACTGTCAAAGACCGATTGGACAACGTGAAATTTGTACATTGTGAGAATGTGATAGTCAAGGCTTTATTTTATTGCCTCCACCCACCCACTGGCAGAAATGGTCTGTAGAACTTGTTACACTTGTGCTTTCTGATGCAGTGATGTGGCCGTCCACATTTACAGATGACCAATCCAACAAGCAAATGTGTGCACATTTCATTTTGGATGTCCTACAAAGCAGATGCAGCAGTTTGCGAGGCAGTTCCCATGACTATGAGACGGGCTTTGTCTACGAGCTGTGAAATTATCTGGCCTATGCACACAGTGCAAGCAGTGGAGTGGGAGCGCATCCAAATGAAACAGTGGGAGGCTCCATCAACACGGGAGCGTTGGGTTACACGTCTGCTCTGACCTCAAGGAGCAGCGGTGTTACCCTGAAAACATTTTGGTGTTGCTTTACACTTGTCTTGATGATGGATGACAAAAAGCTTGTGTTATACATGTGGTAATGTCCTCACTTCGCCTTTTGTAGATCTTTTTTTATCTATTCCCAATTAAGCGATGATGTGGACACTGTTTACCTGTTTTTGTTTGTGGATATTTCATATCTTAATGTTACTTTTCAGTTGTTCCCCAAGGTGTGATTTTTGGTGTGGTTTGCAAGGACAACGTACAGTTGTTTGCAGTATTGTTCACAATTGCTTCAACTGTGTATTCATCAGTACTTGGCAAGAAAATTTCTACAGCATCATGCTTGAAGACAAAGAAATACGATTCATGTTTTTGTTTTTGTTTTTCAAATGAAGGTATACTTTTTACTTTAGGCCCCAAAACTGTCCTCACATACATGTGTGGTAAAAATGTAAAGTGTATTTTTCCAGCTAAAATCACATCAAATCTTTTCAACAATGTAGACTTAAACATAGCTATAAAGTATTTTTTATGCCATTTTTGTCATTCATTCATTTTCTTGTACAATGGAAAATACACAAAATGTGTAAGTTTTGTAAGTCGCTTTTATTCTAGTCAAATGTCGGCATGCTTCCATTTGAATAGGTTGAATTTGAGCTTCACTTTTTTTGTCTGTATATACCACCTATGACAAATGGTGTACCGCTGTGGGTGTGTATACACCGGTTTGGGAACTTAGGCTCTATAATATGCCTCACACACTTCTTAAAGGTGTTTTAAAAGTATAGGTACTCACCACTGCCAAATTATAATGTACGATGAGCAATACCACAGATGGAACTGGAGTCACAGTCTAGCCTTTAGGCTTATCGTCAAACGCAAACAAACACTTCCGTCTGCTGTGGCACCACCTCCATGTCTCTCGAAAACGGTGAGCAGTCATAAGCAGTTCCTTGCTGGTGGAGCACCCCAAGAGGGCGTTTCCAAGCCACAACTACATAATCCACACTGATTGTCTTTTGTAATTCCAGTAACAATTCACAATTAGATATTAATTTGTGTTGTATTTATATTTATAAAAAAAATGTTTTTGTTTGCACAAAAATCCGCAATGAGTTTTGCACAGGGAACACACAGTACCTGTACTTTTTAGTATGGGTTGAGTTATGAAGAGTTATCTAAAGGCGTGTTTTCAAGAAGCACTGTTCAGTTTGGTTAGCCATGGTACAGCTTGCTTTTTTCTATTGCAAACATCATATGTGTATTTACAACAGTGCTACACAGAGTGCACATCTACACACATGAGAAAGTTACAGTACCCAATAGACTCTGAAGACAGTTAACAAAAAGGACAGGGGAAGTGTAGTATTGAGAGAATTGTCATGGAATGAGACATGGGGTGTATACTGACCAGAGACTTAATAAGATGTTGAGGAGTAAAATGTAAATAAAATATATATAAATATTGTAATATAAATATATATTTATCTATATACACACACACATTTTGTGGTACATTGGTGAGTGAAAGAGAGAAGCATAAAATAATAATAATAATAATAATAAATAAACTAAATAGATAAAAAAGAAAGTAATGCGAATTGAAAAATGAATCATGAGTAATGATTAATACTAATAATTAGTATTATGTAAATTTGTTGACCAGTTTGGTATTCAGCACGTAGTGTACCCAGCCCACCAAAAGCCAGTAGCGACCAAGCACTTTAACTGTGCATCCTCACAGTTGAGCGGTGTCCCACCCTAGGTAGATGAAATAGAATCCATTATAGCTGCCTATGAGGGGCGTTCTTTGAAGTAAGTGTTTGCATAATGAAAGCAGAGAGAATCACAATTGTTATGCCGCATTCCCTCCCTTGTGCGCCCTCTCTTCTCTTTATTGGCCCTATTTTCCTTCCTTTGTCCCAATATTCAATTTCACTTTTTTTGCAAATGCTGCTGTTTTCCCTCACCCCACCCACCAACACGTGCGTACAGGCCATCACACAAACACCTCATCTTGTTCCCTTTGGTTTGTTATGTCCTGTTTCCATTTGTCGGTGTTGTGATTGATTGAAACCAGAGCTGTTAAAAGGCCACACATATGTGCTTGCGAGAGCTACTGTCTCACGACCTACTGGCTACGGTTCGATGGGTTACTACCAGAGTTAGCGTCTCCTTGGTGAAGCTCGGTGCTAGGATTTCCTGGTAATGAGGCTCGGCAAGGTGGAAAAGCATCACAAGGGATTCTGGATTTTTTTTAAAGAACAAGGGAGGTGGGGGACAAAAATGATACCAAAAATAATACCTCTAAGATCAAACACATACAGGAAAACACACTTTCCTTGCATGTCTATCCTTATATTATGCATGACTTTTGAGTCTGTTTACTTACCCACAGAGAATACGTTGGATTCATAATAGTCTGGTCACTGGAACATTGGTCACAGTTCAAATGTTGTGACAGTACCTGAGATTTCAAGAATTACATCACCTTCTTCAGTTTTAATTAAATAATGACTCATGTGTTCTCATACTTTCTCTGTCATTAAAATAAAATGGAATGCCTCGTAGGCATTCAATATATAACATACAGTAGACATAACATAACAACTAGCAGGTGCAGGGCGGGATTCACGGTGGTTGTCTACAATCATGCATTTTTTGTTATAAAAAAAATAAACTTTGAACCAACCTAGTTAAAAAGGGAATTGTTATTTGGCATTTTGATTGCTTGGGGGGGCTAGATGATTTTTTTTTCCACCGGCATGTTGGCATGTTTGTTCTGTTGACTACCACTTCAGTCAAAACTAAAATGACCTACTGTCTTTGAATCGGTACTATTTAGGGATGTCCGTCGATTCAAATATTTGATTGCATTTTAATTGACTAATTCCATTATGTCCAAGGTTAACTTTTGTCGTAAACAATTGCGGCTAAAATAATCTATAATAGGTAGGGAAGTACCTATATCTCTTTGTGGATATGCAACTATGATTATATCATATTTAATGAAAAGGGATATCAATATTGGAAGTATGGCCTATTAGTTCCTTCAAAAATAGTATACAGTTAAAAAGCCCTCAGTTTTTGAACGTTTAATACAAGCGGCAATTTATCCCACTGTTTGACAGTCTTTGAATGCACCTTCTTCATTCTCACACGCAGCTCTCACACTATTATACTGTATTTGTACCCTTTCTTTCACCTATTTGAACCCAAATGCTGATACAATATGTGGGAATGATTAAGGTAAGATTTGATGCATATTTGTGGTACACAACCTCTCTGAAAAACAAACTCCCGGACACTTCCGTTAACGTGTTACAAATGCTTTAACTTGGACAACCCTAGTACAATTACTGTAAATTTGCTAGTTTTAATCGCCGAATTTCAAAGTTTTGACCATTCTTACAATCTTATAATTACAACAGACAGAGAAGAGTTGATGTTAAATAATTGCATTAATCTTCTGATCGAATCTGGTAAGATGCCAGACAACGAGCGCTAAGTCACGTAAGCAAAGTAAACAATTTGCACATACTAGGGGTGTCACAAGATCTCGCAAGCTTAAAACGTGACTTGTGGGCACTAGGCCTGGGATAATAACACATTAATAAATTAGTCACATAATAATCATATAATAAATGCAATTGAACTTGACAACGTATTGCCTCATAATATTGCCATGTGCAGGTGTGTCTGTTTTCCTTCTCTCGTCTCTGGTTGACGTTGTGCATTGGTGTCGCCTTGGCTCGTTTCTTCCATAGAACAACGGCAAGAATGGAGCAGCTGTTTGCAGTGCAACATTACAGTTTTTTTTAGAAAATGTTTCAACATTAAATCCTTAAACTACTATTAAAACCCAGCTCTATGTATTCTATTGATCCAAGTATTGTATTTATAGTAACAGTAATTGTGTGATGGGCAAATACTGTAAGTGGCTTTGTTTGTAGAAAAAGACAAAGATACATACTAAATAAAAGCATTGCTAAAGATGTTGTTGGGGATGTTCTTTTCCCCATACTTTTACTACTTTATACCAACCTTTTATTCTTTATTGTATATAATATAGCTGTTTGGTTGTTTCTACACATCAGGATGCGTCCACGCATCATGTCAAGTAGTGTGTCTTCTTCCAGAACATTGGCATTTATATAACCGGCAGGTTTATTGTATTTTAAAAATATGAGTTCTGTGTAGCTTTAATTTGTCTCCTTGTTGGCGTAGACATTGCCCACTCCCTCTGGTTTTGTCTTCTTCTCTTGTGAACTGAATGTTTTTAGGAGCGGCGTCACAACACTCCAATCAGAGACTGCCGTTTTGAGTTTACGTGAATTGGTGCTTGGTAGTGCTGATGAAATTGGCTCGGTGGCTTTTAAATGATTTTTTCCAGTACCCACCCCTAACAATGGTAAAAATGAAATCAATAGATAATATTATTTCATTGTAGCCTTCTTAAAATCTTGTCTACTCTCGTTCTGGTAGACCCAGTCTTCTGTATCTGTGTCTTGTGTGTCCCAAGACACAGATACTAGCATAGACCATCAGTGGGCAGGTTGTGGATGATCTACTAAGATTGCTTGCGTAAGTGCAAATGGACATTGCATCATCATAAATTTGCTATATTAGTAAATTGTGTTATTTAATATACAGTACATGTTTTACACTACAACGTGATTAAACGGTAATATGTATGATTTATTTGATCATGATATTCATGTGAATGTGTGGAAAATTTACTTAGGTTGCATTATCTAGTAGTTTAGTTTTTACTTTAGCTGCTTTATTTTGTTCACAGCATTTTATTTTATTATCTGCACAGCAGTGTGGGGCAGAGTGAACTGTTTGTTTAAATGTGCTTCATAATCTTATCTATATACACATAGGACACACGGAACGGCAATGTTGCAAGTTTTTCCAAAGGACATATGGCATGGCTCCTTTTTCTGACTGGCTCCAAATCAGCCCCTCCAGAAGCTCTAAAATGGATGGACAATATTACTATTTACTATCTACTATTTTAATGTCTGACTGTCCAAATGTACTGTTGACAAGCGCACGGACGATTCTCTCTGCCGCCTGTAATTGCACAGCCCGTATGCCTTCTTCTCGACACAAAGACCACAGCCGTAAATAACGCTTTGTTGGTTTGCACCTGCAAACGTGCTAAAAAGACACAAAAATATCATCTCCAAACAGGTTTTAATTTCATATATCATATTGTAGGTGGAAAATGATCAAATTTCTATCTCCTCCTGTCACTATGGTGTGCATGCTGATTTTCTGTACATATTCTACATATTCACAAAGGCAAACATGCTAAATGGATTGCCAGTGCTATTTTGTTCAATTGCAGTCCTCGTTGTACCTCAATGGCAGAGCAGCTCTGCACACGCTATCAAGTTTGCACATGTTTTTATACACGCAAACTTTAGGTAGATCAGGCCTTTTAAGTCTGGTTACTTCTCCTGTTTATTGATCTCAGAGTGGGAAAGACACAGTAAAAATAAATAAACATGCAACTCCATGTAGTAGTTGTAACAATAAATAAAAAAGAATTCATGAGATAGTTTGACATTTGGAGTTTTGTTTTAAAGATGTACTTGGATAACCGGAACGATGCTACACTCAAGGGAATGAGGAAAGAAACTGCTTATTCTTTTTGAAGCTCTCAGCTGTGCATCCTGTGGAGTGCCTGAGGCTGTACCGAATGTGTCCCATATTACAGCTATTTAGCCTGCTAGTTCAGGCTAGTTTATATCCTCAGTCAAGTGAAAAAATACTTCTCACTTGAAATTTCTCACACACCTCAGTGTGCAAGATTGATTGAAAAACATGCTCGCCTTTCAGCATAACAGTTTTGAGCACAACCCATAGTCTCAACCAATGACACTCCCAACTGTCATTCATTTTGATATCGCTGTCATTTTTTGGTGTTTTTTAATATAAGGCAAGGTTGTAAGAAACTATGAACATTTGATTTGTTGTCATGACATGGTCTTCAATAAAAGCTCATGAAAGTTGATCTTGCAACAATATATATACAATATATATGTAGAATTGTTCCTATTGTGTCTGAATGTAGCCACATACAAAAATCATTTTTAACAATAGATGAATTGCTTGATGATTTTGTTGCCGTCATCCAATCATGTAATACAGCATGGATTTAAAACCAGGTTGTAGCCATTACAGTGGGATGTCACAAGACTGTGTGGAATTTCCCCGAGGATGAATCCCTAATATCTTCATCCACATTCTATCTTGCATTATCCTGCACGTGATGCCATGCTTTTTTAATCCTAATACATGCGGTTGTCTTATATAAACAGGTTAAAAATGCCCAGTGCACCTCTGTTCTGACGCATTTATCTCCATTCCTCACAGAAGACCAACTGCCTTCGGGGTTCCCAACCATAGACATGGGACCCCAGTTGAAAGTGGTGGAGCGCTCTCGGACCGCCACCATGCTCTGTGCTGCTAGCGGAAACCCTGACCCAGAAATTAGTTGGTTCAAGGATTTCCTGCCAGTCAACACATCCAGTAACAATGGACGAATCAAGCAGCTCCGCTCAGGTAATCAACAAGTTTGTCCTCAAGCTCTTCTCCCTTCCGTCAACCCCAGGTTTAGTTCCACCTTAAGAGCTTCAATATTCCCCAATCCTTTTTATATTTCTGTTTTCTACAATGCTTTTGTGAACCATGCCACTTCCTGCTGTGGTTACTGGCCGTGCTGCTGCTGCTCCTATGAGTTGCCTTGGATGGTTGCCAATCCCTCTTAACTCTTCCAGGCCTTTCAAAGTGAACTTTCTTCACTTCGCTCCAAACACTCTGAGGCCTTCCTGTGCAAATCACCATTACGACAGGCTTTATATGAGAAAACGTAAAAACATTTATATCAAAATTTTGTACTCTTACATTTCTCAATGTGTTTTTTGTTTGTTTAAACACAACTCAACCACATCCAAACCCAAGTAATGGTGGCGTGTTTAAAGGGAATTGCCTTTTCTAAGTAATCTCACTGCTGTGACTAATCCAAATCAATCAAATCACAGTGCTCCCTTTTTTTCTTGGAAACTGTGAGTGGATGTGAAATCACAATTTGTTGCATACAAAAAATGTCCACTCTTTTCTCTCGTATTGTGTTTTTGTTTAGCCACAGTAGTGTGTACAACCCCAACAAGTCTTCTCAATCCCTCCTCCTGCTACTCCAGGGATGAGCTCTGGACCTAAAACCCTCTCTTGTGATTGGTCCCCCAAATGTCTGGCTTCTGTGTGGACAACAACCTATCTGCTTTTGTACCTGCTTGTTTTTAATGGCGCAACCCAAAGTCCCTGCTCAGAGCCCCCTTACACCTTATACTTTCTTTACTACCAATTCAATTTAAATCATATTTGCAAAGCTATGCCTTAAAATTAATTATATCAAACTGATTTTGCTTTTGTTTTATTACTAGTAAGCATAACATTTAATGTTATAGCAATTGAATACCTTTTTGGGGGTGGGGGGTTCCAGTGTTTTTCAAGGTGTATCATGAATGGACCGATTGTAATGCCATGTCTATGCTGTTTCTTTTCTCTTTGTATCTTTTTAACCACAGAATCCTTTGGTAAGTGCTTTTGCCCCGAGGTCCACACCCTCACTGTCCACTCTTCTATATACCTTTCACTAATATTGCTGCTCTTCCTGCTGCTGCTCACCTTTACAACATTGAAGCGTTAATAAAACGCATGGCATGCATTTTACTAACAATCACATAGGACACATGCAGCCCTAGCTTAAACATTCAACACGCAGAATATATTTACATTCAGTTGACATATAACATTTGACACACTGCACACTATACATACAGTAGTTGGCCTCACCTTCACCTGTGCACCTGCAGCTTTTCCACATCCAGGGACTTATAATAACTCTCTCCTCACACTTGCCAATTTACTTTTCCACTTCTTCACTTATTTAATTATTCCTTCCCTCACCCACTCTGTCATTCACTCACCCACTTACTCCTTCCCCCGTTCCGCTGTCTAGAGTTACCAGTCAATAAGTCATCAACGCGAGATGGCTGTTAGGCAGGCCCTAAGCGGAGCCACTGTAAGGAAATCAATGGCTACTATATTTCAGACTTCTAGACAGTGACTGTCCATGGTAGCCTGTATATGGCTAACCTCGTTACCACAGTTTTTCTATATACCAGTGCAAGATAAGCTGAGTATGTAGGGAAAAGAAAATCCACGCTTTGTTGCTTTATCATTGTTCTTTTTTAAATTTACGGTAGGATGTTTGCAGAAAGCATCTATTTTCACTTAGTCCTGCCACTCATTTCCCAGAATTCTCTATTGTTGACACATCTACAGTAAAAATGCCTGGGATACCAGCCACCGTATGTTCTATAACTACCACTGCTTTTTTTGTATTTGCTTGTAACTGCATCATAACATAGTCTGACATCATACCAGTGCAACACACTGTAACCCGTCAAAAAATGAACAAAAAAGAGGAAAAACAAACCTCTCTCGTTTGTAATATATAGTTTTTGGTTTTCCCCTTCAGTCCTTGCTTTCATACCGAAACGACAATTTGCTGCTAATCAATCTGTCAATGGACCCTTTCATCCAATGCCACCTAACTACTATCATACCATGAATGCAATGGAACCTCGGTTTTTGTTATTAATTTAAAGGTCAGACGAAAACTGAAGCAACTAAAACCAAAGCAATTTTTCTATAGGAAAGAATGTAAATGAAATTGATTTGTTCCAGACACACAAAAATGTTGACAAAAATACATCATGGAGAATAATTATACTTTTACACGAAGAAAAAAAATGCAAAATAATAATTGATGACTAAAATGGCTAAATGAGCATTTAACATCACCTTTACCTTTATTGAGGGCTTTTGTTGGGAAGACAAGAGTAGTAACAATAAGTAATATTCTCTTTTGGCTTTGCCAAATGAGCAAACCTTAGAGGATACGTCTGGCGAGATTTGGTGTTGGATGTTTGATTCTAGATGGCTGAATAAACAAGCAATTTTAGGAGTAGTCCATCCACATCTTTATTAAAACCACAAGATTCTACTTACCAAAGGGTAAAATACAACAGTCTTTTATACGGTGTTCAAAAATTGAGGTTTGACTGTATATGAAACCACCGTAGCTGGTAGAATGGAAATACAAATAACTATATACCGACAGTAGAAATGTGGTTTTAGGCACTGTGACTTTTTGGCCCTTTTCCACTACACAGTGGGTTTTCACTTAAAACAGTACCGCTTCAATATAGTACCTGCAGGAAACTGTGAAACAATGGAGGAGAATGAGAATGTCCTATATTTAGGACTTGGCCTGTGGCTATTGGCCACAATAAAGAAACAACTTTTATAAGAGAGAACACTAAATGCAGCAAGAAAACGGACAACTGCAACAAAGTGGCGAATCTGGAATGTAATTGTGCAGCTTAAGGCACAATGTGTGTGTGTGTTTTTTTTACTTTTGCCAGTGGAGAAATGTCAACATGAAAATGAGAGGTGTCAAGTGGAATAGGTAGCGTCAAGTAGAAAAAGAGCCACTTGAGGTCTTACATTGAGGTCCTACAAGATAGGTTTGAGATGCAGTAGCTTGTTCAGGCTGAATTTAAAACAAAGAATGCATCAACTAGCAATTAGAATTTCTTTTATTCTTCAATTAAAACGATTTAGTTTTTTACATCGTTGGTTGTCTAACCTGGCTGCAGTATACTCTAGTTCTGGTGCATGCTTGCACTCTATTTCCGTGGCGCTTCAGCTTAACGTTTTAGGGCCGTTTAAAATGTCTTTGCTGTCAAAACCTCTTGTGGTTGCTCTAGAGACATTTTAATCCGATGCTACATCATATGCCTTAAAGTGTAAAGCATGAGGGATTGGATTTTTTCCCTTTTAAGCAAAGAATTTTAGGGCACATTGACACAGCAGCATAGCACTGATTTTGACCCACATGCAGAGTAAGTGTAGGTTAAGACTGAGCATTAAGTACACTTCCTAGGCTGCCTCTTAGAGACCCGCTAGAGCCACATCTTACTCCTTGCTGCAAATCAATGAAGCCCAATCGATAAACCATCTCCTTATAGCCCTGTCACTCTGTCTTTCAACACAATCCGTCTCTTTAAGCTTATTCTGTCTTAGTTATTTTATCTTTTTAGCTCTAATTTGGTTCTTCTTTCCAAGTTACTCCCCCAGTTCTTTCAGTATCCCTCCCTTGCCCCTTTCCCCTCCTGTGGCACTAACATTTTCTTCTTCTTTTCCCTCTCTAATCTCGTGCATTCATTGCCCATTCAGGTGGCACGCCCATACGAGGTAAGATCGCTGGGAGGACCAACGTGACACAGTGGCCTGATTCCATCCCAACCCTCTGCTCCCCAGCTTGTCTCACCAATGTGGGAAGCGGCTAAGGATGAGTGAATCAGTGTGGGTTCAGTCCAAGATGTTGCCATAGTGGTAACCACTCATCCAGCTGCTTCACATCTGCAGAGGAGAACAAGAAGGGGAGGTGGGGGGAAGGATTGGAATTGAGCGAGCAATTCATTATACTATGACTTTTAATCACCTTCCCTCTTTTCATCTTTTCATTTTCCGCTCATCTGTTCATTTTACCATATCAGCCTCACACACTGTTTAACAGAATTCCATTGCTTCTTTAACCATCTTATTGTGGTCACCATCACTTTAATACCATGAAGCTTTTAACATTGACTTACTGGTCGATCTAAAGCATGGTGTGTTTTTATGTTGCTTAGATTGGGTTGACAATGCTTTTTTTTGGTGACATGATTTCCCTTTTTCTTTTTTTGGTGGTCTTGACCTGAGTTTGACCCCACACTATCTCTCCTTTTTACCTTGTCTATATTTACCCAATCAAATGTCCCAGTTTTGTTTTCCCCTCCCAGCTGTTATTCACTCGGCCCGAAACGTCCAGATGGCAAAGACACACTTTCAGGCATAGTGTGTTCTCATACACGCACAAACATGCACACACACTTTTCTTCATGACTTGTTTTTTTTTTTTTTTTTCTCAACCATTGCTTTCTCTCTTCTCTCTCATTGCCAATAAAAAGCCCCAAACAACCACTTTTTTGATAAAGTTTTTAATGGGCGCTTTTTTGCCTTCCAACACCATCTTTTAACAACAACTAAAAACTCTGGTTGACTTTTTTTGACAGTTTTTCTATTTTCAGGGAGTGAGAAAGCATCGGCCCCTTCCAAAGGCTTTGCGTATGTCGTTCTTTTTTTTTTATTATCTGTTGGCCTTAATGGAGGTCGGTTGATTTCTTTACCTCCTTTATTGGGTGTGCAGTTTACGACATCACACTCCTGATCCCATTGGTGGATCTGAAAAAGCTGGGATTGAATTATTGCCATGGCAATGGTTTTGTCAAGTTCTTATCCTTGAAAAGTGATTCAACTGCATTTCGATTTGCAGACAATTTTCAAAAGGCTATATGTGAATGGATATCTCAACATGTTGATTTCTTGGCTTATTTATTTCTATCTTGCATGAACAACATTATCCCTCTTTGTGGACTTTTTTGTTTCCCTCCCATTTCTAAATCAGGATGCTGACCTTTTGTTTTGAGCAGATTTTTGCTGGCAGTGACAGATATGTACCGTATTTGTCCCCAATGAATGGGCTCTTTTTTTAGCCCTCTTCTCCATGGGGTTCAGTTTGTGCCGAAATTCAAACTCATTTGTCTTTTACAGTAATAATAACAATTTTGTACCAGATTATAACTACGACTGTTCCTTCAAAGTTTGTGTTTGTCCTCTTCTTCTTCCTCTGTGTCTTTTCATTTCCTCACTCCTTATCCAGGTGCACTACAAATTGAGATGAGCGAAGAGTCCGACCAGGGCAAGTATGAGTGTGTTGCAACCAACAGCGATGGGACTCGCTATTCCACCCCGGCAAACCTCTACGTTCGAGGTGAGTGGGAAACTTGAGCACTGAATTCCATTTAATTTTCAATTCAGGTATACGGCAAACCTTTTCTCAAGGCACCTTTTGGATGTTAAGAACCGCACTCCTTTTAAAAAGACTCAACAGATCCCCACATGAGCAAGAACTTGACAATAGTGCAGTAGTACATGGTGGGCCAGCCATCTGCCTTGACACTTTGGGTCCAGGGAAGATCCAGAGCTTTGGACAGTAGTTACTACTGCGAAACAAACAGTGGCTTCTTAGTAGACCATACATCGATTTTCTAGATTTTCTATACTGCTCGTCCTGATTGAGGTCATGGATGAGTGGGCGAGTTGGAGCATTTCACAGCTGACTTTGGGTGGGGTGGGTTGGAGTGCATAAAGCACCAAATGAGCGCTTTACCACAGCCGCAATAAATTATCCGTATTGGCAATGACCAAATTCATTATTTATGTTTCTGTAATACTCACTGGTGGTGACTGTTAATGTAAACATTTTAATGCTAAAATATAATTCTTATTGTTATCAATTCATCCATTCATCAATTATGCTTTTCAATAAAAAACTGAAAAATCAGCAACGCACAAGGTATTTTTATATTTCATGTGTGAAAGGAACTACAGCCGTCTCTCATTTATTACAGTTAATTGTGACCTAACCGTGATAAGTGAAAGTGTGATTCAGTATTAGTAAATTTAATATTTTCATAGTTAGAGCATAGAAAATATGTTTATAAACGTGTCTATGACCTTCTAAATGTCGGTTTATTAGAGCCCCGTGGACATGAAATAACACCACTTCAGTCACCAGTACACTCATATTACCAAATGTAGTTGACATGATAAGCAACAGTAAGACATAATAACTCACATTACCATTGGGAAAGTTCCTTGTTGTAGTATTTCAAACATAATTTGGGTCAATAGCATGGCATTAAAACATTTTTAATTTTAGTTTACCCTCACTATGAGGTTTGTCACTTGACTGATATACAGGCTGACATGCATCTGGCATACACACACAGCACATTTGTCAAATAACAGACACTGCTGCACTAATGCTATCTATGTTAACACCACCTTGCACAACTCTTGTGTGCAGGCTGCAGGATCTCTGCAGGGACAAAAGCATCGCAAGCTACCGCGCTAACTAATTAGCCTCCAATTTATTTGTTCTAAACTTAAGAAAGGGTTTGAAACTGAGTAGGAAAGAAGGACAAAGAAAGAAGCTGAAAAAATACCACTTTCACACAAAATAGAAAGAGAACTTTTATTCACTCTGCATGACTCCATGCAGTGCAAGTTAAGGTAATATAATGTAAGGTACAGCACAACAGATCGATGCTAGATGTGAGAACCACAAAGTGGAGAGGGACAACTGTATTTATTTGTTTTGGTGTTAATTTGTCAAATTAATAACAATACAAAATTTTGAAAGATTTTTGAAATGCATGTTTTTATGACATGAGGTCTAATAAATGTATTTCAATGTTAATAGTTTGTATTGTATTTGTCCTGTATAATATATTTGAATTATGTTTATATTGGTCGAAAAAACAAAATTACATTGAATTGTATTTGAAAATTGCACCCATGCAAATAAATAAAACAATGTCATTTATCCATCTTAAAACGGCCAAGGCAAGGGAGGACTTCCAAAAAAAGGGGGGTTTTTTTCCAGATCAAAGAGGCAGGGCTGAGTTTTTTACTGAGGCTGTTAATCTCTCTGCCCTCCCTTCTTAGCCTTTAGACCTCAAAAACAGATGACAAATCACTGTCTGGTTAGGACTTGTGTTTCTTTCTTAAATTCCGAAAGGCGTCTCACCTCCTCGGGTGCATGTTCACACGCAGCGTTCGAGTCTCAAAGACGTTTTTATCTCTAAGCCTTTTGTTTGCTACAGTATATAGTATATACAGTATATAGAGCGCGCTTGTAACTATGCTCTGGAGGATTACAAACAAACACACCACTGATGCACTATTATAAGCACACATACTAAATGTCATACATTAAGAGATACCGTATATGTACATATGTGTAGTCAGTGATGTGTGTCTAGTGCCTGCAGGATCACTAAAATGTTGCGGTGCCACTCAGTGAGTGTCTGATAGGCTGTGACGGGCTTTGGCCGATATGCTGACCATCCATAGCTTCTGGTTTTTTTCTCACCTTTGTCTTCTTCTCTTGAGCTTTCCCTTGCGCCTGCTGCTGCCTTGCCACACTCCTGTCTCTAACGTGTTTTCTCTCCCTGTTTCTTCTCTGATATCGGCCATTTTCCTGCTCCTTTACACCCCACTCCTCTACCATATGCCGCCCCTGCACTTGTCCTTACTCCCTCTGCAGAGCTGCGAGAAGGTTGGTACTGTCAAGAGAGTGTGACTCCATTGAGTTTCTCCATTGCAGGGGTGTCCAAACCTTTTCAATTCAGGGCTGCGTATAAAATAATTGAAGGGTATGGAGGGTACATTTTAATCAATTAAACACACCTAAATCAATCCAATATGGTTCAAGAATAAATAAACTCATGAGTGACAAAGAAATTGCAACCCTTGAAAAAAAATGTTTCTTTGTATTCTTATTTACTATTATTATTATTAATATTGTGAAAACTAAATCACCTTTTTGATATACACTGTACTATGTTAGCACATGTATGGTGGAAATTTACAGGCAAATGTAACATAAGCAAACTTAGCAGTTAATCGATTGATGTCTGCTCAGCCAAGCACATTGGAGGTCTCGCACAATCATTTGTATGCCGATGGTCTGAACCTTTGTGTGACTTTAGAAGTATTTTTGTGGCAAGATTGATGAAAATGTTTAATGCTCTAAATGCCGGACGTGTTTTTATCCCAGGCAAAACTTCGGACACCCCTGCTCTGTTGAGTGTTTGTTTTATCCCATTAAGCCACCATTTAAGTTGACGTGTCTGTTGAAGGTTTGCTCTAATGAGATGTCTCATAATTTCTGTTGCCTTTTTTCCTTTGAGTGAACATATGGTTGTTGTGCGTTGTTTGTGTGTTTGGTATCATTTCTGTTACCATGCCTAAAATATTTCTCTATTCTAACCCATAAACACCATGAACAAATCACATGTGGCCAAGTGATGACTTGCCTGATGTTGGGAATGTTTGCTGAACGTCATCTGAATGCACTTTGAAAAGTAGCAGTCATAAAAGTCTAATACTGAATACTGATGGTTTTGCTGTCACCCACTCCAGTCCGCCGTGTCCCCCCTCGGTTCTCCATTCCCCCGGCGGACAGCGAGATTATGCCAGGGGGGAATGTCAACATCACCTGCGTGGCAGTGGGCTCCCCCATGCCTTACGTGAAGTGGATGCTAGGAGCAGAGGACCTCACCCCCGAGGACGACATGCCCATCGGCCGCAACGTCCTTGAACTAACGGATGTACGCCAGTCTAACAATTACACTTGTGTTGCCATGTCAACGCTCGGCGTTATCGAGGCAGTGGCACAGATTATCGTGAAAGGTGAGTTGGTCCGCCTTAGGAAAAAGAAGCTTCTGGCTAAGCAGAGAAATCTTAAGTGAGAAGGTGATAGGCAGACCTTGACATAAATGAGTCTTTTTTTCTATCGCAAGTATCTTTTTGAAATGTTTTGCCAATTTTCAGCGGCGACTCAAGCGTTGTGTTTCACTAACTTTTGGGTTTCAGAATCAGTTTTCAAGTGTTCACATTACTATATTGTTTTAATGAGCTGCTCTGTTAGTTCTGAAGAAGGGTCAACCATAAAAATATGACTTTTTGCACATACACTCAATAAAAATATGAACACAACATTTGTTTTTGCGACCATTTTGCATGAGCTGAACTCCAAACGCTAAAGGCTTATCTCTCTCAAATATTGTTCACAAATCTGGCTAAATCTGTGGCTGATCAAGATGCTGATGAGTCACCATGATTATTGCACAAGAGTGCCTTAGGTTGGCCATAGTAAAAGGCCACTCCAAAATCCACAGTTTAACTGTCTTAAAGGGCTCCGAAAAGCAGTCAGTAAATCGTGTGACCACCATTTACCTCATACTTTATACACTGATCAAGAGCATCCCAAACATCCTCACTAGCGTCAAATTACCAGCAATAAAATGCACATGTGTTTGTTGTCCAACATATGCGCCATACCATAACCCCACTGCCACCTTGGACCACACCATCGACAGCACAGGTGTAATTTACTGTATTGATGGAATTTTGAATGCACTCCTGATGCTCACTGTTGTGTGATTCATCCACAAGCATCATGAAGTCCATGTGTACTGATCTGTACACGATTCTGGAGGCTGAAAACATCGCAGTATCCCTTGCCTTAAATATTGCAATAGATGGCTAGTTAGTCTCTATTCAGAATCAGAATCAGAACAACTTTATTGCCATTGTAAGTGAACAATTCACGAACTAGGAACTTTCTTTGGCGACTCAGTGCAACGTATAATTCTAAGTAAACATAGAACCTTAAATAAACATAGAACTAACACTAACTAAACATAGAACCTGAGTAAAAAGTTGAAATCACTGATAAGTAAAGGCATGAGAGTGTTTTTAGTGCAGGTATTATAAGGTGCCAATACACAATACTGTTTATAAAGTGACCGTAGTGCAAATGTTATAAAGTGTTCATGAGTTCAACAGCAGCAGGAAAGAAACTGTTCTTGTGGCGAGAGGTTCTGGTCCGAATGGACCGTAACCTTCTGCCAGAGGGGAGTGGCTCAAATAGTCCATGTCCAGGGTGGGAAGGGTGGGAACTATTGACTTGTATCACAAGTCAAGAGCCTCGGGGTCATCCTCGACAGCACACTATTATCCAAATCCCACATTGATAATATTTCATGTACACCGTTCTCCCAACTTCGACCTCTTCTCTCCTAGCACTAAACAGAAACTCCCATTAATGCTCTGTTCACCTCCCATCTCCATTACAGTAATGCCCTTCTCACTGGTCTTCCACTGAAACTCATCCACATATTGGAGTGACCTTTTATTGTGGCCAGCCACATGCACACATGTCAGTAAATAGTCAATGTTTTATCGTTCATAGTTCATATTGTATATCACACGTGCTTTGTTCAACAATATTCCAGGTGTCTCATTCAGTAAAAAAAAAAAAAAAAAAATGTAAAATTATTTTTCATTATTCGATGTGGTCTAATGTTTAAAGTGAAACAAAAGGTACACAAGAACATATAGCAGATTGTATGATGCTTATATAATTAAAATAAGACAAATAATTCCAGGTGGTGGACTGTTTGAATTATAAATTATAAATAAATTGTGTCTTTGTATCAAATATATAGTCTGGCCCCCCGGCCAGTTTTGTTAAGTCAATGCAGCCCGCGAGTCAAAAAGTTTGCCCACCCCGGCTTTATACAGTAATTTTAAATGTGTTGTTTTATTAACAGTCTTACCTCTTTTTTAATGCAGAAGTATCAAAGTTAGTGAAACACACAATTTAAGTAAAAACTATTTTTGACTACAGTATCTCAATGAATGCTCTACAAAGCATTATGTGTACATTGTACTAATTGACAGATTTGTAAAGATGTAAAACAGGCTTTCAACACTGTAATGTAATCTCCATGTCTACATTTATTCAAATATGACTACACGTGGCTATTTTATATCATTTCCAATGTGACTGGCTGTAATCACATTCACTATTGACTATTTTATCTCGCTTCAGCTCTCCCAAAAGCTCCTGGCACCCCGGTGGTGACTGAGAGAACTGCAACAAGCATCACTCTCACCTGGGACTCTGGCAACCCTGAGCCCGTCTCTTATTACATCATTCAGGTAGGTGGCAGGCACACCAACACACACAGCAAGTGAGTTACATCCTCATATTGCCAGTGATAATCTTTACGTAAAATAACTGCTGAAATTGTCATTTACACTATAAAAGGCATGCGCTGCTGACATTTATTTGTTTGACCGAAAGCTCCGTTCTCTTCTTTTGTCATAAATCACACAGTATGTTGGCTTAATGTTGTTGCATGTTATTATGTCTTCTATATATATTATATCTCCATACACTCTCTCTTACACCAGCATCGTTCCAAAGGCTCTGAGGACCCTTATAAAGAGATTGATGGCATCGCCACCACTCGCTACAGTGTGGGCGGCCTGAGCCCTTACTCCCATTACGACTTCCGCGTGGCAGCTGTTAACACCATTGGCCAAGGCCCCTCCAGTGAAGTGGTGGAAGCTCGTACAGCTGAGCAGGCGCCATCCTCGCCTCCCCGACAGGTATGGGCAATACCCCGAGTATTGAAAGTGACTTGTAAGGCATCATAAATGTAATTGAATTAGCAATATTAAATATTTTATTGTAGCCTGAAGGTAGGAAAATGTGATCGTACATGAACCATGGGGATACATTGGATTCATAGTCCTTAATCCCATTTTTGTGTGTTCAACACAGTATTTGGATGAGCTTTTAATTTTGTGTATTTGTAACAGAGCTCAACAGGGTTACTTTAAAATTTTATATGAGCTGGCCTTAAATATGTAAACCCAACCTTTATCTTACATGTACATATAAAGTATCATTAACAATAGAAGGATGGCCAATTGGAGTAACTGTGGTTGTCTACTATCATTCCTATCTAGTTAAATGTGGAAATTAAATATTTTTATCATAAGCCGTACAATATATTTTAGACAATTCTGTGCTTTGTGGTTTTGCACAAACCAAGGGCTAGAAAAGCCGGCTTTGTTGTGTTTGTTGAGGCGTGAAAGAACTTCAAATCATCTCGCCTTGACAAATCCACCAAAAATACTTTAAAATATTGTATAAAACTTCTAAAATATACAGGCAAGGTTCCTCAGATATTATCAGAATCAGAATCAGAAAAACTTTATTGCCATTGTAAGTGAACAATTCACAAACTAGGAACTTTCTTTGGCGACTCAGTGCAACGTAGAATTCTAAGTAAACATAGAGTATTAAATAAACATAGAACTAACTAAACATAGAACCTGAGTAAAAAGGTGAAATCACTGATAAGTAAAGGCATGAGAGTGTTTTTAGTGTAGGTAGTATAAGGTGCCAATAATACTGTTTATAAAGTGAGCATATATTATTCATCTGCAGGTCAGAGGTCGCATGCTGAGCACCACAACAGCAATCATCCACTGGGACGAGCCAGAGGAACCAAACGGGCAGGTGGTGGGCTACAGAGTCTACTACACCTCTGACAACACGCTACCAGTCAACCAGGTGTGTGTTGATATACATAGAGGTGCCTGATCATTAACAAGATGGTTCCACGTTTAATGCTTGGGTTCACACATTGCCTCTTGTATGGGTGCGACACAGTGGGAGAAGCAGATGGTGCGCAGTGCCAACTTCATCACCATTCAGGGTTTGACTCCTAACAAGACGTACTACATCAGAGTGCTGGCCTTCACCTCTGTAGGAGATGGTCCTCTTTCCCAGGACCTGCAGATTATAGCCAAGACTGGGGGTAAAACACCTCAGATTCAATCATGTCACCGTGTGTTGATAAAAAAGAAATATAATATATTGTTTTCAATAATTCTCTCAAACTCTCTAGTTCCATCCCAGCCTTCAGAATTCAAAGGGGAGGCCAAATCAGAGACGAGCATCCTGTTGTCGTGGGTGGCGCCACCCCAGGGAGGCCCTGACAACCAGATCACAGGATATGAACTGGTTTATCGACGAGCAGATGACACAGAAGAGGTAAGGACGGATGAGGGGGTGTGCTCATTGAATGAAGGAACAATGACCAGTGTAACAAGTCCAAAGTTGGTTCATGATATTGTTGAGTAGAATTTGTGTTACGGTTATTGGTATGGGGCTGCACGGTGGCCAACCGGTTAACCCATCAGCCTCATACTGGGGGTTTGAGTCTTCTTCGGAACATCTGTGGAGTTTGTTCTGTTCTATTCTGCTACTGCTTACATGGGTTTCTCGCCCAACATATCAAAAACCTGCATGTTAGGTTATATATATGCGCTGTCATTGACCCGTGACCTTTTAACCAAAGTCAGCTAGGAAAGACTCCAGCTCACCCAGGACCTTAATGAGGACAAGCGGCATGTAAATGCATGGATGGATAGTTATTGATAGCTATTAAGTCTTGAGCATCCATCATCATTAACGTCATGTTATTAATGTCCCTGCAGAAGAAAGTGAACTTTGAACCAGCCACCTCCTACCTGTTGAAGAACCTGAAACCTTTCTCAGCTTACACTTTCCAACTGGCTGCCAGGAGCAAACATGGAATTGGTGCATATACAAACGAAGTGTCCATCGACACCCCTCAGACACGTAAGTCCAGTTTCATGTTCTATAGTGTGACTGGAGAGAGTGAAAAGAGCTTTATTTGGACAATGCAAAAACGGTTAAATAGTAGACCAGTGCAAAGGCTGAACCAATATCCACAGTGTCCAAATAAAATGTTAAAATATGTTTTAAGTCAATACCACATACTTTGCTAAATTACAGTGGAGCCTCTAACGTCGAACAGAAACCTTCATATCTCATAGGAGATAATGTACGATCAACTAAATGACTCTGTTCCAGACTGGAGTCATCATAAAACCTCTATTAACAAAATTCAAGTTAATCACTGAGAATTAATTTTTATCAATACTATGGATTGTACTGTATTCAGCCACCTAACTCTTGCAGTAAGTTCAATTTCTGATTCTGTGGTTATCATCACATATTTCCTCTTTGATATTAATGGTTCTTTTTTATACTGGCATGTAAACAATAAAGAAAAAGTGCTCACATGATTGTCTTACTTTTCTATCGTCATCTGTGATGATTGTTTGACTAGACTATTTGACTTTGAGCAATATCTTTCCAGAAAATAGTAGCTTATGTTGGTGTGGCGTTCGACTTTCAAAGTTCCACAATACAGGCAGTTGATTGTATTTTTGTTGCTGTTTTATTTATTTTTTATCGTAAGCTACGCATCCCAAACAGACAGCAATTAAAATCAGTTTGCATTGTTACAAATGGGCCAAACTGTCTTACATTGACCTCAGGGTTGATATTTCAACAAATGTTCCTCACATTCAGTCGTGATTGGCAGTCAAATCTTTCATTGTTGGCTATCAATGTGAGGTCAGTAAGAGATTGTGTAGAAGCATGGGTAAATGCCAGAGGTTTGTAGCTGGAGATGTGATCTCTATCATGGATCAAGACCTCAGACGTGAGGTATGGTGGCAGGTATGTTTGTGTGTTTTAAGCTTTAGTCGGTGTATTCTGTGTTGCGTCTCTTTTAAGTCATTCTCTCTTCTCATCCGTCAAGCATCCAATTAAACAAGTCGCCACCCACCCATCATTCAATATCTTTGTTCAGTCATCTTGCTTTCTAGTCAAGAGCCATTTTTTCTTGATAGCCTCTGTGCTCCAGTGTTTTGTTTTCATTTTATGTTTCTTTGTCTTCTGTTCTCTGTCTTTCGTCTGTTCCATTCCATCCCCATTCCTCACCCCTATGCACCCACAAAATAACAACTTGCACACACCACCACCTACTCACACTTACCCCAATACAACTCTCCTCAAAACTGGCCAATCAGTTCCTTCAGCACCTCCCCAGGACATAACATGCACCAGCCCCACGTCTACCAGCATCCTGGTAAGTTGGGCACCACCACCTGTGGAGTTTCAGAACGGCATCATTACGGGATACACCATCCAGTACTCCACTACGAGGGGCAACAAAACATCCAAAACAATTGACGACGTTCCTCCGGAAAGTTCTCCGTATCTCTTGGAAAACCTAGAGAAATGGACTGAGTATGGAATAACGGTGCGGGCGCAGACGGAAGCCGGCGAGGGACCAGAGAGTTTACAGCTGATTATCCGCACCGAGGAAGATGGTATGTTTGCAAACAGTCTTAGAATGCGCTGCCCCGCTATCAATGACTACCCCACTGATACGACTAATGAGCTCAGAGTACCCTGTATTGACTAACTACACCATGCCTTCGAGAAACTCTCCTTCATCCCTTTGCAACCACAACTGGAAAAACTCCCTTATCTCTTCCCCACCACTTTCTATCCATCTGCAGCAATCCTTTTTCCCATGCTGCTGTTTTTATCCTCTTTTTACTGCTTTTCAACTCCCAGTGTTGGGATTTCCCTTCCTCAGAATAACAATACTCATCAATAACTTATGCTGAACCTTGGCCTTCCCTCACCTCCAACTGCTCCTGTTTTTCATGTCTTTTAACCACATTTTCTAAATGTGTTTGCCTAATTGTGTCACATTTTCAGCAATATTTTGACTTAGTGGCTGATACTCCCCAGTATTTCCACCAATAACACTCTTTCCATTGCAGTGTTGTGGGGGAGAAGTGTAGTTCTTGGCAGCACAAGAGAGGGTTTTTTTCTTGATAACAGTATTTTCTCCTTGACTGTCTGCCACTGTTTATCTGCCCATGGCGGCAAATCCCTTTCTATCTGCCATTCTTATCTTTCTCTACATTTGCTTCTTATCTGACACTGCTTTTTCCTCCATGTTTTTCCTCGAGCACCCACATTTTTTTTTTTTTTACTGTTTTGACCTTTTTTTCCAGACATTATTGAAGATTTAGAATTTTTGGATGGTTGCATTTTTACATCAGTTTTTCTGTACATTTTTTATCTGCCCCAAGCTATTTTTTAATAATAAAAAATACATAGCTCTGGCTTAGCATCGAAACATTTGCGTGCCAGCCAGTGACAATTGACCTCTATTCCGGAATGCATTTATAGTTCCAAGTGGTCCTCCTCGAGGGGTGGACGCAGAGACAGTGAACGCCTCAGCCATTAGAGTGAAATGGCGGGCGCCAGCCCCAGAGCTGCAGCACGGTCAGATCCGAGGCTACCAAGTCCACTCTGTGAGGATGAACTACGGTGAGCCTCAGGGTCAACCCTCTATCAAGGACATCCTTATAGAGGACTCACAGGTATCAATCCCACTATGAATTCAATTGAATCAATCAGTCTATAAGATTTTATATTCTTATGTTAAAAATTTTGTTTTTTCTGTCCTCCTTTTTTCTCTTAATATTTAGTGGGAATACGCCCAATCAGCTCAATACGTGAGTAAACATTTTTTTTATAATCATTGTAAAGCACGACATGTACAGTAGATTGTTCCAAATATATCCTCCAATTTAAGCGAGCCCTTAAAATTTTGCTCCCTTTTTGTCTTTGTGTTCTTCAAGGTTTTCAATAAAAATAGCTTTGCATGAGATAAGTACTTCTCAATTAAAAGAAACAATTATAAAATACATAAATGTTTATACTACTATTAGCATGCAATGAAATGCATTTCAGAACCATTCCAAAAACTGCACATGACAAAGATACCCATTTAAATAAAAAAACAAACATGGATGTCTAAACTCTAGATCAAATTGCTAATGACTATATCTGGCCAACTTTTTTTACAGAATGTCAAAATCACTGTGGAAAAAGGTCATTAAAACATTAAAACAAGCCAGTGGTGGCCTTTACGCAGTACTGCATTTTTACCCTCGTTTGAGATGCAGCTAAGTAAACAATAAAGTAACGACAGAAATATTGTGGCTGCACAATAAAAGTTCACTGCATGTAGATTCTTAGCTGTGATTATGAGGGCCATACCTTTTGGCATTTAGAGAGTACAGCAGGTGACACTGCAAAGCAATGAAGCTCACCAAATGCCTTGTGTTGTCTTGCAGGAGGCAGTTCTTGGAGATTTGAAGGCAGACACCTCCTACTCTGTTTCAGTGGGAGCTTACACCGCAAAGGGAGATGGCGCTCGGAGCAAGCCTGTGAGCGTCTGCACGGCACTGCCATGTAAGCCACAGATAGGTTTTGTGCCAATAGTATATACTCGCAGAAACTATTAATGACATACCTATCCAGTCTTCATTTCGTTTTTTCACATTTTATATATACATATAATACAATGTAATAGAGATCTGCAACATTTATGTTCGGTAAATCCTCAAATTGTGGCTGTTAAAAGTCAGATGTGAAGTCCCAAATTGAATAATGAATAAAATATACAACAAAAAATACACATCAGCATGGAACTCAGCTGTGTATCAAGTACAAACATGAGTGGACATCAAAAACACAGCTCTAGAACATGAACATAGTGAGTCAAGCTACTATCCTGAATATATAGACTCGGCCAAAATTAGAGAATACAATAATCTCTCCACCATCTATCTGTCTATCTATCTATCTATCGATCTATCTATTTACCTATCTATCTACCTACCAAAATGTTACCACACTCACCGGTGTTGGTCTGGCTGGTCAAGTTTTGCACCCTTCTTGTAAAATTCAAATACGTTCCAAACTTTAGGTATTTTTTGCTGATGTATTTAAAATCACAAAAATTCACAATGACTAACTATGCAGTCTGATTCACATGCGCGACAAAGAAAGGCTCTCGCATTGTAAAAAAAGACACCCTGTCAACTGATTGGTTCTCTCGCGATACCCATTGCATGTCTCCACAATCAATCAATATAGATTTACGTCTGCTTTTTATCGATACAAGAGGCTTCTCCCGGCGCAGCCGAATCGTTGCCTGCCAAACGTAATATCCGGTCGCATTGGTTTATTGTTCACCCTAGTATCAATCAAAAGCAGTTTTAATAGCGGTTATATACTTGTGAAATATACCAGATTTTGTCAGAAGAGGGGATAGATAATACAGTAATTGCAGATATTATTGGTTAGCATGTTGGCCACACAGTCAGGAGATCTGGAAGATCAGGGTTTGACTCTCCGTTGGGCATCTCTGTGTGGAGTTTGCATGTTCTCCCCGTGCGTGCGTGGGTTTTCTCCGGGCACTCCGGTTTTCTCCCACGTTCCAAAAACATGCATGTTAGGTTATTTGGCACTTCTAAATTGTCCATAGGTAGGAATGTGAGTGTGAATGGTTGTTTGTCTGCCCTGCCATTGACTGGCAGCCAGTCCAGGGTGTGCCCTGGTTCTCGCCCGTGGTAAGCTGGGGTGGGTTTCAGCATACCCCCGAGACCCTAATGAGGATCAGTGGCATAGAAAATAAATGGATGGATGGATGGATAACTGGTTGGAAGTAATGGTAGTATGGAACAAATTACATTTTGATATAGTAGTAGTAGTAGTAGTAGTAATTTTATTCGGTCATTTCAAACAAAATACACACCATCAAATACATGTATTCATGTATACATACATAATAATCCTCTCATGACCGAAAGGGTTTAGGCTGAAGTAACAGATACTTATTACGCCTAACCCTATTTAAACTATAAGAAAATCCCAAGATAATACAGCATATTAACAAACATATGAAATTTTACAATGTACAAACTAATATATATAAGAAAAAACAAAACACCAGCAACAAAAAATAAATAGAATAAATAACACAATAATGTGCCGGCTCACTCAGAAGCCCTATAACTTTCAAAAAGCAATCTTTTATACAGACTTTTAAAAGCTACAATTGTATTGGATCTTTTTAATGCATCATCGAGGTTATTCCATATACAAACTCCTCTAACAGAAAAACAATTCAATTTTTTATTTGTTCTAGTTTTAGTTTTTTTAAATATACCTGTTCCTCTGAGGCAGTATTGACTCTCTCTAAGTTCAAATAAGGTTTGTAGACATGGCGGAAGCATGCGCTTAGATACCTTATACATCACAATAGCAGTACACAAATCAACCAGATCGAAAAATTTTACAAGTTTTAGCTCAGTAAAAATTGGATTTGTTGGCGCACAGTAATCTGCGTGCATAATAATTCTGACTGCTTTCTTTTGAAGTAGAAAAATATCATTTAAGTTAGATTTATAGGTGTTTCCCCATATTTCCACACAATAGCTCAAATATGGAAGAAACAAACTATTATATAGAATATAGCGAGAACTTTGGTTCAATAATCTTTTTGTTTTACTCATTATAGCAATAATTTTGGCTAACTTATGCCGAAGTATACTAATGTGCACTTTCCAATTTAAATGTTCGTCAATACTGATACCTAAAAATTTTATAGCAGCCACCCTTTCAATTTCAATATTGTCTAATTTTATTTTCACTACGCTGTCAATTTTTCTATTGCCAAAAATTATGTATTTAGTTTTATTCAGATTAACTGAAAGTTTATTAACGTCAAACCAATATTTGATTTTACTAAGATCATTTTCTACAATGCGCAAAAGTAGTGGAAGGTCCTTCCCAGAGCAATAGAGACTAGTGTCGTCAGCAAAAAGAATACAGCTCATTTCATCCATTACCTCACAAACGTCATTAATATACATAATAAATAATTTGGGCCCCAAGACAGAGCCCTGTGGGACACCATGTGTCAGGGTTCTATTGTCAGAGTTTACATTATCAATATGAACAAACTGATATCGGTCCACAAAATAACTTTTAAGCCAAGTGAGGGCAACTCCTCTGATACCATATTTTTTCATTTTATTTAAAAGTAATGTATGATCAATGGTATCAAAGGCCTTGCTTAAATCAATAAAAACACTTGCTGTATATTCCTTTTTGTCCATGGCTGTTGATATTTTCTCCACAAGCTCCATAACAGCCATTGAAGTAGACCTTTTAGATCTAAAGCCATATTGATGATCACTGAGCAGATTGTACTTACTGACAAATTTATCAAGACGAATTACAAAGAGTTTCTCCAAAATTTTAGAAAATTGTGGTAGGAGAGATATAGGTCTGTAGTTAGTAAACAGATGTCTGTCGCCACTTTTGAAGATGGGAATTACTTTTGCTATTTTCATTTTACATGGGAAGATTCCTGTTAAAAAAGATTGGTTACAGATGTATGCTAGTGGTTCGGCAATACAATGAATTATATTCTTTACCAATTCCATGTCAATATCAAAACAATCAATTGACCGTTTTTTTTTTAATTTATTAACAATTTCAATAATTTCTTTTTCATCTGTACCACACATGAACATTGAATTTGGATTAGACTGTATATTTTCCCAAACTACTTCATGTGAATTTTTTGGATCTATTATTTGATTAGCAAGTGACGGTCCAACGTTTACAAAAAAATCATTTAATGCATTAGCAATTTCAGTTGTCGAACTTAAAGTCACGTCATCCTTCACAAAATAATTTGGAAATATTTGTCTCTTCTTTCCTTCCTTAATGATGCCATTTAATATTCTCCATGTCCCTTGAATATTATTTCTTTGCTTTTCTAATAATGTATGATAATAATGCCTCTCATTAGATCTAATTATATTTGTCAACTTGTTTTTATATGTCTTGTATCTATGTTCTGTTTCTTTTGTTCTATGTAACACAAATGACCTATACAATAGATTTTTCTTTTTACATGCCTTAACAATTCCATTCGTAATCCAAGGCCTATCAGATTTATTTGTATGTACAATTATACGTCTATATACCACAGATAAGTGGAGAAAATACTAGAAAATTTGCATATCTTACTATGATGTCAAATAATGATGATTTGTCTCAATCTATGACTGATTTATGTATACACCAAATTGTTGAATTATGTAGTAGGTACGTAGATATTGAGTAGTAGACGTGCATATGCCATGAGTACAAACTCAAAAAAGAAGCCTTAATATGAAAATGATCATATACATGTGACCCATCTGATACTAGCCGCTCATTACTCAAGTATCTATACAAGCTTGGCCTGGGATGTTGTCAACTTTATAGTTACAACCGTCTGCCTTTGTATATTTTGTACAATTACTGTGTATGTATACATACTGATAAAGCCTGTATATATTATTTTAATCTTTTGTATGGTATGGTTTTGTGAGTATTGTCGTCCACTTTTGGAAAACCAAAAGAAAATGTGTTTTTCTTCATGCTCTTTTCTCCCATTGTTTATTTGCAGTGCCCGAAAAGCCCAAACTAATGGCGAGTGCAACTGATATTGGCACTGCTATGCTGCAGTGGACCCCGCCACCCAATCCACCTACCCCTCTCCTGGGTTATCGCCTCACCTTCGGTCGTGTGGACGTTCTTCCCTTCACGGTGATGGAGTTCCCCACCAAGGAGAATCGTTATATAGCCCAGGACATCCACAAGGGTGCCAACTATGTGTTTAGACTGTCCGCCCGCAACAAAATGGGCTATGGAGAGGAGGCGGTTAAAGAGGTGGCCACCCCTGAAGACGCTCCAACTGGCTACCCAGAAAATATAATCTCAGAGGCGATGTCTGCCAACTCCCTTCAACTGACCTGGAAATCAGTCCCACTCATCGAGCAAAATGGAAAAATTGTCAAGTACTCGGTTCTGTACAAGGATGTAAACAGTCGGGGAAATGCCTCAGAAGTTGTGGTGCTCACTCCAGGGTCAAGTGTTGTGTTGGAGGGTCTGAGTGCCGATACTGTGTATCATGTCAGGGTGTGTGCGTTCACGGCTGTCGGGCCCGGTCCGTACAGTCCTGGTTTCCAGTTTAGGACGCAGCGGTTAGACCAAGGTAGGACTCACACTCACTGCCTGACAACCCATCTTCCATCAATTGGGATACCACACAAGCTTTCTGACATAGGAGCGTAGTTCCAACATGCACACAAACAGACACACATCTGAATACATCCTAAGTGTCCTTTTCCATTGTCTTGTCGCTGTACTCTTAGACAAAACATCCTTTTCCCTAAACAAGGTAAGTGTCTTGGGTCTGTCCGGTCACACTGACTGGATCCAAGCAAATAGATGGTGTGTTGTGGAGAGTAGTCCCCAGGTATGCCTTTATGCATGAAAGGAAGTCACCATCAAATTAATGTCCATCTGTTTGTTTATTTATCTTTTTTTTACTGTAGTTTTTGCCACCAACTTCAGAGTGAAGGCCGCCATGAAGAACTCTGTTCTGTTGTCCTGGGAGATACGAGATAAGAATCCTACCCAGCCATTCACCGTAAGTACATTTCAATCAGTCAAATTGTGACATTAATGATAGGATTATTGGGTTTCTCCTAGATCTGCTACACCTACATTTAAGTACAAATGAGATAAGCACTGATAAAGAGTTGATCCATTTTTTGTATTGTGTGGATTCTTACCAAATTTTACTGCTATGATCTTTGGGAAAATAGTGTCTCCCATACTAGCGCCCTTGATAGTCCCGTATTTTACTACTCTCCCCACCGTTTACCAATATTAGTCACAATAGATGGAGTTGTCATGTGTTTACATGTATTCATTTCTTCACTCTGAACATTTATACCCAGTCAACAAAACAGTTTCACCATTTACTACAGCATAAGCAAATGAAAAGCGTTACAACAGTAAAAATAATCATGTTGGAATGAAAAGCATGCCTTCTAAAATGTTACGATAAAAAAAAAATATTGACATTAATAGTGTACTGCATTCTATTTTGTTGGCCTGCTCCATGTTCAGATTCTGTATGGAAAGGGTCATTCTGTGGAGGTGGACGGGAAGCAGACGCAAAAACTGATCACTGGTCTGCAGCCAGACACCCTGTACTCCTTTTTGCTAACCAACCGGGCCAACAGTGCCGGGGGCCTTCAGCACCGTGTCACAGCCACCACTGCTCCGGATATCCTGAAAACCAAGCCCATTGTGGTGGGAAAGACCAATGCTGACGGCATGGTGACTGTGCAGCTTCCCTCTGTGCAGACGGCAGCTAAAGTCAAGTAAGGGAAGCAAAAATGCAATTTTAACAAATGTTCAGATTTTTCCATCTACAATTAAGTCAGAATGAAAGGGACCACCCTATTGGTCATTTGAGGAAATTCCGCCATCATTCTTTATATCCATCCATCCATCCATTTTCCACTGCTTATCCGGGTCCGGGTCGCGGGGGCAGCTGGTTCAGTAGGGAAGTCCAGACTTCCCGGTCCCCAGCGACCTCTTCCAGCTCCATCGGGAGGACACCAAGGCGTTCCCAGGCCAGCTGTGAGACATAGTCCCTCCAGCGTGTCCTAGGTCTTCCCGGGGGCCTTCTCCCGACTAGGCATGCCCGAAACACCTCACCAGGGAGGCGCCCAGGAGGCATCCGGACTAGATGCCCGAGCCACCTCAACTGGCTCCTCTCGATGTGAAGGAGCAGCGGCTCTAATCTGAGCTCCTCCCGGATGGCCGAGCTCCTCACCCTATCTCTTAGGGTGAGTCCAGCCACCCTACGAAGTAAACTCATTTCCGCCGCTTGTATCCGCGATCTCATTCTTTTGGTCATGACCCATAACTCATGACCATAGGTGAGGGTGGGAACGTAGATCGATTGGTAAACAGAGAGTTTTGCCTTCCGGCTCAGCTCTCTCTTCACCACGGCGGTCCGGTACAGTGACCGCATTACTACAGATGCTGCACCGATCCGTCTGTCGATCTCACGCTCCAACCTTCCCTCACTCGTGAACAAGAACCCGAGATACTTGAAATCCTCCACCTGAGGCAAGACCTCACTCCCAACCCGGAGGGTACAGTCCACCCGTTTCCGACTGAGAACCATGGCCTCGGATTTGGAGGTGCTGAGTCTTATCCCAGAAGCTTCACACTCAGCTGCAAACCGCTCCAGTAAACGCTGAAGGTCACCGCCTGAAGCGGGCTATCAATCCCGTACTCCCGGAGCACCCCCCACAGGACACCACGAGGGACACGGTCGAATGCCTTTTCCAGGTCTACAAAGCACATGTAGACCAGTTGGGCAAACTCCCACATACCCTCGAGTACCCTTGCAAGTGTGTAGAGCTGGTCCAGTGTTCCGCAACCGGGACAAAAACCACATTGCAGCTCCAGTAACCGAGGTTCGACTAACGGTCGTGCCCTTCTCTTCGGCACCCTGGAAGTAGACTTTCCCAGGAAGGCTGAGGAGTGTGATCCCCTTATAGTTTGAACACACCCTCCGGTCACCCTTTTTAAAAATGGGACCCACCACCCCGGTCTGCCAGTCCAGAGGTATTGTTCCTGACTTCCATGCAATGTTGTAGAGGCGTGTCAACTAACACAGTCCTCCAACATCTTGAGGACACCTCAACACCTTGAGGAATTCCGAGCGGAACTCGTCTACCCCCGGAGCCTTGCCACTGGGGAGTGATTTACCTACCCCAATTACCTCAGCCACGGTGATAGAACTGTCCACATACGTATCCTCAGACTCTGCTTCCTCTATGGAAAGCATGTCAGTAGGATTGAGAAGGGCCTCGAAGTATTCCTTCCACCGACCAACTATATCCACAGTTGTGGTCAGCAAGCCCCCGTCCGCACTGTAAACAGTGTGAACTGGGGCTGCTTCCCCTTTCTGAGGTCGGACGGTTTGCCAGAACCTCTTCGAGGCCGACCGAAAGTCGTGCTCCATAGCCTCACCGAACTCCTCCCACACCCAAGTTTTTGCCTCGACCACCGCTGAAGCCGCGTGCCGCTTGCCCTTCCGGTACCTGTCAGCTGCTTCGGGAGTCCCGCAAGCCATCCATGCTCGACAGGACTCCTTTTTCAGCTTGACAGCAGCCCTAACCCCCGGTGTCCACCATCGGGTTCGGGGCTTGCCACCACGACTGACCCCGACCACCTGGCGGCCGCAACTACAACTGGCTGCCTCAGCAATAGAGGCACGGAATACGGCCCATTCGGACTCAATATCCCGGTCCTCCCTCGAGATGCAGGCGAAGCTCTGCCGGAGATGAGAGTTGAAGACTCGACGAACGGGAGACTCTGCCAGAGGTTCCCAGCACACCCTCACTACGCGTTTGGTTCTGCCAGGTCTGTCCGGCATCCTTCCCCGCCATCTAATCCAACTCATCACCAGGTGGTGGTCAGTTGACAGCACAGCCCCTCTCTTCACCAGCGAGTCCAGAACATACGGACGCAGGTCTGATGATACGACCACAAAGTCGATCATATACCTGCGACCTAGGGTGTCCTGGTGCCAAGTGCACTTATGGACATCCTTATGTTCGAACATGGTGTTTGTTATGGACAAACTGTAATTCACACAGAAGTCCAGCAACAACACACCGCACGGGTTCAGGTCAGGAAGGCCGTTCCTTCCAACCACGCCCCTCCAAGTCACACTGTCATTGCCCACATGGGCGTTGAAGTCTCCCAGCAGAACAATGGAGTCACCAGCTGGCATTCTTTATATGCTACATTTATTGACCAAACAGGAAGGATTTCTCCTTATCAGTTCTTCAAAACCCCACATCAGGCAGGGTTAAAGCACAAAGCTCGTAATCCTTTTCAAACCAAGAATAAACATTGAAAACCGATGCTCTCCTTAGAAATCCTCTGTATTTTTCAGCATGAGCCATTACACATCAACACCCACCGTGGCGGGTTCTGGTCTCATTATTTTCAGTGACAGTTTCATCTTAAAAGAAAGAGACACAGACTAATCAGTTGCACATTTCATTTTACTGCAAAAATACGTCACCAATATTTTGACTTTTTCAATTCAACCTCAGTATTTTGCCACACTGATATAATAATGCGAGTTATGTTATTAAGAGCAAGCAGCAAGCAGTGGAGTGAGTCATGCTCTGGGGACACATGGACCATTTTAGTGTGAGTGGCTAATGACAAATTCTCCTTCTCTAATTATGCTTTTACTTTTGTTCTCCTACATGGCTTTAGGCACTTTAGACAATTCAATGGGTTCACCTGTGCCTAGATGCAGTGCTACAGCTGCAGCATCAATTCTACCTACATTGATTGACACACACACAGTGGAACCTCGGGATACGAATGCCCCGGAATACGAAAAATCCGGGATACGAAAATACCTTTATTTTTTTTGCTTCGTCTCACAAAAATTAATTCGCTTTACGAAAGTTTGTCGATTTAACCAAAACGTGTTTTTTTCTGAATTTTCCTGATTTACCGTATTTTAAGGCGCATGCTAAAACATACGACCTACAAAAAAGGCAAAGGAAGCAAAGAGTGACTTTAGTTGAACTTTATTCTACTATTTAACAATACATTCACTGTATTTTTAATCCCTCTACAAATCCATCTCCTGCATCTGACTTGAACAGCTGGGCAATTTCGCCGTCAAACATGCCGGGTTCCCTGTCATCGTTTTCGGCCGTCAGTCTCGTCAGTCGGCTGTTCAGTAATGATGCTGATGATTCGTGAAAGCTCGGACAAGAGTTAAAGCAGATACCTTAGCCCAGGCATCCACAATCTATTCACATATGGTGGCGTAACTCTCCCGGTGCTCTGCAAAAATGTTGTTTTGCAGCATACCGGTAGTAAACCTACTGGAGGCACGGCGGAGGTAAGTGTATGTACGCTACGTATGACATAATGTTCTCTGATTGGTTTATTGCGGCCAGTACTATACTGTACTGCACTTTGATGTGTATTAAAGGTAAGAAACCTTTAGAATTTTAACTCAATATACATTCTATTTCAGGTTGTATTATCACTTTACATTTGTATTACAATACTTGTTATTTATACAGTAATAAATGTAAATAACAGTGTTTTTTTTCCATTGTATGAAAGGTCTTCCGGGTCAGTGGAACAAATTAGTCAATTTACATGTTAAATTTTGTTCGGGTTACAAAAAAATTCGGCTTACAAAAATCATTTTGGAACAAATTAATTTTGTATCCCGGGGTTCCACTGTAGAGGGGTATTACATTACAATCATTATAGTTGTAAGAAATGAAGAGTAGCTCATGGTCTATCAAATTAGCAAATTAAACACAATGGATGCTGTGTTCAGGGGTTATTACGTGGTTGTGGTGCCCCTGAAGAAGCAACGAGGAGGAAAATTCCTGAATCCCTGGGAGGAGCCAGACCAGATGAACCTGGATGAGGTGAGACCATCATACCATACTAGTTGTACTTTGAAAGCGTGCGGCCCACGTACAATATCGCACAAAAGTGAGTACATCTCTTCCATTTCAGCAACCATCTTTAGTGTGTTCACTTTGTCCATCCACTGTACCAAAATAATTCAAGTCAAGGGGGAAATAATATGTACCCCTGCAATTTCTAACCAATCTACAGCAGAATCTCCAAGCAGGGATTTTTTTGCCACACACCTGAAAGGAAATTTAAACATTCTTACTGTCAAAAATCACATTTGTGAATGCAATTTTCAACTGCTTTTTCATGTTTCCATTGTTTGCTTTAGACACAAACATTTCCCAAATTTCCATTGTTTGTTATGACATGAAACTGATATCAAAGGAAATAGTGATTATTAGATAAGATGCATGGCTCACCATATTAGGCCTTAATGATTTGAGTGAGATTACTTTTCATGCCCGCTGTCTGGATGGGTAAATACGATCGTGTTGCGATGATGATGATAACTGATACTTTTGTGGAAATTATGGTCAGAAGCTTAGAAAGGTTTGCATAAGCTATCACATCTTTTGTTGTCAATCATTGTGCTCAATGTGTCTGTCTGCTGTGTTTCTGTTCTTCCATATCAGCTGCTGAAAGAGATTAACAGAACAAGTGTGAGCCGAGCCCTCCGTATCCGCAGACAGGTCGGTCTGTCAGATCCCAGGTCTTACGTTAGCGCTCACTTTAAAACCCTGCCCATGGAGTTTACGCTCGGTGATGGCCGAAACTACGGCGACTTCCGCAACCGTCCGCTACAGAATGGCCAGGAGTACGTCTTCTTTGTGCTTGCCCTGCTGGACCTCTCAGAGAATGTGAGTAGCACGATCTAAATGCAGTGTCAAATGCAGTGGTTTTCAAAGGAAATATAATACAGTTTGACCCTACTCTCTGAAAAAAAATGTTCTCTGTGGCATTTATTTTCTCATTGTAGCCACTAAAAACCAATTAATTTTGCGTTTGACAACTGAAATTTGACACTTGGAAAGCCCCTGCACGAATGCAACTGTGGTTAATACCCACAATAACAGCACATGCTCCCACACAGACCATGTTCTCCACCAGCCCGTATTCCGATCCTGTGACATCGTCAGATGTAGACCCGCAGCCGATTGTTGACGAGGAGGAGGGTCTCCTGTGGGTGGTGGGGCCTGTGCTGGCTGTCATCTTCATTGTGTGCATAGTCATCGCCATCCTTCTTTTTAAAAGGTAAGAGCGTGGGAATTGAGTACACTTGTATTCTTTGCCGCCCGCTTTTTCTTTGAAGCAGGCTAAAGTTCTGACTTGAGGCTTCTACTTAGTCAATTAACATCTCAAACTCTCTTATACCAAAGCAGGCTTAGTTTAATGGGACTTGTAATCTGCTTTGAAATCTGCACAGAGAGAGGTTATTCTGTCAAACAAATGGGAGGTAGATAGATTTATGAAAATATTACCACTTACCATTATTTATGATAATCATCAGGCCTTCCAGCTATACCTTTGTTAACACACAAGAATAATTACTGCAGCGGATGCGTCATGATCTAATGATCTCAAGTTCATGATCCATTAGTAACCGCCTTGTTCATGAGCGTGCAAAGGTGAGATCAGCGCAATGTAAATATACAGTACATGCAGTCGTTTGCTTTTAGAAGTGAACACGGAATAGAATGATAAAATCTGGTTTTAGTTTGCCTTAGATCAGATATTAACCATGTCCTTATCTTGTTTCTTTTTTGCTCATCTCCACCTGGATCCAGCAAACCTGACAGGTAATCAACCTCCAACTATGTTTTTACAATAACAGTTTTTTTGCTAGGCAACAAGAAATAGACATTTACAAAATGTACTCACTTAAAGTTAAGTCAAAATAGACATATGTTTTTAAAAAAGGCATGGGTGCAAAACTGAGTTTGGTTGTACTTTATTGAAGTGTGTAACAATGTACTCACCAATCTTAGGTGCCATTTTCGCGGGTCCTTAGCCAAATCGATGTTGTTTTGCACAATGGAAGGAGGTCATTACTCAACGTTACAGTCGGACTCCGTGTGTCATAAAAGAAAAAAAGTTAAAATCATCACACAGCGACTTAACACGCAGTACAGTAGGTAGGTAACCAACACACAAGACAAGTACCAATACTACTGTAGAATAATGAACAACCATCTTAACTGCTTCCCATCCTGCATTGCTTTGCTTTGCTTCCCAGCTTCCTGCTTCCCACCATTGCAAAGCAATGCATGATGGGAAGCAGTATCTCATAGCTCATGATTGGTTTGTGCCAAAGCAAGAGCTACCTCTTCCTCACTGATTTGTGTACAGCGCAGTCGTTCTGAAATATGTGAGTTGCGACGAGATTAGAACATAAATATAAAATAAATTAGGATGAGCCACAGCCTTTAAGTTTAAGAAAAAAGTACCGTCTTATACACCGGAAATTACAGTAAATACAAAAAATAACTACATACACATTTTTATAAACTGTATGTAAAACTATGTACTTCTTTTGTCTTATCATTTGTAGTAATAGTCATTGGGCATTGCTTTACATTTTAATCAGTGCAAGCTTTTTCTCGTATAAACTACTTGAACTATAATGATATAAAAGGTGCATTTTTTTTCCAAATGTTTTAGCATTTGCCTCTTTTGCCTGATGGGCCAGTTGGCTCTGGCCACTCCTGCAAGGGGTTAAAGGTTAATACATCCTAGTTCATCATAGCGACCCTTCGCTACCACAATAGCAAAAGATTAATTTTATTTTTTTATTTACCAAAATACAAAAAGCTAAACTCATTTTGTTCTTTTATTGAATTTGAGGAGATGATAGCATCGTATGAATAAATACATTTATATCCATACATTTATAAATAAGTACATCTGAAAAAGTAAAGCAAAGAAACACCTCCAGCAGCAGTGCTCAAAAACTACGGTTTAACCCAAGTATTAGCCACATTAATTTTACTTTCCTGGAGCAGTGATAAGGTGTGCAATGTTATCCTAGGAAACGAGCTGAGGCCGAGGGCAGGAAAGGCAGTTTCCCCTGCAGCAAAGCCATGTCGTCTCACCACCCCACTGATCCCGTGGAGCTGCGTAGAATCAACTTCCAGACTCCAGGTATGCATATCAGCATGTGCACCCTGCTTTTAGAGCGTCTGCTTGTCTGTTTGTGTTTTCTTTAACCCTGGTATTGTTTCCTTTACAGCCTACCGCGTATCAGTGTACCGTGGTTATCAGCGTTTGTCAAGTTAGTTGGTCTCAGTCTGCCAAAGATTTGCTGTCATGGTTATCCTCCTCCTCCTCGCCAGTTCATTTCTGTCATTTCTGGGTCTGTCTCTGTTTGTATTAGAGGTTCATGCTAACTAACCTCCATGCCACGTAGGATGAAGCTGCTTCAATTGACAACATCTCATCAAAAAGCCTTGGGAATACAGTGGAACTGCTAAGGTCAAACACAATTACAGGGCGCTGGTCAACATATGATCTCTTCGGAATTAAAACCGTAGCGCACCACCTTCAAACCTTATTTAAAGCACAGGCAATGTTGTAACGTTCTAAAATATTATACAAGTGTAAAGAGAAATTAACTGCTGTAACAATAAGGACAAAAAAAATACAATTAACTCTCTGTTCATTTTAAGTGGAAGCTCCGGTGTATGTTTTGTTTTTCCTTTATTACAATTTATTAGCTATGTTGTACTTAGTGGCCAGCAGTGCGCGTGTATAGCACTTTCCAATAACTTGGTTCTATTGTTGTATTTAATGGTTCAAGTTCTGAATTTTAGTTAGTCAAATCCCTGTTCTTACAACCTAATTCGAATTGAGAGGTTCCACTGTATTTCATCAAAACTTTTTTTTTTCTCCCCGATGCTAAATTTTTAACAGCCTGTGTCACAGCCTTTTTTTATCTCCACCAGCCGCACAGACTCTAAGGACATGTTATTGTGCCTAAGTAACTTTCCGAACACGCACATTGTTCTTTCTGTCTGCTTTGGAGAGAAAATGGTCACTTAACAAAGAAACATTTCCATTCGCTTTCTCCGCTGGCACAGCGTGGACAGACACTAAAAAAAAATTTAAATACAAAAACACCTCCACTGAGGACCCTCTTAACTCTCTTAACATTTTCCTTGCAAAAAACAAGTGAAGTTGTACGTCTTCCAAAATTGCCTCTCTTTTTTTTCTATTCCGGTAGGCATGGCAAGCCATCCGCCTGTTCCCATCTCGGAGCTGGCAGATAACATTGAGCGCCTAAAGGCAAACGACAATCTGAAGTTCTCTCAGGAGTATGAGGTAGGAATGCTGATGATTGTCCTCCTCTGACATTCTACATGCATGTTGATCATTGCCGTTATTTCCTACCCAGTTTTGCTAACTTTGGATTAAGCCTCACAAACTCTTCCGGTAATGTCTACATTGCACAATATGAACACAAGTCTTGGGTCACCACTGAAAGACAAATGTGATGAAGTGATGAAAGATGAATTGTCGCAAACCAAAGGGCAATTGACTGAGAAATGTTTGTGTCTCCCTGTTCCACTCCTTACTGTTACATTTTTGTATGTGATATATGGCACCTATTATGTTGGACAATTGCTGAGTTACAGCGAAAGCCTGAAGTCCCCCTGTTTCCCCTTATTTTTAAAGTATCCGAGCATACACAAAATAACTCGAGCATTCCTTGGACCTGTGTGAGCGGCATCACACGTGCACACTGTAGTTTCGCACCAGTCCAAAATCTTGAGTAGCCCATGAACTTTCATTCCGTCATATTTTTTATATGACTGGTTTTAGACAGACAGCGGGAAGGATTCCACAATGTAGCCTTCTTTATTCTCATCCTCAGGCAAAACAAGCCATGGTCCCAATTACTCACACAATTCTTGTAGAAAACAATTTAGTGCATAATTTCATTTTCCATTTCTTTTCCTGTTTACCATTTATATTGTCAATTAGGTGGGCTTTAATTTCCTTTTTTGACTTTCACTTTCTGTCCACATAACACACAAAGGACATTAAAAGACAGTAATAAAATTAAAGACTGTACAATAATTAAATGAAACAGTAAAACAATTCCTTACATTAACTCTGTGGCTTTTTGGGTGGAGCAAGTTAAACATGCTGGAGAACAATAATGCAGTGGTGGGTGTTGCAACTGGTACTTACAATGCAACGCAGTATAGCTCAGTATTTCTGGTGGTGTTTAGTAGGGGTGTTACGATACACAAGACAAGACGATTTAGGATAGATGAGATGAGCCAAGATGATATTTTTACTTTTAAGAAAGCTACGTTGAGAAAATATAGTTTTTTATTTAACTATTGTTTTTTATTTAACTAAGTCACAAAACAATACATGTACATATTGAAATGTTTCATATTTTTGCATGCATGACCTAAGCATGATGTTTTTAACTGTTTTGACTTCTTTCCACAAATTCAAACAAAAATGAAAGATTTAAAGTTAAAATAATGATGTTAGTTGTAGCTGCTACTATTAATCATTTATCTTGATGTGTAGTTATGAAATGACACATGTAAAAATAGATTGCAGTAAATTCCTTTTATGTTTTTAGTGAGTCTGTGAACTACAATTCCTATGGGTGGTGTAGTGAAGAAGTGAATTTCTGGATTAGTATCACATGTTTTAATGTAAGTCAAATGCAGCGATTGTGTTTTCATCTAACAAATCTTAAATACAGAAGGTTTGGTCAAATGTAGAATTACTACAGCTTCTGCTTGGATAATAAAGGAAAACTGCACTTTTTTGGAATTTTTGGGGGAAATGGAAATATCCACAACCCTTTTCTGAGACATTAACAAATACTGTACAGTATGTCTTGATTGATTGATTGATTGTTTATATCGAGCCACAGAACATAGTCAAAATACACATATAGACAAAAAACAATTTGGCTCAAAAAGGAGTGGGAAGAAGACAAGCTTATTTACACCCACCCCCTATTAATACACCAGAGCCTGTAGTATTACCACAATATGCAGCATGTTATACATTATAACACATAAACAAGACACCTACACACACGTACAGCATACATTATTATTAATCCGTTGTGCATCTTATCAATGCTAATGTGACATTACTCATTATTATACCACCATCATATATAAACATATCAAAATATCAATCATGTATGTCTGTCTCTTTTGTCTACGTGAAGATATAAAACCAGCTAAAACGACTGGGAATCATCTATTGCTCCAGTAAAGCCTCTTGAAAAAAACTATCCCATGCTCACCCACAACGCATTAGTGCCTCAGGCCACTACCAAAAGATAACGCTACATAGAGGAGTTGCCACCACTGCTGCTGTGTTTTCGTTTTGGAGTTTGGAACAGTCAATGGTAGGCGTAGGCAACTGTAGCAACGTTTCTATGTTGGTACAGAAAAGCTGACTCAAGAGAGCTTTTCTCTTAAACAACAAATATCACATCTCATGACACCCCTAGTGTTTAGGCCATCATAGAAGGCTTTGCTGGCCCTGAGTGCACACCGTTGCACTAATGAGAACACTGCGCTGCTTATTTACTACTGCCGCTTTCATACAGGAGTAGATGTTTTTCAACTTTTTTTGAGCTAAGGCCCATTTTTTTCATTCCAAAAATCCCAAGGCACACCACCATCGAATATGTAAACATGAATCTCTGTAGCCTATAGAAACAATATAAAGCCAATATAAAGTGTTGCCACCTACTGCTATTTAGCTTATTACATGATTACTCTGCCGATCATTGGACAGCACAGACACTCAGCAATGGCACATGATTGGCTGACTCATTTTCAAATAATATTTATACACCAATGAGGTGAAAGTGGATGATTTCCCACGGCACACCAGACACAACGCCACGGCACAGTGGTTGGAAAACACTGCTTTAACATGCTAAAGGATACAATCAGAGACAGGGGTAGACAAACACAGCTCCTTTGCATTAAAACTACAGACACACAAAATGCTGTGTTTCCTGTAGGGTTGACTACAAGCACTTTTAACATGTCTAAATTCCAGCATCAAGGCTAGATTTTGGCCAACACACTTCCAATACACTATTATGTGATCTCTGAGACTTTAAAATTGTTGAAAAATAGTAGAATACAGAACCTTACCAAGACTTTTTGGGCAGCTGTATTCTTCCAACTATGTGGGAGCAATTTTGAAAATCCCATTAACCATCTTTGGGAAGACCTTCAACAGAGATGGTGAGCTCTCAGACTAATTAATGTGATTTGCTTAGAAGAGTGGAAGCTGTTCAGTAAGGGGACAGCTTAATGTTTTTTAATGGCCAGGTCACCCTTCACTTTTCTTTTTATAGTAGTTCTGTAAATATTTGTACAGCGGCACCATTACCATCAATTGCCTAACAGTCCGTATGTGACTGAAGTGTTGAGGCCCATCTTTGAGGTTTCACCAAAGTATGGCTTTTTACATCTGTCTCATTCTATTTTCAAAGAAGAATTTACGTTTTTGTCAATGACTAGTCAGTGTCCTCATCTCAGGCCAATGTAGATGATACATTTCACTTCATGCTGACAAGAATGAAGGCAGGAAGACTCACAAACAGGCAGAAAGTGATGGCAAAGTATCTCCAACAAGCAATTAGGTAAGGTGCACATCCTATATGGTCTGTACTCACTCAACAATGAACCATGTTTCTGGCAACTATTAATTTACCATTACTAATTATTATATATGTATTATTATTTATTATCAGTGTGACAAATCAATATATGACAACCTATTGTAACATATTGTGATACTTTGCATTTCTTATGGTATTTCAAATTGGATTGCATTTCAAAATTGGTAAATGGTACATGTTGAATACAGGAATTGCACAAACAAATGTATTAGCAATTGATGTGAAACAGAAAAGGGGGTAGGTTTAAATAAGGTTTGCTTCTTCCTTTTTGGACAAGTGGATGTGTATGCACGTTCAAAAAAAATGTTATTACCATTACCAAGGATTTTCATCCAAGAATTTAAAATGACGTTAATCTGCATAGAAATAGTTGTAGTTCAGTGAAATATGTTAAATACCAACATGGTTGTGTTATGTCACATTAATTGTGGCAATAATTGTCACTGTCCAAATACTTGCAGACCTAACTGTATATTGATAAAGGTGAGGCAAAGCTGAGCACATTTGGCCTTGCTTCAAAAGAGGGAAATTGAAAATGCAAGGCTCAAGGAATGTTTGCTTACAGACAGATTGTTATCCAGTCCACTGTTGCGGAAAGAGGAGAGGCAAATAGAAATAAAGGCAAGGGAGCGTCACCATGAGACACAAATAAAGTCAGTCAGGCAAGTTTTTCTCGCACCATTTTCTTGTCCATCGATAAAAATTAAAAAATAATACGTCCAATACTGGCAGGTTAATAGCAAATAGTATCAGAATTAGCTTTGACTGGGTGACTGTAATTGGTCCCCATACGGGATAAAAAATAGTGTGGTAGGTTTTTAGAGGAACATTATAGGAAGGAGTAGAATAACAGAACCAGGGAGAGGACATGAAGAACGATGGAGGAGCCAGAGTAGGAAGCGGTCCCTTGCATTCTCTTTGCATGACTGTGTGCTTTGTTCGTGAGCCTCTAACGAGGGAGCAGGAGAGAAATGGATGTTGGATGCATTGAGGGGGAGGCCAGAAATGATTGCGGTGAAATAATCAGACACACATGATATCAGGCAGAGCCACAGGAGTGGCCTAAAACACACGCATACAAGCACACACATGCCCAGTATCACCTCTGCCCACTCCCCAACCCACCCACCCACCCACTAAACCATAATTATGTGTGGTATAATATTCAGAATGGCTAAATTGCTCTGGCTCTCCCTCATCCTCATCCCTCTCCATTGACAGCTCCATAATGACCTCATGTCTGCCTCTCCCAGCTTACACTGTAATTACCCTCCAGGAACTTAATGTGTTGGTCTAACACAACCATCCTCTCTTTCCCAGAGGAATCATTTTGAGCTAGTATCATCTTTCTCCTGCTAGTTCTCTCTGGAGAAAGCGGAAAGTCCCTACATTGTTTCCGCTGTTTTGTGAAACTCAAAATCTCTTTTGGCCTGCATTTCTTTAAACGTTCACTTTTTATTTGCTTTCGAAAAGACAGTGGCGCATTACGAGTGACTGGGGTGAAAGTTTATTACACTTTGAGTACAGCATTACCACTAGCCTGCCACAATATTAGTCACATCGGCATATCTATCATATCAAATGTTTTTTCATTTTATCATACTAATTTTAATCCCCATAAAAAATTGTACTATACAAAAAATTCTCAAAATTTCCCAAAAAGCTTAAAAAAATGTATTTACTCAGAATTTACTTAATTTAAAAAAATATTTAATATGTTTATTATTTATAATAAACGATTTACATATTTTTGTTACAGCAGAATTTTTTTTATTGTACTGCATTTTTTAGTTTACAAAAAAGTAAAAATCCAACAAAAACGCCCAAAAATATAATACAATAAAAGTTCATTTATAGTAATATATTATATTAATTATAAGTAAAAATATTTATAAGCTCTGTGTAAGATTTTTGGACCACTCATCTTTGGAAAATTGTTGTAATTAAGCCACAATGGGTGGTTTTCCAGTAGGGATGAGCGAGTACACCGCTATCTGTATTTGCATCTGTACTCGGAGTGGGCAGGGCATGAATCAGAAGGCGTGGTTTAACCGGAAATGGGTGGGGCTTAAACTGGTACATTATTTTTAGTATTAAATTAACATGGATTCATTTATCGTTTATTTGAAAACGATTTAAAGAACAGCCTCAAAATTAAGATTCAAATTGTGTGTAAGTGATCTGTAAGACTTATTATTAATTTTTTAATGATCTGCGTGAAGTTCATGCAAACATCCAATAATGGCAAACAGGGAAGTCAGCCTTTTTCACTGTATTTTTCTCAAAAGCTCCAGCTATGAGCAAAGTTTTCCAACTGACTTAATATCACCAGCCAAGTTAGAAGCAAGCAGACGTAAAAAAAACACAGGCAGTGACCATCGGAATGCGAGCCGTTTAAAGCTTGCTCTTGTCAAAGGCACCGCGTACTGCGAAACAAGTTCACCAAGTAACTTAAGTTGCGAGCTGAGCTGAGAAAACCTAAAAAGTGAAGAGTGAAAAGAGTGAAGGGAATAATCATTTTCAGCGCTGTCTGCCAAATGCACCGCATACGTTACGAAACAAACAAGTTTCTCAAGCGACTCTAAATACCACACAAACCCAAATGACCAATATAGAGAACATTAGCTGGAGTCAAGCCAAGCAAGCAGAGAATCACTGTCTGAATTGTGTCTGTGTGTGAAAGAGTGAGAATCATGGCTCCTCTCTTGGGCTGTAGCGAGTCTGTTTAGGGAGGGGCAGTTGCTGTGTGTGACTGGCCAATCACATAGCGTGAAGCATCGGAAAGGAGTATCCGGTTCATCCTTATGTTCCAGCATGAACCTCCTTTTTAAGGTCATGCCACAGCATCCCAGCAGGATTCAGTTTAAAAATTTGACTAGGCCACTCCAAAATTGAAACTTGATTTAGATTTTCAGCCATTCAGAGGTAGACTTGCTGGTGTGTTTTGGATCATTGTCCTGCTGCAAAACTCAAGTTTGTTTCAGCTTGAGGTCAGGTGGCCACATATTCCCCTTCAGGATTTTTTTGGTACACAGCAAATTCATGGTTCCATTTATCACAGCCAGTCTTCCAGGTCTTGAAGCAGAAACACAGCCACAAACCATCACACTACCACCACCATATTTTACCATCGATATGATGTTCTTTTTCCAAAAATTAGTTTTGCACCAGATATAATGGGACACACACCTTCCAAAAAGTAAAGTAAAGCAACTTTTGTCTTGTCAGACTGTATTTTCCCAAAGGTTTTGGGGATCATCAAGATCCTTTATGGCAAAACACCCTAATGTTGTTTTTGGTCAGCAGTGGATTTTGTTTCTTTATGAGAAGCCCAAATTAAGGCACTATTTTTTTAAACAGCCTGTGAATCAAATCAGGGGCCGCACAGTGGCCTAGTGGTTAGCATGTTAGCCTCACAGTGTGTGTTCGCATCTCAGTTGCAACATCTTTGTATGGAGTTGTGTGTTCTCTGTTCTCCTTGTGTGGGTGTGGATTCTCTCCGGGTATTCCGGCTTCCTCCCACATTCCAAAAATATGCTTGCTAGGTTAATTGGATACTCCAAGGGACTATCCACATGGAAACATTTTAGGCTCAAAACGTATTTAATCATATTTTTCAAAAGTATTTTATTGTTTCAGCGTCTTGTCTACACAGGAATGGCGTTCTGTGTAACTTGAAATGGTCTTTTTTGGAAAATCTGAAAACGCCAGCTTGTCGTTGTTGTGCATACAAGCAATACGAAAACAATGATGTCGCCAACCCACCGCCGCCTTGGTGTTCTTTCTTCTTCTATGGTTTGGTGTCTCACGTGCTTCCGCAATTTGAAAAATATCATTTCATTGAACGGACACCTCATGGCGATATTAAGATGTGTTTCTGATATTTTGCACCTCTCAGTTGGACACTTTTATTTGCTTACTTTAATGACATTCTTGAATCTGATGAGACAGTATGCACGTGTACTTTTTTTTTTTACGTACCAAGTCAATCTTTTTAAAAAATCTAAAATTGAAGTGTACAAAATGTACTTTAAAATAACGTTATAAGATATGTATTACTATTACCATATGTTTATTATTGTGGTTGTAGATTTGAGTAGTCATACAGGGTTGTTTGTAATATTTTATTTGTTGAAAGGTAGAATTTTGATACAACCCTTGTGCCATATGAGATAAGTAATATTGTGGCCAGTCATCTTTAAGACATGGGTCGTCTTTAAAGCAAATAGCTGTATTTCAGGCCACGTGGACAGGAAGTGGCACGTGCTTTGACTTCATCATCAGTGGAAAGTATCTGTAAGCTCCAATTTGTGAAACACGCTCCTTTTCCTGGCTTGTCTAGGTGGTGTTCCAGATGTCAATTTGTACATTTTCCATCAGATCATGGCACTGAAAAAACATACATGCTGTGGTGATTTGTCAGATTGTAGTCCAGCTGCCAGACCATATGCAGGAAGAACCATTTCAAAAACAATCTTTCATTTGGAGTCAAAACACTGAAAAGGGCCAATGTGTTCTGTGTGAACATCATCCAAAACTAGCACAACTCTCCACCATGTTTGTTCCCTAACTCTTGCCGGTAATTTTTGTGACTTGCAGTCCATTGACCCGGGTCAGCAGTTCACGTGGGAGAACTCCAACTTGGAGGTGAACAAACCAAAGAACCGCTACGCAAACGTCATAGCCTACGACCACTCCAGGGTGATCCTCTCCAGCATTGAGGGTAAGAGATGTTGTGCTTGTTGTGTGTGGGCGAGTGGTTGGAGGAACAAAAAGCTTTTTTGGGCATCATGTGTCTGTAGAAGGTTAAGTTCAGCGCCGTCACATGCTGTATCATGTACTGACACCATTTTGTGTCTTACTGCTGTTCTTAGTGGGTGTCTGCAGTCACATTCAGATACCTCAGGTGTCAGAAATTGGCAGCACCAATACAGAGAGAGGGAGAAGGTGGGAGCCCAAGCCCAAAAAGATGAGCCTTATCTGGGTAGAGCATGTGTGAGGACCCCCCCGTACCTCACCCCCGCTTTTCCTGGAGCGCTGTCTCTCTTATAGTCATGCATTGCAACAGATACGCATGCTTGCTTCCAGGCCGCATACACACACGCTTCCTGGGAAGCTTCTTCAGCTGCCAAGCAACACTTAAGTGAAAGTGTGTGTATTTGTTCTATCTGCACAATGCGTCCGCTCTAATCCCGTGCAATAAAATTATAGCGTATCAAACTCTAAAAACCTCTAAGCTGAGCTGCCTGCTACAGACGTTTGATAAACATATGTTTGGAGCACTTTTGCTGTTTGCTACGTTCAATAAGAAGCAACACCTCGGTGCTACCGAGTGGTAGTGCTGCCCATGAAATGACTGCAAGCAGGATTCTCATTAGCATCTACTAACAAGCAGTTGCTTTTAAAGCCCACTCTATGGAGCCTTGGGGGCTTCAACAATTTGGAAGTAAGATGAGGGAAAATGATTGTGTGAACGATGAGTTAATGCTCTTATGCATCAAAAAGTCATTATTCTTCCTCGCCTAGCAGGCAAATGGGCTTATCGCCCATTTGTCATTCGGAACAACGCACCTGCTTGGTTTTGGTTCACATGAGTATTTTTATCATTGGACCCAAAGTTGCCTATTAATATATGCATATACATTGGCAACCTGAACTTGAGTGTGACATAAGAGGTGAAGAAATGGCTGGCCTACATACATCCTTTATTTTTTTAGTCGACATGAACAAACACCTTCTGAAATGTTTTTTTTTTCTTTAAATAAGAACACACGTATGGAGAAATGCTACAAACACGTCAGTTGCAACATTTTTACTGAGCATAACTTCTAAATGTTTATGGTTTCCCTCAGCTTTTTATCATTTTAACTCTTAACTAACAGTATATTTTTGGTTCTTGCACCATTCACACAGGAGCTGACACAAAACGAACCACTGTATACTTACCATACTAACTTGCCGTCAATAAACACAAATCACTTTATCAAACCAACCCCATCGGACCAATCGCAAGAATTTGTTTTGAACCACCCAATCCTACACAGTGTCTAATCAATACCTGGGGATTGTGTTAAACTGTTTTAACTGCATTTTAGCACAGTATCTCTGAGCAATTACCAACAAAATGAGGGCAATTTCTAATATGTCAGTATACTGTAAATGTTATTTATATTAATATATTACTTCTTATAAATAAAAGAAGACAGGGTGACAGTCAAAGAGAGGCCGTTATTTCAGACATTGCAAAACTCATTATATACTGTGTGACAACTTCATTTTTAAACTTTGATAATGATTTGGAGTGCATGACAAAGCAGAGAAGAAAGAATTGCTCTTTTTGACCACAATGATCTTTATTAACACATTTGTTACACAACACAGTAGCAACAAAAGGAGTGAACTGATTGACCAGCATTAATACTGCTGATGAGTTCATTGTAAACAACAGTATGGCAAGTGTAACACACAAGAGTGTCACACCAACAGCTACATTTTAAACATTGTAAAGCACATGCAAATGTTGAATGCTTTTATGCATTAATGGTTTCTAATTAGTGTACCAACGCTTCTTTGAAAAGGGGGGTCATTAATCAGAAGTTAATACAATAGTTTATAGGGACTGAATACACAAAATACACAGAAAATAACAGACATGCCAGCCTTGAAGACATTCACCCCCCAGCAAGCTTTCTGTTATTAGTTATTAGTATCAGCCTTTCGGTGTTTGACCCTTACATGATGTCTTTTGCTCGATTTTTGTACAATGTGCAACCGGCCAATAATAATAACAATAATAACAAGTGAGCCACGGGATGCAAATGTCGTTTGGACCACTCTTGGACACCAAGAGGACATGTCTTCAGGGTTAAGGATGTGGCGTGATGTCAACTCTGTGAGCAACTGCAACTCTTGTCAACTGTTTAGCTTGTTTGCCAGCGAACAATGTTAATTTCAGAAGGAGAATGGGTCGTGGCATATTAACAAGCCAAACGAGACACATTTCCAGTTGCAGAGAAGGGCTCAATGCTTTACAACAGTATTTTGTATTGCAATTGTTAAATCTGAAATTCATTCAAGTTCATCCAGGGTTCTCAACTACAAACTGAAACCAGCAAAATGCGACAAAATGCATACCTGGACAGCAGCAAAGCGTACGTGCGTATTCAAGGGGCATAATGCTTGCCGAGTAGGAAAAATGTGTACATGTTGGCAGGTCTGATATAATCAAAAGTAATGGCCTTTGCAGTCACCACTTCCCAACCCAACTGAGCATCTCTTGTACATCTTGAACTGGGAGTAGATAGAAAACACCAAGTCAGGGAAAATACTTTGGAGGAATGTGGTTCATTACACATTTTGTAGGGTTATGGAGAAATAAAAAAGCTTTGCCATAATACAACAGCCCAACACCCTTCACGTCGGCACTTAACGAACAGTGACTCCCCCATCTGCATCTTCTCACTGTAGCTGTACATTGCCATCAAAAGATCCAAAAGGAGGTTTTGTGGCTCGTTTTGGCAGAATCAGGTCACGGCTGACAGCGCATGTGTGCGCATGCATGTGTATTTCTTGTGTACTTGTGTTTGTTTGAGCTATGACTCAGTGAATTTGGGGATTATGGTATTAGTCCTCAGATGAGCAGGACTGATCCGAAATCAAACTCACACAGATGGCCTCTCAAATCACACACACACAGAGACGCAATCCCAGTGTCAGCCTAGTCTTACACAGAGGCGGCCTTATAGTCATATTGCCATTCAAAGCCACTCATCCAGAGTATGCTCAGATTAGACCCGTGATCGTCTTAGCATGTATTATAAAACAAGACGGCTGAACAATCCAACACCAAAGGACTGGGCACTGTGAAAATATTAATCTTCCTGCCACAACCTCAGTTGGTCCACACCCTTCATTACTGGGACATACTGTGAACCTGCTTTCATACTCTATGACTAGAAATAATCCATGTCCTGTGAATCATTTCACAGAATAGCAATCATGTTTGTCTGCAAGAAACATTGCTTTAAAATGTTTGTCAAGGCCGTGATGCTTTCTTTTAATGGCTTGTATTCTTCACGCACAGGTGTCCCAGGTAGTGACTATATCAACGCTAACTACATCGATGGCTACCGCCGTCAAAACGCCTACATAGCCACTCAGGGCTCCCTCCCGGAGACTTTTGGGGACTTCTGGAGGATGGTGTGGGAGCAGCATACAGCCAATATTATCATGATGACTAAGCTGGAGGAGAAGTCAAGGGTAAGACGTGGGGAATGGAAAAGCTAAGAGTGCTGTAGTGCACTGCGGGCGCAATACTAAAAAAATGTGGCGTAGTAAGGAACAGGAAAAACAACAGATGCATTAAATTGCGAGGGAAAGTGTTACACCTAGCAATATTTAATCATATCACGCTCACAGCTGCAAGGTCTGCATGCCTCATTCACCTTAGTGTAGCTTGTACCAAATGCAAATTGCAGATCGTAATTGGACTTACTATGTACATTTCTAATTAAGGGGTCTCTGGCACGACTCATCAAATTTGCTCAAATATGTTGTATATTGTTTGTAATTGTGTTCTATTTCATTCAATGTTTGAAAGCTAACGATACATTCACAAAAATGACATTTATAGTTCATGGTGCCACCCGTGACAAACTGGCACTCATAGGTCAGCCTCGTTTCCTGAAGTGATGTCATTGGGGTAGTATCGCTCAGGTAAACAAACATGATTATAGCGAGGATTTGAGCAATGTGTATAGTTTATGAGGAGAAACGAGTAAAGGAACATTTGGAGACGAAATAGAGATTTGCAGAACATGGACTTAAGACATGGAGATGGAGATTGGTTGCCTTCAAAACATGCGGCAGGGCGCAGTGGCGGCAGCCAGCGATCTGGACGCGCGGTTTCTCTTTCACCCGGGCAGCCGTGGCAGCGTTCACTCTGAGATTTTTAAAGACTGCAATTTTTTTTACTGTTGTGTTACAAGGCACTGTTTGGAAACAAGGGTGTAGAAACATTTACAATGTCTTTCTACGTACATTTTTAATTTTACAACGATTATATCCGCAGCATACGGTCGCAAGGTGGGGTGCGGGAAAAATAGTTTTATCTCCAAAAGTGGGGCGCAGCCAAAAAAGTGGTAGAGCCTATGTTGTAAGCTGTTCCTTCTAAGCAGTTGTCAAAACCAAGTCCACAATCTACGTGGACAAACGTTTACCTGAGAGCTGTCACCCCGAGGACGTCACTTCAGGAAATGAGGCTGACCTGTGAGCTGGATCGTCATGGCAAGCGCCGGGAACTATAAATGTATTTTGGCAAATCTACAGTTCACTTTCAAAAATCTAACAGAGTATACCATAATTCAATTTTGCTTCATTTTTGAATCGCATCACCTTAATTCCTTACATAGTAAGTAGCCTCCACGTCATGCCAGGAGTAGTGCCTTAGTAGCTGTAATTACCTTGCAAGCTGCATCTGAAGTTTGGTGTTCTCTTCATAGAGAACTATCCTTCCTAAGTAAACCTGCTGAACATTTAAACATTAGCTTGAAAATAAAGCAAATCCCTTGACAAAAAGACAAAAGAGCACTTTTAGAGTACACTTATATGTCCAGAAAAATTACTTTAATAATAATGTTATATAATATTTAAATATTAATTGTTGCTAAGTTTATTGTGACAATTTAGTCATTATTTATTTAAGGAAGTGATTGTGTTTAACATTATTATAAAATGTTCATTCATTCATCCATTTTCTATGCCGCTTATCCTCCTTAAGGTCGCGGGTATGCTGAAGCCTATCCCAGCTGACTTTGGGCGGGAGGCGGGGTAAACCCTGGACTGGTCGCCAGCCAATCACAGGGCACATATAGACAAACAAACATTCACACTCACATTAATACCAATGGACAATTTAGAGTTCCCAATTAACCTAACATGCATGTTTTTGGAATGTGGGAGGAAACTGGAGTACCCGAAGAAAACCCACACACGCACGGAGAGAACATGCAAACTCCACACAGAGATGCCCAACGGAGATTTGAACCCTGAACCTCCTGACTGTGAGGCCAACGTGCTACCCACTCGTCCACCGTGCGGCCCTGTTATAAAATGTTAAAAATGTCAAAATGTTATTACATTACATTACATTTACAATTACATTAATTAAATAATTTTTCCCAGTTATTCCCATGTTATATTATTGTATACCCTGTATTATGCCCTGTGATTGACCCGGGTGTAGCCTGGCTCTCGCCCCACGTCAGCTGGGATAGGCTCCATCGTACCTCCGAGACCCTAATGAGGATAAGCGGCATTAAAAATGGATGGATGGATACTGTATTATGTATTTTTTAATTGCATAATATAATGTATAATGTACACATCTGCATTTTAGTTCTTTTTACTTCAAACTTTATGTTTTAAAATTACAACCAGATCCTCCAGCAAATAAAATTGTCTCTGTCAAATGTTACTTTTTTTGACTGGCATCAGAGCAACCTTATATAAAGTATGATTTTACACATATAATTAGACTTGCATTTTAAGAGTTAGAATATTGGGAATCACTAAAAGAGCCAGGAGGTTTTATTATGTGTTGAATGGAATTTCCATGGTGGAAAATTTGAATGAGGATCACAATACAATGACATACAGATTGGATATAACACAGCTAAGTCGGTACATGATGAATTAGAAATTACTGTATACTGTCTGGCCACAAAAAGATGGACATGCACTACTATTTTGTTGGACTGCCTTTAGCATTGATTGTGGCGTGCATTTCTTGTGGTATCGTTTCCACAAGCTTCCGCAAGGTCTCAGCATTTATTTCTGCCCAGAGTTGCATGGATTTTTTGCCAAGTGTTGATGATAGAAGATTCGGACTACTGCGCAAAGTTTCCCCACCATCCTTCCACATTTTAACAATGCGTTGGCCATCTCCTAAAATGTTTTTTCTTGCATGTTTTCCGGTAATTTGACCTTCCTGAAGGAAATAAACTTTTCCACAACCACAGGATGTGTCTTTCGACATGGCTGTTAAACAAATGAGAAGCTATTTACTGCATTAGGGTTAAATAACGTGTTGCCAGCTGAGACATAATCACCTACGCAGTAATTATGCCACCTATTAGCTTATTCAAATCCAAGTGCTGACATTTTTTTAGACCAGGCAGTATATTTTCTGTAGCTTCATTGTACAGTTATTAACAGACTATGCAGCATATAATACAGTGTCATACAAATTTGAAAGAATGGGTGAGGTTTAAAAAAATGACGTGGTAGCCCACTCTCTGTTGCAAATGATCCTGTCCTCTCATTTGTGCTTCTTTTCCTTTTATTACTAACCTGTGCATTGTGTTCAAGCTGTCTCCTTTCCAACCTTCTCCAACTGTCTCTGTTGTGTCTCTTTGACCCTCAGATGCCCTCTTATTTCTTCTCTAAGGCAAGAGCTCGCTTTCTCTCCTTTGCTAATCCCTTTTCAAATGCCTCACGTGGTTTTCTCCTTACCCCTTTCCTCAACCACACCCCCACCCCCCACCCGCCCTTGTGCACTAGCCAAATGCGATGGGTTGAAATAGTTTCAAAGCACCACAAGGCACCCACAGTCAATGAGGGCTGACATGGGTTTCTTGTTACCGCTCAAGTTCAGAAACAGTGCACATTAGTGTCTGTGCTTGCATGATCACACCTACAAATTGTCTTCCTTTCTAGCTGAGGTGCTATAAAATGTGTAGCATTACATTTCACTGCGCGGGAGCACTTTATATCATGGGTAAGAATGAACTCTATGGCACGTTTGCTGTAAAGAGCATTAACTGTCTCATAAACATGATGAATGTTCTCAAATGTAAAGTGTCTGGATGTTTACTATCTCTTGCTGGAGGATATGATGTGATCACTTTTCTAAGCCATAAAGGGTGTTATGTGTTTAAACATTACCAACACAAATCATCACAGATGAGTCGTCCTTTGAGCAAACCACACAAGAGCACAGCTCTGCTGGTGGTCCATATATCATACATCTTCCTATATGTTGGGCGGGGTTTGCAACCCGCCTATTTCCACTATGGACAACTGATCTCGTCCCGATAGTGTCTCAAGGTCTGGTGGGAACACGCTTGAAAAGCTGTAATTACAGCCTGAACGTCCTAGGCCATGGTGCTTAATCCTCAGTCTGGAGTAGCAGAATGCAGAGCGAGTTGAGCTGAACTCCATTCTGTCTTTGATGTGAAGACCGGAGGGATCAGCAAGCAGCGTTTAGTTTGGCCTGATTCTGCCAAGGCTCTCCTACCTCCCGCTCCGCTGGGATGGCTCCCTCTCGTTGTGGTCTCTGAGGCTAAGCTGAAGAACTACAAGTATGATCATATGATGGAGGGGAATTTCAAGGTGTTTTGGGTGGCGAGGCGTGTGTCGTCATATTTTAGGCATTTATGAGGTCAGAACGTTAAGGTGTCGCTGAGCCATGTGATACTCCTCAGTTTTCCAGCTCTGCGGTGGATCCCCGTGAGCACTTGCCAAGCATACGGTATCTTCATAGTGCAGAGTTTTAGCAAGGAATATCAAACACAAGTGGTACACAACACCCGTCTCGCTCTATCACGCTACAAACACACTAAAACCTCTTTGGCACACTGAGTTGCCTCGATACTACAATGCCGCAATATGTTTCGACTTCTCTGTTTGAAAGTCTCACAGATCTGTTTTAATCCCCCCTTCCTTCTTTATCTCTGCACACCAACGCCATTCAACTCAATTGTTCTGCTAAGACCTCTCAGGCTGTGTCATACCTACGCATTTTGATCACAAATGTGTAACATAGACAGCACTAGTCACACATCAAAACAAAAAATATTTGTTTACACTAGTCAAAGATCCCTTATATGGCAACATGTCGTATAATGTTTTTAAGGCCCTTTCTCAAAAAGCCCCCCAGCGTATATGAAAGAAGACATATGCTGTTTTTAAAGGGTCGCTGACATAAACTTTGCTTAAAAAGGTTCTATTCATTCATTCATTTTCTGTACCGCTTATCCTCATTAGGGTCGCGGGGATGCTGGAGCCTATCCCAGCTGGCTTTGGGCGAGAGGCGGGGTACACCCTGGACTGGTCGCCAGTCAATCGCAGGGCACATATAGACAAACAAACATTCACACTCACATTCATACCAATGGACAATTTTAGAATCGCCAATTAACCTAACATGCATGTTTTTGGAATGTGGGAGGAAACCGGAGTACCGGGAGAAAACCCACGCACGCACGGGAGAACATGCAAACTCCACACAGAGATGCCCAACGGAGATTTGAACCCAGGTCTTCCAGATCTCCTGACTGTGTGGCCAATGTGCTAACCACTCAGCCACCGTGCGGCCAAAAAGGTTCTATATTATTTGTAATTATGTTGTACACTGAGTTTTATGAAAGCGAACTGTAAATTTGTATAATAAATATAAAATAAAAAGACATTTATTGTTCATAGCAGAAGACATGATGAACTCTGAGTCGCAGAAAAGGGGCCTTTCCCAAGTGAAGTCACTGCATTTGCACCTCACACCCAAACAAACATGGCGGTATACGAGACACAGGTTGTTTACAGTGCAGGTAGAAAGGTAGAACATCTGGGGACGAAACTTGCAGACCAGGGAACTAAGCCGTAAAGACATGGAGATGACGCTTAGTCGGCTTCAAAACGCAGAACACTTTGGAGATGCTTATCCTTCACTTCTTGTTTTAAATCTGATTCTTAATGACCGTGAAGGAGTCTTTAGAGCCTTTTTTATTGTGCATTTTGTCGTCCCCCCACCCCACTGTCAACATATGGTTGTCAAAGAATTTTTGGTAATATGTTTGTTGCTTTGAACGTTTGTTGCTATAGTGGCATAGTGTTTACAATACAATATGCAAATCAGACAGGACTTACTCTGTTCTGTGGCAACTTTGACATTGTTCTTCTCCTTTTTCTGTGTTGCATAGCATCAGGAATAGCATCCTAGCATCCAAAATGTGTTTATATTGTACTTTCAAGCCAAATGCTTTTTGTAAAGGTGTTCCTTTATAGCAGTCTTAGGTGAAATGATCATTGCAAAGAACAGAACATGAGGTGATGCGTCCGTTTGTCTCTCGTTCCTTGTACGTGCTTTGTTCGCTTTAGTCCTTCGTATTTTGGAAAAGAAGCCCAACGAGCTACCTCGATAAGCGCTGGTTTATCTAATAAGAGGTGCAACTGCGCTGACGTCACTTGGGAAATGTCACTTCTGTGACTCTGAGTTTATCATGGCTCCCGCCATCTATTTTAATGTCATTTTTACAAATGTAACAATGTAGAACATAATTACAAACAATATACAGTAGAACATATATAAGCAACACTAATAAATCACGTCAGTGACCCTTTAAGGCCCTACTAGATTAATCAAGTCAAAAATTCTCTTAATGACGTGTGCGCTGCTGTTTTGTAAGGACATACTGCAAAAACACAAGTTGCGTCTGTAACGTCTAAGGGGGAGCACAGTGTGAGACTGGCAAACTAGTTTTAAGGGTGTACTGGCAAAAGGCTAGTCAAACTTCTTCTATATGATAGGAGCACTCTTTTGTGTTTAAACATCTACCGCAAAAAGGCTAGTCAAAGATCCTCTATGGCCAGAGCACTGTGCTGTTTTAAGGACACACATCAAAAGGCTAGTCAAAGATCCGCTTTATGGCAGGAGCACAGTGCCGTTTTTAAGGTCCTACTGCAAAAAAGCTAGTCAAAGATCCGCTTTATGGCAGGAGCACAGTGCTGTTTTTAAGGTCCTACTGCAAAAAAGGCTAGTCAAAGATCTCCTACATTACAGGAGCACAGTGCCGTTTTTAAGGGTCTACTGCAAAAAAGCTATTCAAAGATCCTCTATGGCCAGAGCACTGTGCTGTTTTAAGGACACACATCAAAAGGCTAGTCAAAGATCCGCTTTATGGCAGGAGCACAGTGCCGTTTTTAAGGTCCTACTGCAAAAATGCTAGTCAAAGATCTCCTACATTACAGGAGCACAGTGCCGTTTTTAAGGTCCTACTGCAAAAAGGCTAGTCAAAGATCTCCTACATGACAGGAGCACAGTGCTGTTTTTAAAGCTCTACTGCAAAAAGGCTAGTCAAAGATCCTCTATGGCCAGAGCACTGTGCCGTTTTTAAGGTCCTACTGCAAAAAGGCTAGTCAAAGATCCGCTTCATGGCAGCAGTACTGGGTTATATGAGTAATAAAATGGGTTACATGACAGGATCGCTCAGCTTTTGCTGGGCCGATCAGTTAAATAGCCATGCTGTACACACTGTGCTCATGCACTTCTTTCTCTTCATGTTGTCCTCAAATACAAACAAGCGCTTACTGTGTCTCACAACATTTACCATCCTCGCTTTTCAGGTGAAGTGCGACCAGTACTGGCCAACAAGAGGTACAGAAACCTACGGCCTGATCCAGGTCACTCTGCTGGACACAGTGGATTTGGCCACTTACTCTGTGCGGACCTTTGCGCTTTACAAGGTAACATGACATGTGCAGTCAGCCGTGATACACTTTTTATTGTGTCACCGCCGATATTTATGCTGCTTGTCTTCCATTTGGCAGTTATATCGGATGGTTAGAGTCAATCAAAAGTTAGCATTCTCATGTTTGCTACAGCTCTTGTACTGTATTGGATCTCACAACTTATGTACCTAATGTTTTGACCAGAGGGGGGTGTCCATATAGCAAACAAACCAGTACATCACCAGGACCGCCAGTATGTTAGTTTGTCCCTGTCAATACTTCATAGACCCTCCGGCTGCTTTTAAAACTCTCACCCATTGTGTATTAATCAGCCAATGCTCTATTTTCTGCTATGTGAATTACAAATAGAACTACAGTAGATGGGGCTACTGACCCACTTTGAAAGATAGGTCACTCAACAGATCGGACGGGTTGTACCATTTGATGGCCTTCGAACACATGTTTTGGTTAAGGTCTTGCACGATTTAGTAGTCATAAACATATTTCTTACATTCAGTTCCTGTGTAATAATGAAGTGGCTTATGACTTATGTGCCAGCTTTATTGAAATTATGAAATATGTACTGTACTGACCCAAACATAAGATCACCACTTTCTTCTTGTTGCATTTGAAACTCTTATGACTCCGCTTTATTGATCACCTTTGAGACACTTTTTCCAGCAGGTGTCCCAGATACATCTCTGCAAGTCACTGTGTGTGTGCATGTGTGCGACAAGAAGAAAAGCTCTGACTTCCTCGGGAGAAGTCACTATTGGCTTGATCATTGTTATTGTAACAGTAAATAGTGGATCATATACAGTGAGCAGGGTTACTCAGTTTTGAGACTGGTGGCGCATGAAGCTACTGTATTACATTTGTTAAGGATCTGGATAAACATCCAGCAGATACAGGAATTATTTCCATCCACCCACCCCCAGCCCCTAGAATCATAATAGCACTGGCCATCTGGTCATCAGTAGACTGCTAACTAACAAACAGATGGGCACACACTAATAGCATGCTTCACTCCTTCTTTAAAATGTGTTCAAAATATACGACTGAAAATCGCATTTAGAATTTTGCTTCCAGGGACAGCCTACTGCTGTAAAATGAACTTTGCATTTTGCAATATTTTAGCTAAAATCATGGTAGACGTTTTAAGTGAGGAGATACGGTATTTGTGGTTTTGCATTTGTGTCTACCATCAAGCACTGTGGTGGTCTGGAGCCTCATAAGTGCTGCCGGCACTGGGGAGCTACGGTTCATTGAGGGAAATATGAATCAAAACATCTACTGTGACTTTGTGAAGCCCGGGGAAACTGGGCAGCATGGTAACCTGACCCGTAATGTGTGTGTTGATCCAGAGTGGCTCCAATGAGAAGCGAGAGGTTCGTCACTTTCAGTTCACCGCTTGGCCAGACCACGGCGTACCCGAGCACCCCACCCCGTTCCTGGCCTTCCTGCGTAGGGTCAAGGCCTGCAACCCTCCAGATGCGGGACCTATGATTGTCCACTGCAGGTGTGTTTTGCATTTTACATTGTTCATATTTTATTGCTTTATTTTATTTTGCCTGAGCAGCGTTTTACTCGTAACCACTCAAGCTGGCCTCACTTCATAAATTTGCATTCAAATAGGGTCGAAGCCAGAAGAGGATTTTTTTGGGAGCATGTTGTTAGAAAGCTTAAGGGAAGCTTTTATTTGCAGTAACTAGGGGAAAGAAGATAGAAAGCTGCTGATGGAATGTGGGCCAGAAGCTCCAGAGAGGAAGAATTAGTGTGGTAGAGATGCAGAATGGAAAAAAAAAACAATGATTGAGAGGAAGAGTTAGGGACTGGGAGTTTAAATAATGAGATATGAGCAGAATAAGAGTGACTGTGGGAGCCTGGGAAGAGGTGAGGGCACACCTTGGACACGGTGAATGGAAGTACTGAATTAAAGAAGAGGCGAGGAGGAGAGAAAATCCAGGCTGACAACAGTTTCGGCTGGTGGGGGACTTTGTGACAGGTACTTTGTGGAAGTGGAAATGAAGAAAGAGGGCAGTCAGGCCAAGAGGCAGGGAGGTGAAAAGGTTGTCTGCAGAGAAGTTCCTCATAATCTTTGCTAACAGTCAGATTGAGTATCTAACAGGATTAGCAGTCAAATTTAATTATCTGGGAAAGCCTCTGTCATAATGTGCCTTACCATATCAGGCAGCCTGGGAATCAAACAATGGGCCCAAATCTCATTCCACGCACACACACACACACCAATATTCATTCTGCCAAGAGGGTTTCCATTCACTTACCAGAACTTGCTTGCTCAGGGTTTCACCGTTCTACTACCAGCACAGCATAATGTGTTAGAATAGGCTTCTAGATGTATTTTAAACTTGTTGTGTATGCAGATAGGAAGACATACAGTATCGTTCTAATGCCAGTGCTGACTCGTCGCTGTGTAATTTTCCATGCACTCTGTTGAAAATGTTGCAAGTGTGACTATGACTGACTATGATTTAAATATGAAAATATTCAGTTGATTAATATTGAACCCGACTTCACGGAAACTGTATACTGCATATACTTGTTTCATTTTGTCAATTGTATTGTCCCTTGAGAAGCATTTTCTTTTAGTTTTTTCACTTTTGCCAGATACTTTACAATATTTTAGTACCGTTTCCCTCTTGTTTCCCTATTTAGCGCTGGAGTGGGTCGCACCGGTTGCTTCATTGTGATCGACGCAATGGCCGAGAGGATAAAGCACGAGAAGACCGTGGATATCTACGGCCACGTCACGCTAATGCGCTCCCAGAGGAACTACATGGTCCAGACGGAGGACCAGTACATCTTCATCTATGACGCGCTGCTGGAGGCCGTCACCTGTGGAAACACGGAGGTACCTGCCAGGAACCTGTACTCCTACATCCAGAGGCTAACGCAGATAGAACCTGGGGAGAACGTCACGGGCATGGAGCTGGAGTTCAAGGTGAGCCAAATTTACAATAAACTTCTCTTCATAAAATCTGAAGGTCATCCATCTACTGCCTATTGCATGAAAGTCAGCTATGTGAACCACTATACTCCCAGTCTTGGTTATTATCAAAGATTATTTGAGGAAAATAAGTCATGCAGAAGTTCGGAAATACCACCATAATCCCGATGCCCAGTTATGCCAAATTGCTATGACGCTGATGATCCTAGAACTTATGGTAAAGCCTAATTGAGTAAAATAAATGAAAATAATGAGGAAGCAGTAGCCACCAAAGCAGCCCTTAGGACAATCTTTTGATAAACTTTCTCCACTTAGGACATACTGTGTGCATGAACTTGGAATTTTTGACTATGATAGTGTCGGACATCATCTTCCTTAAGGCAGTTTTAAAGGCTATTCCAGTCCCAGCAGCCTCCTTTAGAGTTTTCATAGAGTTTGGATGAATGGTTGGAATTAAATTCGGATTATAGTGTTTCACTTAACAAAAGGCTATTTTACTGATGCTTTTAAGAGGCAATCATGGGATACAATAAAAAAACAAGTTAATGTTGTCCCAAAAGCTGAGTGCTTATTGGGATATGACCAAAGTAGCACGTGTCTGCTTTAAAAACATGACAGTAAAGCAAAGTCTCTTCCAGCGACCTCCGCTATTGATCAACACCAGAATGACAACGAACTCTGCGCCCTCTGTGCTGTCTTTTCCAGTCTTGTATTGATGGAAAACACATGGAAGGGTTGCTTCATTCACCAGATTCCATCTCAGTGTTACACTTGCACTAACACATGGAAATATACTTTTCAACATCACTGAAGAGTCAAGTTGTAAATCCGACATGAACATAGAAGGAGGAACTTCTAAGGCAGGGTTGTCAACCTCAATCACACAGCGTCCAAAATTCAAAACTGACTTTGGGTCGCGGGCCAAAATACTTTTGTATCTTTTTTATTCTTCATCATTACATTTTCAACACTTGTATATTTACACATATTGAAAATCTTTAAAATAAAACAACTTCTTAAAAATGTCCCAATAGTCCAGGCTCAAAAAGGACCGGTGGCAGTTGAATTTCTTTGAACATGCATTTCCTACAAGTTACCTTGGAATACGTGACAAAAAGGAGAAAGAAGAAGAGTCACCAACAAGTGCATGAAAGATAGATTTATGCTCGGCTGAATGAATACGTTTGAGGGCCAAGATGGAGAGTATACATCCAAGCTCAACAGAAGGTGATCAGATTTTTACAACCAAGCAACTGAGCTTTTTCTGGAGAAGGATATACTTGATATAATAAATAATAAACATCATACAAATCATGTACTAAGATGACCATCGTTTTTTAGTTTACAAAATGAATACAAGGGAATAAAAAGTATTTGAAAACAAAAGTGAATTATTTTTTTGTTAATGTTAAAAAAAAACTTTAAAAATGGTCAGTGCCTCACCAGCCATGAACCTCACTGCATGTCAAGTCGCTGTACTGTTTTCTTCTTCTTCTCTCCCACTAATCTTCTTCTTCTTTTACTTGTCCTTCCTGGAGCTTGACTTCTTTTGAAATAAGTTTCATAAAACAATCCTTTGATGCTAGCTGAACTGATGATGATTCAAAGTCATGACTTATACGACCACAGGAGTAGTCTCAAGTTGCCTCACCCCACATTAAGATGAGTATTTGGTGCTGGTTGCAGTGCATGTGCGTACAGTTACAGTGCCTGCAAAAACAAGGAATGGGGTGTTTTAAAGATATATGATGCTTTGTTGTTTTCACCAGATTTTCTCGATAAGACCGTCTTGATTGTTGGCAATGAAAACCAGACTGAAAAGTACCAAATGTAATCCGGTTTGGGTTTTTCGAGGAGGGATTTTTCTGCTTGGGCTCTCTGCCGTAAAGAAAAGAAAGTTTCTCCCGCAGCGTTCCCGTAGCCACCAATATAAGAAACTAACTACTTTGAGAGACCCCTTTGTTATCGAGTCTGTGGTTTCGAGGCCTCTGGTTTCTGTTGTTTCGTCTCTTGTTTAAAGACGTCATGCATGGGTCCAGTGCGAGGGAGTACACACACATGAATGCACGTGTGATCCGGGCTTCAGGATCAGTTGTAGGTCACACACATGTACAGTGAGACAGCGTGGGGCCTTGTGGTTTCCTGCAACCAAATTTGTTCCTTCTCTTATCCATCTTTCTTACGTGTCCCCGTTTTGTTTATTGACTTGTCTGCTGACTGTATGCCCTGAGGCCTGGCAAGACAAGAGGAGTTTTCTCATTTCACTTGCGCAGTGTGCCAGAACACATTTCAGTGAGGTTTAAATCTTTCCTTCTTATGCCTCCATTTTCATAGTCGTGTGAAAAAACAAGGACACCCCAATGGTGTAAGTCTGCTGCACACAAAAGGGTGAACATTTGGAAAATCATCCACCCCTACTGTTTTGCTTGTGCTATAATTTTTCTGGCCAATACACCAGATGGTGGCGCTGTTATTGGTTTTGATAGATTTTGCACAGAGCTCAGTTTGACCTTCAAAGACCCGATGTATCTTTAGGGCGTGTAGCCAAATCACCATGACATTTGTTACACCCCTTTAGGGGACTAACAAGCACATATGTGTCAAATTTGAGCAAGACTGGTTGTAAGACAAGATCACCATCTAGAAAAATGTCTTTTGAACGGACCACCTAAATGTCCATACACCTCTCATGATTAGAAAACTTGTCTGTATGACATGTACGCCACAAATGATTTAGCTGTTTACTGTGGAACTTTCTCATGCCAGCGTCTTGCTAGTGCCAAGGCCCACACCTCGCGCTTCGTGAGTGCCAACCTGCCATGCAACAAGTTCAAGAACAGGCTGGTCAACATCATGCCCTACGAGACCACCCGCGTTTGCCTGCAGCCAATCAGGGGAGTGGAGGGGTCAGACTACATCAACGCCAGCTTCATTGATGGTTACAGGTCAGTCACACATTCAGTGTTCATGCACGCTCACACGCGTGCTTTTTTTGTAATGTTAAATGTCCTTCCAGGCAACAGAAGGCCTACATAGCAACACAAGGACCATTGGCGGAAACCACAGAGGACTACTGGCGGATGCTGTGGGAACACAACTCCACTATAGTTGTCATGCTCACCAAACTGAGAGAGATGGGACGGGTAAGAACATCATCGGAAACGAGGAAAATGGTGTTGACTTCTTGTGAATGCAGTGTGTGTGTATGTGACGGTAAGGTTTTGTGTTTTGTGTGCCCATGTAGGAGAAGTGTCACCAGTATTGGCCGGCAGAGCGCTCAGCTCGGTACCAGTACTTTGTGGTGGATCCCATGGCCGAATACAACATGCCTCAATACATCCTTCGAGAATTCAAAGTCACCGACGCCAGGGTAAGCCATCAACTCCACGAGAACGTGTAAGACTTATGGTCTGAAGGTTCCAAGGAGAATAAAGTGACGCCCCATCTCTCTTCCAGGACGGCCAGTCACGAACAGTTCGTCAATTCCAGTTCACAGATTGGCCAGAACAAGGAGTGCCAAAGTCAGGGGAGGGATTTATTGATTTCATTGGTCAAGTGCACAAAACTAAAGAACAGTTTGGCCAGGATGGACCAATAACTGTACACTGCAGGTAACAGCAACACACGCTTTGCACGCATTCATTTTCTTCTCATCCATTAATTGCCTCCACCAAAGACAGAATGTTCTCTTTTTGCAGCCTTGATTCTGACAAACCAAAACATCTTTGCATGCAATATAGTTTTAAATCATAAATCACTTGTCACTTCCCTTTCCTTGGAAATTTGGATACTAAATATTTCCAAAACTCCCCAGCCAAACTTTTCACTGACTTGCAGGCTTTTTCCAGGCTTAAAGATTTATATATTTACATTTATTTGCAGGTTGGTGTACACTATTCATCCAAATTACAATATATAATAGATTCAAATAGGGCTGCACGGTGGATGAATGGGTAGCATGTTGGCCTCACAGTCAGGAGGTTCGGGGTTCGAATCTCCATTGGGGATCTCTGTGTGGAGTTTGCATGTTCACCCCGTGTGTGTGGGTTTTCTCCGGGTACTCCGGTTTCTTCCCACATTCCAAAAAACATGCATGTTAGGTTAATTGGCGACTCTAAAGTAAACTCTTTACTTAGAATTCTACGTTGCACTGAGTCGCCAAAGAAAGTTCCTAGTTCGTGAATTGTTCACTTACAATGGCAATGAAGTTTTTCTGATTCTGATTCTAAATTGTTCATTGGTGGGAGTGTGAATGTTTGTATTTCTGCCCTGCGAATGACTGGCGACCAGTCCAGGTTGTACCCCGCCTCCCGCCCAAAGTCAGCTGGGATAGGCTCCTAATGAGGATAAGCGGCATAGAAAATGAATTAATAGATTCAATTATTAATATAAAATATTGATTGCAATATTAATATTTCAATGTATAAATGGGATTATTCCTTCACAAAATATAAATAATGAAACATAAAGGTTTATATTATCAATAAATCCAAAACCACAAAATAAATAGATTTCACTTTTAAAAATATACAAAGTTCCACAATTCCTTACAAAATAACCTAAACTTCCTAATATAGGCCAAATGTTCTAATAAGTCATGAATTTGTATTGAAATAAAAAAGTGTAGGCTTTGAAAATCCCTATGCTAAAATTCCCTTGAAAATTTCCTGCAAAATATCCCACTTGACCGATATTGAGCTGTAAACGTGTGTCCTCCCACCACAGCGCTGGTGTGGGCCGGACCGGCGTGTTCATCACGCTGAGCATCGTGCTGGAGAGGATGAGGTACGAAGGTGTGGTGGACATCTTCCAGACGGTGAAGATGCTGCGCACACAGAGACCTGCCACCGTTCAAACAGAGGTGAGTTATGTGTTCTCTTCCTCATCCATGTCTGTCCTTCAGCGCCTCTCATTGGTTTATTCTACCTTTTTTTTCAGGACCAGTACCAGTTCTGCTACCGGGCCAGTCTGGAGTACCTAGGAAGCTTTGATCACTATGCAACATAAACCCAGCGGCCATCTGTCACAGCACGTCCCAGCTAGTCCAGTCGTCCGTGGATGAATGCGCTAAGCTGCGACGCGTCTGTGAAGACAGGGCCAGCACACGCAGAGTGAAGAGGGTTCATCGCACCTCTAACTGAGCCATAGCAACCTTCTTGACAAGGGGTCTCTCCACCCAAACACGTCCATTGGTCATTCTAGTCAGTCTGATCAGTCTTGATCAGAATCTACTTTGTCTTTGTTTCAGCGCTGTTTGGGGGCACTTAGTTTGCTTCACATTGTCAGGGTGGGGAACTTCTCACCTCATCCACCACCAGTGTAGCATCACCAACCTTGATAGAGCATCACAGGACATTTGATTTTTCTATCTTTAGATCTCCTCTCTAAGGCATCCATCATATGGACGCCTTGCGGACACAACTGGGACAACTGGGAGCACCAGAGAGTTGCAAAGAGGAGACTCACAGAGCACACAGTATTAAGGACGCAGCCCCAAAAAGGACACCAGGAAGTTTTATTTGCCCTGCTTTGTCTTGATGTTTTTGGGGGGAAGCAGACTCTTGTTTCCGGTGAATGAAAAATACTTTTCTGTCAGATAGTAACACAGCACCACTTCAACTTAATGCTTCACATGTTAAGACAAGGAATACACTGAGAGAGCTTTAAGAAGCACCACCCTCACCACAAAAACAAAATACTTGTGACTCCTTTTCTTCAAAAAGCGAGCTCTCTTTAAATCTCATTTGGTTGGTTGTTTTTTTTACTTTTTGTGTGTTTTTTATGTTATGAGAATTTTTTTTTTTTTTATCAATTATCTTTAAGTTTTTGGAGAAGTGTCACCATTAAGTCACTCTTAAAAGTGTATTTGCATGAGCAACGGTTCACCTGATAGGTGCTTGATGATGGCCGTTTTGTTGGATGGTTTCATGTTCAGTGTTAGGCTTCTGGGTACGGGTCTGGGGTCTAGTGTTAGTGTTAAGGGTACATAGTTACAGGTTCAGAGGAGGGTCTGGGTTTCAGTTTAGTGTTCGGGTAAAGATTCCAGAATTAGGGTTTTGGGTATAGATTTAGAATCGTATTTAGGGTTTGTCTTTAAGACTTTATGATCAGGGTAAGCGGTTAGGGAGAGATTCAGGTTTGGGGTAAAAACCTAGGGTCAGGGGTCTAGGGTTTGATTTTGGGCTTAGTAGATAGAGTCAGGTTCAGGTTTAGGGGTAAGGGTTTCAGTGTATAGGGTCCAGGTTAGGATGTGGGTTTAGGGTACAGATCTAAGGTTTAGGGTTGTCTTGCCACAAAGTATTAATAGGCGTCCAGCTACCAGCCTATCCCAAGGAAATTCCTCATTTTACGTGTTTTACTAGAGAGGGAAAAGTCTAGATCACTAATGCGTATTCCAAGTGTTTACAGAATGTTTTTTGGGGAAAGGGGGGGCTGATATTAAAATATATATATATTTAAAGCTACACCAAGATTTTGGAGCAACAAGAAGTTTCTCACTGGAATGCTCTTGTGTGTCTGATTCAGTGTGCAATAATAATAACAATAATAATATGTAGATGTATTCTATCTATTTTTGTGTTCACGCACTAACAGCAGTCACATGCCATGATGATGAGGATGATAATGACGGTACATCATTTTCTAGACTGCCCCTTCTCCCACCTCCTCATATCAAGTCACCACCCCCAAGAGACAATATTGTCGTCACGGTAACCGGACAACCACGGAACGATTACAACTCGTCCTTCTCGAAAAGCATCAGATAAATAGTTTCATTTTAGATTTCTAGTGCCTTATATTACACGCCTATTTTGATAATGTTACGTTAAAGGGTTCTTGTGTATTTTATGTATGCACACTTATATACAGTACATACAGTATATATATGTGAGATTGCGTGTGTGTGTGTTATATTTTTCTTCTGTTCTACTCCGAGTGTTGTTTTTCTAAGGAAGGCTGGCTCCTCATACTCATCACTTGAAAGGGAATGCAGTCATATCGCTTCAAATGTCAAAATAAAACTCAAATGCAGTTCAAAGATATTAATCTAAAGTACGAGCTATAATGGAAATGAATATTTTATTAAGAAGAGTGTCTACATTTGCAGTCATTTCTCTTTGTTTATCTATGAAGTCTGATTTTCTAGACACCGTATTTCCTCTCAAAATGTCCAACGCTCCCACTCACTTGATTGTTCATGGTAAATTAATCAATTTTTTTTATTTTTGTGAAAAATGATTTTAAATGATATCAAATCATCCACTCTGAATGTTCTGAACTCCTGTTTCCACGCCAGACCAGACAACAAACTAGTTAAACCGACTCAAGAGCGTCTGCTGGATTCATTATCAAGTATTGCACTCTATTTTGTCAAAGGCATGCCCTCACAGATGCTTGCTACTCTTTGCAGTTGAGTAAACAAGCACCTGCTCTGGACTAAACATGATCTGTCTACTCAGCAGAGGCTTTTTATCGTCAAAATAAATATTTTTTGCATACAAAAGAGGATCCCAGGTCAAGTGTGTTCACCTGCTCTCTGCAGCTGAGTAAATAAAGTGGCCACTCCATGAGTCAATACAATACATCTAAACAGCAGAGGTCTGCTGCTTACACACAGGGAATCCCACTTCCTTCACTGAAAAAAGCCAACAGGTCATGTGTTCATCTCACTTCTGTGGTTGAGTAAACGTGTGGAAATGCAGTACATTGAATCAGGAGAGGGTTTTATAGTCAAAATAACGTAATGAGTTTTGCATACAAGAGTCGATCCCACTTCTTTCACCAAAAACAAGCAAATAAATGCCAGAAGTGTTGACCTACTCTCAGCCGTTGCATAAATGAACGCCGCCACAGTCACTACATGAGGAAATACGGTTCATCTGTACAGAAACAGTTTTTACTGTCATACAAAATGACATACAAGCGTGGATCCCACTTCCTTCACCAAAAGTAAGCCAACGGGTCAACGTATGTTTCCCTTTCTGTCTTGCATATACTGTATGTTACATTCATGACAAAAGTCCAGGTGCTACTTTAGCAGCCAAACAGAAACTGCATCTTAGTTGTTGGCACGTTTCCACCATGTTGTGGTGACCCTGGTGTTGTTTGTATGCATGGTACCACTTTGGAGATGCCCTCCCCTGGCCCCTTTGGTCGCACCTGTAAAGGGAAGACTTGCACTTTCTCTCTTTTACTATGCACAAATCCGTTTATCTCTGTTAGCCCACTCCGCCCAAAAAATATGTTTTACTTGAACTAGCTCAAGATGGACCCTGTAATGCTCACAGTTGTGTATATGTAAATAACACCAGACACAGAGTAATTGCAATTCTTAAGGTGAACTCTATTGGATATACAGTGATTTCTATAATAGACGAATGCACCAGAAATCACATTTTATGGCACAGAAATGTGTGCAATACATCACAATGTGGATTTGTTGCACCACAAAAAAAAAAAACTTTAACGTTTCACAATTAAACAGTGTTCCATTTGAACGCCCCCGCCTCCCAGTGTACTATGTAGATGGATTAAAAACTGGAGTTTATAAATTGTACAGAAATGACAATGTGTATTACATGGATCGGTTACCTCCAACTGGTATGTAAATGTAAACTTTTTTTGTTTTCTTTTCTGTTTCTTCATTTCCGCTCTCAGTCAACAAGTGCTTTTTATTTTCTTACATGGATTGTCCGAGTGTGGATGAGGACAAAATATGAAAAAAAGAAACACACAGGTCTGTATGGAATTATTTTGTTTGTCGACACAAGTTTCATTTGTTACAAATAAACTCAAGTCAAATAAAACGCCAGAATGTGTGTTACATCTTGATGGCAATGTTTAAAGGAAATCATAACATCATATATGAAGTGTGTGTTATCTTAGAGATGTACTCAGGCATTAAAAACACAACCTTAGTTGCAACCTTAGTCGCTCAACATGTCCACAAGTCTGACTCGGACCGAAATGTAGGCTAATTGAATTTTGCCCATAAGAAAAAAAGTACATTCGGTTAATCCATTTCAGAAAGCCAAAAATGTTCAGTCAAACATCAGTCCCATGGCAGACAAACAAACATTCACACTCACATTCACACGCTAATGGACAATTTAGAGTCGCCAATGAGGCTAACATGCATGTTTTTGGATTGTGGGAGGTAACCAGAGTACCCGGAGAAACGCACGGGGAGAACATGCAAACTCCACACAGAGATGCCCAACGGAGATTTTAACCCTGAACCTCCTGACTGTGAGGCCAGTGTGCTACCCACTCGACCACCGTGCGGCAAAACACGAATTAATAGCTATTAAATAATATTAATAACGCTAAGAAATTCCCTCCCAAGTAGTTACTGCCATCTCTAAAGACCATTTTTGACATTTGTGAATAACACTCCCCAAAAATGGTCAGAGCACAATACAATAGAAAATATCAAAGACTGATCCTAAAATGCAGGATTATTATTTTGGTGTGAATCACAATATGGGAGGAACTATGGCACTTTCTAGTTACGTTTGTTATGTTGGGTATGAAGTGTTTCCTAACTGGTATTATTTTATATCTACATGGCTCTTATAATGTATAAAAAAATTAAAAAACATATTTACAAGGTCGTGCATTTTTTTCCTATGTTTTTTATGCTCTAACTACAAAAATATTCATTTTACAAATAAGGAATCGTACTTCACTCATTGAGCACAGGTTTGGGACCAATCAACTGTGATTCAAGAGAGCTGCCTGAAATACAATACATACAAATACAGTTTGAGGCAAGACATTACAAGACGTTAAAACATTCCAAAAACATGCATGTTAGGTTAATTGGCTACTCTAAATTGCCCATAGGTATGAATGTGAGCATGAATGTTTGTTTGTCTATATATGTCCTGCGATTGACTGGCGACCAGTCAAGGGTGTACCCCCGACCTAATACTACTAAAATCAAATGGAATATGGGTAAAATATATCATTGCCATTGGAGTAATAATCCCCCCGCACCAAAAAAATAGTGCACATTATTTGACATATGATACATTTGAAAGTTGGTGAATTGGCGACATCTGGAAGAAGGTCTTACTGAAACCTTCTCCCAGTGCAGGGTGTTGGAGAGCTTACAGATGTCAGATCTGACAGTCAGTCTCACCGTGAAACGCTTCATTATTTCTCTCAAATTGGGATTGAGTCATATTTCCCAAGGAAATAAGATTAGTTATCAAGAGCAGGATTCTCATGTTCCTGTAAAATGGAACATCAGGGTGACAGGCGTCAAATTGTTGCAGTGTCAGAAGAAATGTAGAGGAGATATTGGTGAACATGAAGACAAAGCTCTCGGTTTTCTACTTTCTTTCTTTATTCTCTAAGAAGGGAAACAAAAGTGAATGGACCGAACTAATCCTAATGATGTTTTCTTCAACTTAAGGATACCCAGGAAAGCCAGCTGATGCCGACGTGTCCTCCACCATTGTCTGGGTGAATTTCAAAGCTCATACAACTAGGAGGAGAATCCAAGCATTACCGCGGTCTTTTTGGGGATACCTGTTTTGGACCCTTTGAGCACATGAAATTGACCTCCTCAGGCTTTACTCAGCCAACCTTGAAGAAGACTTTTAGTCTTTGATTGGAATTGCTGATGTGAGACTACCCTGAGGATACCAGCATTCCAACTTGACAACCCAAAGCTGATAATTGTATCTCTGAACAAATGCTCCTACGTTTCCATTGTGACACCCTTAAGATACACTTTAAGTGCTTCAAGTCCAACCATCCATCATCTAGAACAGTATTTCTTATCTATGGGGCCTATCTATGGGGCCGTGCGACTACATAGGTTATCTGAAAACAGCCCAGATATTGCTTTTATCCATGAGACACTCAAAAATGACCAAAATTGTATTTTTAAACTATCATAGGTCTTCAACTACTTTTTTTTTAAAAACCTGAAACACAAGACTGTGCGTTCCACTAATACAGTGGTGTGAAAAAGTGTTTGCCCCATTTCTGATTTAATAATTATAACAATGGGGTAGGTTTTATAGCACTTTTCAAGGCACCCAAAGCATTTCACAATAAAGTGAACCCATTATGCATTCACTCCTCTGTCACACACTGGTGGCGGTAAACTACATCTGTAGCCACAGCTGCCTTAAAATAGCCTGATGGAAACATGGTTGCCAATTTGCAACTACAGCCTCTCTGACCACCACCAAACATTCCTTCACATTCCCACATGATTGTGGGAGGCAAGGTGGGTGAAGTGTCTTGCCCAGGGACACGACAATGACCGGGTAAGAGGAGCGAGGATAGAGCCGCCAAACTTATCTGTTGTCTGAGTTATCTGCCACCCCTCTGAGGCTCTAATTTTTGCATGTTTGCCTCACTTACATGTTTCAGATCGTCAAACAAATTTAAATATTAGTCAATGACAACACAACTAAACACAAAAAAAAAAAATCTTTTTTTTTGTCCTGTCCAGCCATTAGGCAGGTAGTACGTATGATCTAGATGCCCTTACTTGCTAAAGAGATTTGCTCTCCCAGGGAAAAGTATAAGATACTCTCCCTGTCACATAGATTTTATTATGTACTTAATTTTTATGCTTATTTTTATGCAAATCTGTGGCGGCCAGACCGGAGCAGGAGGGGATAGAGAAGAGGAGAAAAGAAGACAGACGGGGAGAGGAGGAGGACAAAACAGAGAGACAACAACACCAGCAACAACAATTGCAACAACAATAACAAAACAACAGAGACAAATCAGACCATATCTCAAAAGTCTGACGGTCGTAAATCCCTTAATGGAAATAACAAAATAATGTAATCGCAATAACAGCCACAGTGATAAAAATTGTATTGAAACAGTGATACTTATTAATGGTAACAGTAGAAATGAGGATATTAAGCATAACATTAAAATCAGGGAAAATTGACAACACCTGTTAGTAATTTTAGTGACGACGTCCCCATCCCCGTAATAAAGCCTGCATGATAACGCCATGGATAAATCAGTGAGTTATATAGGGCAGTATGTGAGTACTGTGAGTGCATATGTGTGTGATTGAACAGGTACACCTGTAGGTGTGCAAGCATGCATGCCCACAAGCCCATACACATGCATAAATGTGCGTGCGTGCATGTATGAACGTGTAATTGTCACTGAGAATGTAGGAAAGGTGAGCAACCACCCCCCACCACCCAGCATGCCCCGACCCACACAGCCAGGATGAGCCGACGGCCCCCGAGGTCAAGCAGAACAAAGACCAGCCCCCCGAGACCAAGCCCGCAGAACGAAAACCACTGCTGAACAAAAAAACCCAAAAAACTCTGTGGTCTGACAAGACAAAAGTTAAACTTTTTGGAAGGTGTGTGTACCATGACACCAGCAGTAAAATATGGTGGTGGTAGTGTGATGGTCTGAGGTGGTTTTGCTGCTTTAGTAGCTGGAAGACTTGCAGTGAGAAATGAAACCATGAATTCTGCATCTACAAAAAATCTGTTCGTGACATCAAGCTCATACAATCTTGTACTCTACAGCAGGACAATGATCCAAAATACACCATCAAATCCATCTATGAATGGCTGAAGAAAAACTAAATGAAGACTTTAGATAGTCAATGTCAAAGTCCCTGCCTGAAGTCTATTGAGATGCTGTGGCATGACCTTATAAAGGCTGTTCCTTCGGGAAAACCCTCCAATGTGGCTGAATTACAACAATTCTGCAAAGATGAGTGGGCCAAAATTCCTCCACAGCGCTGTAAGACATGCATTGCAAGTTTATAGCAAACACTTGATTGGTGCTGCTAAGGGTGGCCCAACCAGTTATTAGGTTTATGGGGCAATAACTTTTTCACACGGGGCCATGTAGGATTGGATTTTTCCCCTTAATAATAAAAAGTTTCATTTTAAAACTGCATTTTGCGTCACATACAGTAGTATTCAAAATTATAGCAGTCCAATGTGACTAACCAGATTAATCACTGCTATTAGTATATTTTTATTGCTAAATGGCAAACAAGTTACCAGTAGGTGCAGTAGATTCTCAGAAAACAAACAAGACCCAGCATTCATGATATGCACGCTCTTAATTGGGCAATTAGTTGAAAGGGGGTGTTAAAAAAATAGTGTGGCAAACAATCAGTGATCAGTGTTAATAAAAAAACAATGTCTGCCGTTGACTTTACAAACGCAAAACTGTTTTGTACAAACTTTTTTGTTTCTAGGATTTGGTAATCCAGTGAATGACTAAACTAATATTTAGTTGTATGACCAGTTTTTTTTAGAACTGCTTCACATCTGTGTGGCATGGAGTCAACCAACGTGGGGCACCTTTCAGCTGGGGCACCTTTTATTGATTTTACTAGGATGTCTTTGTCTTGTTGAAACACTTTTTCACACAGGGCCATCATGTGTGATTTTTTTTTTCTCTTTTAATAATAAAATGGTTCATTTAAAAACTGCATTTTGTGTTCAGTTGTGTTATTATTGACTAATTTATATAAATTTGTTTCATAATCTCAAATATTTAAGAGTTCCTCTTTCCTCCACTTATCCAGGTCCAGGTCGCGGGGACAGCAGTCTCAGTAGGGAAGTCCAGACTTTCACTACCACTTCTCACCACCACCGGGGGGACCTCAAGGGGTTCCCAGGCCAGCTATGAGACATATTCCCTCCAGCGTGTCCTAGGTCTGCCGCGAACCCTTGTCCCGGCTGGGCATGCCTGAAACACCTCACCAGGGAGGTGTCCGGGAGGCTTCCCGACTAGATCACCCGCACCACCTCAACTGGCTTCTTTTGATGAGAAGGAGCGGCGGATCTATTCTGACTTCGTCCCGGATGGCTGTGCTCCTCACCCTATCTCAGCCACCCTACAGAGGAAACTCATTTCCGCCGCTTGTATTCGCGATCTCGTTCTTTCGGTCATGACCCATAACTCATGACTGTAGGTGAGGGTGGGAATGTAGATTGAACGATAAATTGAGAGCTTTGCCTTCCAGATCAGCTCTCTCTTCACCACGACGGTCCAGTACAACTACCACATTACTGCAGATGCTGTGCCGAACCGTCTGTTGCCCTCTTGCTCCAACCTCCCCTCACCCGTGAACAAGACCCAGAGATACTTCTACTCGGTACAGTCCACCCGTTTCCGACTGAGAACCATGGCCTCGGATTTGGAGGTGCTGAGTCTCATCCCAAAAGCTTCACACTCAGCTGCAAACTGCTCCAGTAAACGCTAAAGGTCACAGCCTGATGAAGCCATCAGGACCACATCGTCTGCAAATAGCAGAGGCGAGATCCTAAGGCCACCAAACTGAACTCCCTTGACACCTTGGCTGCACCTAGAAATTCTGTCCATGGAAGTTATGAACAAAATTGGTGACAAAGGGCAGCCTTGGCAGTACACCGGAAACATGCTCGACTTACTGCTGGCAATGAGAACCAGGTCCATGCTCCGGTTGTACAAGGACCAAATGACACGTAGTAGCGGGCCTTCAACCCCATACTCCCGGAGCTCCCCCCACAGGAGGGACACATTTGAATGCCTTTTCCAAGTCCACAAAAGCACATGTTGGGCAAATTCCCAAGTGGCCTCCAGTACCCGTGTAAGGGTGTAGAGCAGGTCCAGTGTTCCGTGACCAAGACGAAAACCACATTGTACCTCCTGTAACCGAGGTTCGTCTAACGGTCATACCCTTCTCTCCAGCACCATAGAATACACTTTTCCCAGGGAGGCTGAGGAGTTTGATCCTCCTATTGTTGGAACACACCCTCCAGTCACCTTTTGTAAAAAGGGGGACCACCACCTAGGTCTGCCAGTCCCGAGGTACTGTTCCCGACTTCCATGCAATGTCGAAGAGACGTGTCATACCTCAATATCCAGAGCCTTGAGGAACTTACACCCCCAAAGTCTTGCCACTGGGGAATGTTTTGACTACCCCAGATACTGTACCTCAGACATGGTAATGCAACTGTCCGCGTTCGTGTCCTCAGACTCGGCTTCCTCTTCGGAAGGTATGTCAGTGGGATTGAGAAGAGCCTCAAAGTATTTCTTCCACCGACCAACTACATCCCCTCATTGAGATTAAAAATCTTTTTTACCTGAGTGACCTGGCCAAGACAGCAGCATAACACCAATTTTCTGACAAAACATTCTCAAGAGAGAGTACAATATTTGCAATCAATAAACAACAGTTTCAACAATTTTATAACAGTTGCATCGGCCAAGCGTTGAGAAAACTTTATGTCATTTTGCAGATCATTCCATGCAAAGGGTACAGCATACGGCAATATTGTCTTACCAGACTGTGTTTTAACTGGAGGAACCACCAGCAGTCCATTTTTCTGAAAGTGCAGAGTATACTATTGTTGGTATTTATGCATTTTATACATGTACAGTGTTTGGCAGTGTCCAGCTTTAAAAAAAAAGTCATCCACATTCATAAAAAAGAAGGTCACCATAATACAGCAAAGGTAAGAAAGTAGCAGAAATTAAACAGTTCCTTTTCTAAGCAGAGAAACAGGATTTGTTTCTGATTTATTTTTTTCATGTATTTTCCTACCTGATAAACCGCAGTTAACGTCCAGAAAAGGTGTTTCTGTTCAACCCAATAGAAATCATTTATTGGGAGAAGATTTGGAGTCCACAAAGCTGATATTTGTTACACTATCATTCCCAGATGGGTATCTGACCAAAAGCTACAGTTTTAAGTCACACCCACATAATATAAATGACATCCCCCAGCCACAGATATCCAATATCACACACACCCTACTTTTTTTACTACATATTATTTATGATATTTTGATATGAAGAAAAATTGGTACAACATGAAAGTATTAAAAATATATATCTTGTTAGTCAAGAAAATATCCTTGATTTTGGATTTAATTTTTCTAAATAATTCTTAAAAAAATATTTTTAATGTATGTTTTGTGGGGGGGTTTCTCATTATTGTAATATAACTCAAATCTGACCTGTATTCCATTGTTATATTAAATATATTTACTTTAAGTTCATATACTTCATCTCTCGCAGATTTCACGCTTGACATAAATATATATATCCATCCATCCATTGTCTTCCACTTAGCAGCCTAAGCAGGGAAGCCCAGACTTCTATCTCCCGGGCTCCTTCACTAAGCTCTTCTGGACGGATGCTGAGGCGTTCCTAGGCCAGTTGAGAGACATAGTCTCCTCAAATGTGTTCTGGGTTTTCCCCGAGGCCTCCTATCGGTTGGACGTGCAGTTGTACTCAGAGTGCTTCTCACCCTATCTGTAAGGGAGAGCCCAGCCACCCTGCGGAGAAAACTCATTTCGGCCGCTTGTACCCGCGATCTTGTACTTTCGGTCACTACCCTAAGCTCACGGCCATAGATGAGGGTAGAAACGTAGACCAACCAGTAAATTGAAAGCTTTGCCTTTCGGCTCAGCTCTCTCTTCACCACAACAGACCGATGCTGAGTCCGCATCACTGCAGACACCACAACAATCCGTCTGTCCATCTCACGTTCCATCCTTCCCTCACTCATGAACAAGACCCCGAGGTACTTAAACTCCTCCACTTGGGGCAGGATATCATCCCTGACCCGCAGGTGGCCCTCCACCCTTTTCCAAGTGAGAACCATGGACTCGGACTTGGAGGTGCTGATTCTCATCCCAGCCGCTTCACACTCGGTTGCGAACCGATCCAGCGAGAGTTGAAGTTCACGGCTTGATGAAGCCAACCACATCATCTGCAAAAAGCAGAGACCCGATTCTGCAGTCACCAAACCGGAACCCCTCGACGCCCTGGCTGCACTTAGAAATTCTGTCCATAAAAGTAATGAATAGAATTGGTGACAAAGGGCAGCCCTGCCGGAGCCCAACCCTCACAGGAAACGGGTCCGACTTACTGCCAGCAATGCGAACCAAACTCCAGTTATACAGGATCATACAGGGAACAAACTGCCTGAATTAGAAGGTCCGATACCTCATATTCCCAGAGCAATAATAATAAAAAAAATAACTTATATAATAAAGAAATACATATAGTACCAATATCACTCAAAATAACATTATTTTTTGACATTATTTTGCTGTTTATTTTGCAGTTTAAAAAAAAGTATATGCCAATTTTTTGACCATAATACTTAAAATAAGCAAACTTGTCTAATATGGAATGTACCTGGTAAGAAATATATACATACAGTATATAGCCACTTAATATATTTAATTTGCATTTACCTTACATATATTTCATTTCTCCAAGAACCAGATTTGGCCGCCGAAGACCAGGTCGCCCGGAAACCCGCCCTCGACCACTGCCCAAATCACACAGCATCGGACCCCTTATGCTTGCCCCCGCAGGTGGTGGGTCTGCGGGGGGGAGTTCCCGTGTGGCTTCTTCGGGCTAGGGTGAGGAGCTCGGCCATCCGGGAGGAGCTCAGAGTAGAGCCGCTGCTCCTTCACATCAAAAGGAGCCAGTTGAGGTGGCTTGGGCATCTAGTCCGGATGCCTCCCGGGCGCCTCCCTGGTGAGGTGTTTTGGGCATGCCCAGTTGGGAGAAGGCCCCCGGGAAGACCTAGGACACGCTGGAGGGACTATGTCTCACAGCTGGCCTGGGAAAGCCTTGGTGTCCTCCCGATGGAGCTGGAAGAGGTCGCTGGGGACCGGGAAGTCTGGATTTCCCTACTGAAGCTGCTCCCCCCGCGACCCGGACCCGGATAAGCGGAGGAAAATGGATGGATGGATGGATATTTCATTTCCAGCTGCTACTGTGTGTGTTTTTTTTAACCATGGGATTGCACCAAAATTAAAATGAGATCGTATTCCATGCCAGTCCACCACCTTTCTCCACCTATTAAAAATGTGATTAATTGTTCTGTGTGAGTCAATTCAGAGTTCAGGATGACCCTCAGAGTTTGGTGAACCTTGCACCTGGAATACGCCCCTGGCAGCCAATTATCGTACGCAAGTGGGGAAAAGGTCTTGGGCTACAGGTGTGTCATGCCATTGACTGGCAGCTATATTTCTTTGTGACGATAGCTTGTTGAATCGTTTGTGGATTTGATTTAGTTATAAATACAAATCAAAATGGGACACTTTCATCAGGAAAAGTTGGGCCCCAAGGTCAAACATGATAAGAACCCCTGATTTAGACAACAGTCTATTAAGGGCAATACCCTGGACTAGTCACCAGCCAATCACAAGGCGTGTACAGCGCCTCATTTTGTATTTGTCTGCTCATATTGTGACAAGCAGCAGCGTGGGCTCTGACAAGGATGTAGTAGTGGCAACTGTCCGGTTTATATTGATATTACAACACAAGTCCCCACTAGCAACAAGCCCGGGGGAGACTTCCATTGTTTCTGTGGATGAATCAATTTGTTAGCAGGCTATTTTCTGGTGCTCTAGAATGGAAACAGTTATTAAACAGATGGAATGCTCCCACTTGCATTCTGGGGTTGCTTTACCTCAAATTGAAATGGGGTTTTCCTATATATACACACCAATTTAAATCATGGTTAATGACAACACAACTGAACACAAAATGCAGTTTTTGGGCTGGGTCACTCCATGACATTAATTTCGTTGGTTTGGAACCAAGATTTTGCTGGTTTAATTGTGTGTTTGGGGTCATTGTGTTGTTGAAACAGCCATTTCAAGGGTATGTCTTCTTCAGCATAAGGCAACGTGACCTCTTCAAGTATTTTGACATATGCAAACTGAACCATGATCCCTGCTATGTGATAGTGATAAATAGACCCAACACCCCCAACACCATAGTAGGAGAAACATGCCCATATCCTTATGCTTGCACCACCATGCTTCACTGTCTTCATTGTGTACTGTGGCTTGAATTCAGTGTTTGTGGGTCGTCTCACAAAATGTCTGCGGCGTTTGGACCCAAAAAGAAAAATTTTACTCTCATCAGACCACAAAATGTTCCTCCATTTCTCTTCAGGCCAGTTGATGTGTTCTTTGGCAAATTGTAACCTCTTTTACACATGCCTTTTCTTAACAAAGGGACTTTTCTTGTAAATATATTAGCCTCACACAGACGTTTTCCCTCACAGTACTTACAAGTAGCTCCAGACTTTTCATTGATCGTTCTTGTGCTGATCATTGGCTGACCCTTTGCCATTCTGGTTATTATTCGATCCATTTTGATAGTTGTCTTCCATTTTCTGCCACGTGTCAGCCAAAAATGTTTTGCATTTCTTCATATGTTTTCCCCACTCCAATCAATGTTGTAATCAAGGTACACTGTTCTTCTGAACAATGTCTTGACCAACCCTTTTTCCTCAGGCTTTCAAAGAGAAGTGCATGTTCAACAAGTGCTGGTTTCTTTCTTTTTTGTTGTTGTTGTTTTGTCCAGCATCATAACAGCTGAATGGGAGTCAAGCTGCCTTTAAGTGCTGAGCAAAATTGCTTTGCCAAGGGAGACTTCATAATCCAAATGAGTTTCCCTTGACATTTGACTGCGTTTAACCGGACCTGACCTGAAAAGGGATGGGTGGGGTAGGGGGATATAAGAAAGGGTGCAGAAGAACCTCACAGACATATTTCAACCATATTATAAACAACCATGATAATCACAATTTCAGCAACAACCAGATCAGTCACAGAGCAAAATAAGCAAAAATGCAGGAAAAAAAGAAAAAGATAACCTAAAATAAATAATCATTATATATATATACACACATACATACACGTACAGTGTACTAATAATAATAAACATGCAAGAAAAACAACGAGAAAAACAGAACCTCTTGAACAATGACCATCCAGATGACACGTGCAACAAATCTACATTAAATCTACATTACTGTGCAGTGACAGGATAACTGCATTAGAGTGAAACAGTGAATGAGGAGATGTTCGTGGTGAACACAGCCATGCATCCAAAACCACACTCCCTCCAAAAGCGAGGGTCCGACTAGGAAGAAGCCCAAGCCCAGCCCCCCACAGAGGGGACGGCCTGACCCGCCCCCCCAGCAAACGCGAGTCCACTCGGAAGAGGTGTAAGGGAGAACCGGCCGGACGCCACTCGGCAGCCGAGCAAGGGCCACAGGGGGACAGGAAGCCAACCGCCGGAACACCTGCCGGGGGCCGGCCAGCTACGGGCAAGCAGGGCATCCGCCCCCGAACCCCCGGGTCCAGAAGCCACCCACCTAACATGGCAGGGGCCACATTGAACACCCCGGGAGCCCCGGGCCGCCCCAGACACAGCTGCCGCGGGCCATCGCCTACCCCGATGCCAGAGGCAGGCGCCCGTAGCGGGCCCATGGGTTTGCCCACCCCAACAGAACCCCGTCCACCCCACCCCCAGTGCTCACACACCAAACCCTGTTCCCCTACTCACACATGCTAACACGCATACACCCGCACACCTACATTTTTACATATGCACCTGAATGTGCCACCCCCCCCAATGCAGCGAGCAGCACCACCACGAGCTTCCTCAAGACACGGGGCCATACCACCATACCTGGCCGCCGGGAATTCCACAGCCACAGTCCTATGCACACGTGCGCACACGCACACACGACAGCACTCCTCCCAGCATTGCAGCTGACTGAGACCCAGAGCCAAACCGACCCACTTCCCCTTGAGCGCCCCCCGCCCCAGGGAGCGTCTAAGAAAACAAGGGTGTAATAGGACCCTCTAATCCCCCCCCCTAACTAAGAGTGTTATGAGGTATGAGATGTGTGTGTGTAGGCAGTTAAAATTGAGGAGCCGAAACTGCGTGACACCTAGGGCAGAACTACATCGCCGGCTGAGCACGACTGAAAAGTTCTGCCCACCAAGTGACGCAAGTCCCGCCACCCCAAAAATGAATGTGAGGTGTCTGTGAGTCTATGTATAGTGAGTAAGTGTAATTAAAACTAGGGAGTTTGCGGCCCCCAGGGCACCACAGAAGGAGGTCATGTTTGTGACCCCTCCCCCGCCGCCGCCACACCCCCATGCAGCATGCGCACTCCCCAAGATCCCAAGATCCTATGTGCTTGTTTGCAGGAAGTGGGGGTGCGAGGGCCCGAGGGATAGTAGGACTGGGTGGAAAAAAAAACATTTTTTTTCCTCCCAGAGGACGAGGCATTAGGCAGTACGCACCCCTGTTCTCCAGGACCCACCGCGGGACAGGGGCCGGCACGGGGCGAGGTCATTCATAGGCCCCGGACGCCCAGCGACCGCAGTCTGGCAGCAGCCTCTCCCAGATGTCAAACTTAAAGCCAATAGGCACGCCACTGTAGCACATCCGAGAGGAACCCGGGCAACACACCCCACCATTGGAGATGCAGCAACCTTCCAGGCACAGTCACACACCTCACCCTCACAACTGGTAAATCCCCTGCACCCAACGTACACATAAACACACACCAGCACTTGCGCACACAAACCCACACCCGCCCAACACCATGCACACTCCCCCAACCCAGATCCTCCCAAGCACCAATCCACCCCCGCAGCAGCGAATCCGGGCCAACCTAAATTCCCCCAGGGGTCAGATACGCCCCCACTCCCACACCCGGGTAGAGGCAGCCCCCGAACCCAGGAGCGCCGTCCCACCCACACCCAGCCACCCGACCCGGGGCTTGACGGCCACGACCCAGGCCCCACCCCAGGGCCCCCCACCCCACCACCAACCGGTCGCCTCGGCACCAGACCTACCCCAGCCTCAATAGAGATAAAACACCGGTCCCCCACAGAGCAGCGCAGTCTAGCCCCTATCCCCAAGGCACCACCAGTGGCCTGTATGCCCCTGGCACCTCCGCCAGCTGCCCTGGTTTAATCCTTTAATTGGGTCCGCCTGATTCACACCTGCTTTTTTCACAAAATTGATCACTGATTGAATGCCACACTTTATTTAACACACCCCTTTTATGTAATTGTCCAATTGCACAGCCTTAAGAGAGTGCATCATAGATGTTGGGTCTTGTTTTCTGAGAGTTTACTACACCTACTGGTAACGTGTTTACCATTAAGCAATAAAAATGTACTACTAACTTTTAATTATTCTGGTCAGTCACAGCAGATTGAAATTATTTTTTAACACTAATGTACAGTATGTGTTGACTTTGTGTTTGTTTGGCATCACGGGTGAGGTAGTTGTCTGGATTGCCATTAGAAAAAGGTTGACTCAGATTGACTCTACTTATCATGTCATGTTGCCAGCTTGTATGTTAAGTTTAAATACTTTTTAAAAAATCTAGCGGGTCTGACATGGACCCCGGGCTGTAGATTGCTTCACTGAATTCAGTCCACGTGTATTGATCGTCACTGTTGATACTCATTAATGAGAGCAGCACCACTAAACTGTCATATCACTCAGTTTGTGTTTTGACCCACAGCTCAACACAACCCACAAAAAAGTTAAAGTTAAAAATAAAAATACAATTTTCTAAAAATACAGTATAAGATGTTCCAAAAATTTTGAGGTACAAGTTCAAAACATCGGCAATTAAAAAAAACATTTTATTCTCCTTACAGCAGTTAGCAATAGTTCAACTATAGCAAGCACAAAAATAAATACAAATTTTAAATAATTTCATTCAACAGAGTAGCGTTCCACGTTTTAATTGGGCGCATGCAGCCATGGCTTCCTGTCTTGTCTCTTTGACTTTTGATAGTCTTTACCAGTTGTGGGTTTTCATTCTCTGCAATGATCAAATCGGAAAAGAAACCTAATCCATATTTAATAAGTGGCAGACAAGAAGAGCAGAGAGGAAGCCATAGTGGTGCGCTTGGAGAAGCAGCTAAGCGACAGTGTTAAACATGCAGGGGAGAGATGCGGTGACACATGAGGAAAATACCAAAAGCAAGGTGCATTCATCTTCAAAATCAAAAATCATTGCAACTACCATGGGGGGAAAATACATCTCTCATGTAAAAAGAAAACAGTGTGACAAATGGAAAGTCACAGTATGTTGTTTTTTCTCCCTGATGGATGTAATAGCACGAGGCAACAGAGGAGACAATGTCCTCTGTGAACCTTTTCTGTGCAAAATCCAGCTGTTCTTTCAGAAAGCTCTTCCACAAAATCACTCAAGTAGAATTTACAAATGCATTACGACCTCAAGATAGAGCCAAAGCACCCTCCCGCTGCCTCATTGCTGGTCACAGGGATATAGTTTACAGCCCAAAAAATATATATTCCCAAGCATACACACACACACACACACACACACACACAAACTTCTCATCGACTGTGACTTCAGTGCATTCATTTGTCTCTGTCGGGCTACCATCACTTTTATTTCCCTTTGTGGGAGGATTCTTTGTGCTCCCATGTGCTTTTGGCTGTCGTACGGAGGTCCGGCTGGGCCACATAGTCCTTCTGGAAGCGGGAATTGGGAGTTCGCTGCCGTTTCCTCTCCCCTTCCGTGGGTAAGAAGGCGTCTTGGAAACGCATACTGGATGCTGTTGACTGGCAGTGGGAGAAAAGGTTTAAGTAGCTTGGCATGGTTTTGGAGCGAAATTCACAGTGGAATCTCTAATGTCAAACACGAGCCCACTTCCAGTTTGTTCGCATTTTAAACTGTTGTCACTGGATATAATTGAGGTGTTTTAAAGTGTACAAAATAAAGTAATGATTGATAATATTAAGACATAAAAATAAAAACTCACTTAATTACATTGCAAAGATGATGGTAATGGCACTTGCGCTTTCTGCGTTGCACTTTACACTTTTGTGTAAAAAAAAAAAAAAACACGAAACTACGACACATTTGACAATGGAGTCTTACTGCTTTGAATACAAGTCACGACAAAATATTACCACAATACAAGACTTTACATAACCCAGAATGAACTATTTTATGCCTTTGGGACGGGAATGGCGACTGGAACTGAATGGGCTTATTGTTTCTCCAAAACTTTGATCAGATTCGACTTCAGAAATTCCACTGTGTATGGTTTTGCAGTCTAAATGTAATACTTACAAGTCTACGCTTCACCTTTTTAGGCAGGTCTTCGTCCAACGTATAGATGTCGTCTCTTTTTGCTAGCACCTGAGAGCCATCCTCAAACTCCACCTGAAACACACACCCACAGTGGTCATTTAGAGGTGAAAAAACATCACTAGAGAGGCACTAAGTAGAGCACTAACCTCCGCCGTGGTCATGGCCATCACACAAGGTTTCCACACGTTAAAACTCTTTCATCTTAATTGTAAATAAGTCAAAATTGATTTTTTTATAAACAGTGACACACTACTTCATGATTCAGCATGTTTACTTGTGCCATCACTTCATAACACTACATAACCGCATCTTTCACGGGCATCTTTCCACTACACTACATTAATGCAACTTTCCCGACTTGGCCAGTGGATTGTCTCTTGTTCTTGTGCTTGTTTAGTGTTCAAAGTGGCATTATCATTATTAAGTAGCGGTTTGAGTGAACATAGTGTTTATAGTTTAGGTCCCAGTTTGCCCAGATGCTAATAAGAGTCTACAAAAGAAGGAAACTATATGGGACTGTACCATCTCTGCAGCATGGGCAAATGGCCATAAATTCAAGTACAGAAATTAATATGTGCTGATTAGTGCGGCAGAGTGTGAATAAGACTGTACCACTACCATTTTGGTAGATGGGTCCTTGCTGTAGTTTTTGCATAATTTTACTTACAAAGTAACCATCACGGGTTATAACAATCACCACAAAACAGATTAAGACGGTCTTTGTCGCTGGTGTTTTAAAAAGGCCTTGGATGCACTCAACTTTAAAAAGAACATCAACTTATGTGAGCAAGTGCGTCACAAATGCATTTGTGCATAAGTAATGGTTGACGCCCCGCTCAAACTAAATAAAGCTTTAAGTGGATGCTGCATGACTCTTAGCTTTGTGAATATTTCAGGGAGTTTGAATAATGCACGTGGTCACATCCTTCTCTCATTCGCGCATCTCGCTCTCTTCCCATCAGCTCACTCTGAACAGCGCTCACGACCGCCACAACTTCAGCACTTCCCTTTCATATCTAGCCGGTGTATTTTCTCTCCTGCGGCCATTCTCATATGGACCTGAAAATTGTTGAGCCACGATGGTTCTGATGTCAAGAGAGTTCAACAACTTTGCCGCCTCGCTTCTACGCGGACACAACTTTTGCATTTAGCCCACATTTGCAAAAAAGGAAACTGTGTTAGTGGGTCACCCTTGTCGGCATCATACCTGGTACATGTAGGACACGTTAGATCCCAAATATTTGGCACCGTAAAAAAGTCCATCTGGCCACTTCACTTGAACAGCTTCCCCAACTTCTGGAGGGCCCGTGTTGACACAATCTCTGCTCTACAAATGTGGGAATGCAGAGAATAAATGTTGGCAGTTTTTGACATACAGTTGTCCCTCGCCACATTGTGGTTCAAAATTCCACAGCTTTGGTCTATCACGGAAATATTGTGACTTTCTAAATATTTTTTTCCCATTATCAAAATCCTGTAGACATGAAATAACACTTAATAGTCACCTTTTCACTCCTGTTAGTCTTTGTTTGCTACACATTGCTCGACTGTAATATGCAGGCTATGGAATCACTGCAGGTACACATGAGAGAACCACCGTTTTAAACATACCATGCTACTGAGCTAACTAGTTAGCCCCCAAACCAAAGGGTTCACTTTCTTTCAAAAGCAGTAGGACAGCATTTGAGAGTGGTAACGTATTTACAGTTAAGTGGGAATTGTGTGATAATTACTGAAAGTGTGTTTTTTTGTTTGGATAGTAAAATATGAATACTGATGAACTCCTTTTTACACTGGTATCGCCATTGAGAGTACTTGTGAGCTTTGGACAGTTGGTCCCTTAAAGGAAGTATTTATATAACCTTTTTTTCTTTGGGGAACACTGATTGGAAATTGGTGGTCAACCAGCATTCTGATTTGGAGGTTCCATTGCATTTGCAAAAACACATTTTGCACTAGCCTGTACCTACACGTAACCAGAAAGTTTTTGGCTTCCTCACTTCTTTTGGCCTCTAATGGATTTACTAGAAAAGGGACGAGACTTTCCCATTGTGACTTAATTAAACACATCCTCACCACTATATCCTCCGGGTAGGTATCATTGGAGAATGAGCCATCATCAAACATGACCTCATAGAACATCTGGGAGGTGATCTGCGTGACCTTGGAGCTGTAATAGCGCAGGTTCTTGTGCTTGGAGATGACAGTCTGGCCAAGTGAGATGGGTGCCTGAGACGCCCGCTGCTTCTAATGAAAGACAAAGAGCAGCAATTAGAATAAACGGTCATTGCACTATCTAGTCGAGCTAAATGGCTCTGCTACTCTACCACTCGTTTGTCTTTGAAGGGTTACTTAGAGTTCTCATTCTAATTTAAACCTCAGCGCAAATAAATAACCAAAAAAATAGTAGTTTGTGTTAACTAGTGAGATAAAACATATGAAAATGACTTAATCGGTGCATTAAATAAACTTCTCTAACTCAAATTCAACTCTGTTAGACCTGCACAGAGGAGCTCCATATTCTCTTACAGTATCCCACAAAAGTGAGTACACCCTTCACGTTTCAGCATCCATTTTGATTTATATTCTCAAGGGGCAATTGTATAAGAAAGAAGCTTGGATTCACTTTAAACTAGTCTGTGTACAACTTGTATATTACTGTAATAAAATAGTGGCTGAAATGTGAGATGTACTCCCTTATGAGAGATACAGTACATTGTCGCTTCCTTTAGGTAGTGTGGTAAAGTGGCCCAATACTTTAGTCCATACATTGCATATGCAATTTACATGACTACTAGGTTGCAATGCCATGTCTATGCTGAATGAGCATAAGACAGCTGCAGGAAACACTACAGGCCTAAAACTTACAGCCGAAGAACTCCGCGACAGGTGTCTATGGCAGGTGATTGACACCACATACGGCCAATCATCAGGCTCCATGACAACCCCGGCAGCATGGCCACAGGTCACATGAAAAGAGGTGGGGCACCGGCCGCACGAGCACTGGATGCACGCACCCGCCTGCCGCTTGCCCGCCCAGAGCTTACGACAATAGATGCACTTCTGTGAACACACACAGACCACAACAGTGACTGACATAGAGAAGTGCACTCCACTACCTATTTAGGTTGAAATCTCACTATGCAATAAAATTATGCATTGGGTCTGCCAAACAGAAACTGTCTAGTTTTGGCCCCAGTCTTCACTACAATTCAAAAGTATTTGCTGTTTTCATAACCTCTTTCACAGCGGTCATTTTGACATGACAAACACCATATACACAAATGGGAGTCAGACAAAACTAAAGGAGCAAGTAAATAGTTCATCAGCTGATAAGAGGTTTAAGATCCTTTCTTAGAAAAACCTGAAAACACCCTAAAATAGTTTTCTAAAAAGTACTCAGTAATGAGCAGCTGCGCAATTCCTATTAATCACCTCAAAAATTGGTTTGGGCATGCTGGGCATGTTGCTCCAGGTGGTGAAGATGGCTTCACCACTGTTGTACATACTTTTGTAAACCTCATTTGCCATCCATTCCCGAATGTTCACGATCGAATTTAGATCAGGGGAACACGTAGAATGGTCCAAAAGAATGAGTTTATTCCTTTTGAAAAAGCAATCAATTGAGATCTCTTTGTCGTGCCAGTAATGTTGGAAGTATAAGGACGATCAAGCTTACATTTTTTTGCATCAAAGAATAAAACTTGACCTATGTTTGGTGCTCTCGTGCAAATTCAAAGGGAAATTTTGTAGCGTTGAAGGGTCTACCAATTGACCATTTTGTTCTATTACTCACAGGATCTTCTAAGAAGTTTAAATGACTGTCTTACTGCAAAATACATTTGTAAAGTTTTACAATTATAATTTTCATATGCAGAAAACAATTCAAAATGCATATAAATGATGAATGAAAGGGACAAATAAATATTTAAAGTTATTTTTTAACTTCAATGAAGACGTGTGTCCTGACGTGACTGATCCTAAAGACATAATGTGGCAGCGAGACACTGCGTTCCCGTTTTATCATAAGTTATTTCTCTAATTCAATAGTGTTTCTTGTCTCAATAACACACAATGGAGCCAGTGAAAGTTGCAACCGTTTTGATAAAGAAGGTGAGAAATAATTCATAAGAAACAGGAAAATGGTGTCCTTGTGGTGTCTTGCTGCCACATCATGTCTTTGGGAACAGTCACGTCTTCTCTAAAGGTAAAATTAACCTTAAATGTTAATTTATCCCTTCCATTAGTCATGTATATGAATTTGGATTTTTTTAATGCACGTGAAACTATAATTGTACAGTTGTTTTTTTAAGAGTAAACCACAGATGACATAATACACTGGTTACCTAGCTGACTTCCGGTTGTGTTTGCCATTTGGTTAGCAAGCTATGCTAAAAAGGACGTTTGTGAAAAAAAATACATAACAATACATTAAGAACAAAGTTGGACTCATACACTACATGAATAACACTACAAATGTGCACCATATTGTATGCTAACCAGAAAATCTATGCAAATCAAGGCAAATAATCAAGGAGTACAAAAAAAAAAAAAAACCTAGGCGGACGCTCACCAAGGTCCCTTATTTATCATGGTTAACTGGTTCTAGATCCTACCGCAGTAAATGAATTTCAGTGAAGTAGGACTCAATATTAATAAAAGGAATGTTTTCGTATACATATACACGTGTATACACATATATATATATATATATATATATACATATACACGTGTGTATATATATATATATATATATATATATA
>QODF01000024.1:1149211-1298916 GCA_024372805.1 Oostethus manadensis
ATATATATATACACATATATATATGTGTATATATATATATGTGTATATATATATATATATATATATACACGTGTATATATATATATACACGTGTATATATATATATACACGTGTATATATATATATATATATATATATACACGTATATATATGTGTATATATATACGTGTATATATATATATGTATATGTGTGTGTGTGTGTGTGTATATATATATATATAAACAGTTGGAAAATTGCTAGAGTTTACTTTTTGTACATTTGAATCTTAATGAGGTTTTAAGTAGAGCTACAATGTGCAAAACCAAGAAGGGGGAGTGTGACAAAAAGCACTTTGAAAAGTAATTTACTGAAAACAACCATTAAACTGAAATAGGATGTTTATCAGCTGATCAAAAGTTTAAGACCATAACTCAAAAAATGACAAAAAACTCTCCAAACCAGAACAAAAAAATGTTCTCAATAGAACTCAGTAATGAGTAGCTCTACCATTCTTGTTAATTACTTCAAAATCACTTGATGCGAGTGTTTCCAGGAAGCTAGAGGGAACATTGCTCCAAGTGGTGAAGACGGCTTCACAAAGCAGAACTGTCTGGAACTGATGGCCATTTTTATAATGTCCAGTCCCATCCATCCCCAAATGTTCTCAATTGGATTTAAATCAAGGGAACTTGCAGGATGGTCTAAAAGAGTGATGTTATTCTCCCTGAAGAAGTCCTTCGTCAAGCGAGCATTGTGAACTGCAGCGTTGTACTGTTGAAAAACCCATCTGTTACCACACAGACGAGGGCCTTCAGTTATGAGGGATGCCCGCTGCAACATCTGCACGTAACCAGCCGCAGTCTGACGACCCTGCACCACCTGAAGCTCCAGTGTTCCACTGAATGAAAAAGCCCCCCAGATCATGATGGTCCCCCCTCTACTGTGCCGGGTAGAAAACATCTCAGATGGGAACTCCTTGCCATGCCAGTAACGTTGGAAACCATCTGAACCGTCAAAGTTAAATTTTTTCTCAGAGACTAAAACTTTTTTTCACTTATCAATTTCCCATCTTTGATGCTCCATGGCAAAGTGTAAACGGGCAGTTTTGTGGCAGTGAAGGAGACAAGGTCTTTGAATTTGTTTTTTGTTTTTGAAATCCTTTACCTGCAGATGCCTTCTGATGGTTATTGCACTGCGGTCGGCACCAATAAGGGACTTAATTTGGGTCGAGGACCGCCCTGTGTCTCCACAGACAGTCAATCAGATCCTCCGGTGCAGCGCAGGTGTAATTTTTTCCGGTCTACCACTTGACTTTTTTGTTCCATAATGCTCAGGACTGCGCTTAACCTCAGCGAAAGCTCTTTCTTATGCACCTTGATGATGCAACCACGTTCAAGAAGAGAAAGCTTCTTAGCTTTAGCCATCAGGTGGCATGACCGTGTGAATGCCAGACAGAAAATGAGAATTTTGCACAGATTTGGCTTTTATAGCATGTGGTCTTAAACTTTTGATCAGGTGATAAACATCCTATTTGAGTTTATGTATTTATTTAATTAAAAGTTCCATTTTTTTGTTTCATTCCACCTTCTTGCTTTTGCATATTGTAGCTCGACTTAAAACCTCATTAAGATCCAAATATGCAAACGGTAAATTCTAGCAATTTTTCAACTGTTCAGGTCGTGTGTGTGTGTGTGTCTGTATGTATGTATGTATATAATTCATTTTTTTTATTTTTTATTTCTTATAGACTTTTGTCACTCTCGTCATGTAAGATAACCATTCACCTATAAAAACAAATATAAAAATTAAAAAATTTGGTAGATGACTAATTCAGAGCTTAACTGTCTGTTCGTTACAGTATTGTGATACTTTTGCACAGTGGTATTTTTGCTTCCTTAAACTTCAACCAAACAGAACATGGAATGGGGAAGGAATGTTTCATGTAAAGTTAGTAACCTCAAAGTATGAAATCTGTTCAGACCTGATAAACATTCAAACAGCCAAGCAAGATGACCACAAATTCACAGTTTTGACAGTTCATGCAGTTTTCCACAACCCTGATTAAAAACCAAGTTTGCAGTGACAGGATAGTACTATTTAGATTAATTTTAATTTACATAACGAAAAAGCAAAAAGTATCTTTTCATTCCTGTCTTAAAACTCATTGTTTTGGAGTCCTTGGGTTGCACCTAAACATCATCAACTGTGTGGTCTTTGGAATGGGGTAAAGCCTGCTCTGCATTTCCATGTGGGAGTGCTCGAGTATGAGTTTAAGAAAAAAAACAAATTAAAAGACAATAAAGTGAGTCAGCCTGTGGTCATGCCTTGGATGTCTATCGTCATTTAAAACCACAATGTACATAAACAAATGGAGGAGCAGGACCGATCCAAGCAGCAGTGCTGTCCACACACAAACATCTTTTTCTAGCGCTACGATACCAGAAGGAAAGCCCCAAATCAGACCAATCAGATGACATCATCCAAGGTTTTGGCATTGCACTGTTTATGTTGTGGACGGACATGTCCTGCTGACACACGCTACCACCATGCATCCATGCGCAAAAACACTCGCACCTACTGCACATTTTGGCACACTAAACAGTCCAACAAGTCCAAACATCATTGTGGTGTTTCCGCTCTCGTCGTCATTTACTCTCCCACTAAGGAAGAAAAACGATAACATCCTTTCATTATAACCTCATTGGCTGCCTCCATTAGCATGCCCTCATCACAGTCAATTTCCTTCAGAAGCATCTACGTTGGTCTTTAGGTGTACTTTTACATCACTTGGAATGCGATTTACCTATTAATTCATTGCTAAGGAATTGTTATTTAAATATATCCATAAGTTTTGACGGTAAAGTATTAATGGCACACTACATAGGCTCGAAGAAACTTGGCGGTAGAGTAACCCCAATGGGAGTTTGATGGGTGGTAAATATGTAAATGATACGTCGTAGCATGTTATTAAATTCATGGAGCTACATGATCAGTGTAGACAGTGTGCATGCAAAAGTAAGAGATATTAGAATATTAAAAAGGCCAAGAATGTAATACTGTAATAATTGTATGTTTCAACATTATAGAACACTTGAGCTACTCAGGCAATATATTTTCAGTAGCATAAAACACTCAGTCCTGAATGACAAAACATGCGTGTTGCTTGTTATACAAGTGTAAAAAGAAGTTCAACACTCAAATGGCAATGCATTCGTATATCAATGGGAGTCCTGAATCTTCCTGTGTATATAAAATCTTCTTTTTTTAACCTCTTGTTGTGAATGTTGGGATAATTGTACAATAAATGCCTCAAAAAGTGAAAGAAAAATCAACATGTGCAGAATAAATCCTGTGAGGTTTACTAAACTGAGGTAAACGTAAGCCTTGGGCAATTTCGTGCAGGACGACGGTTCAGACCTTTTTTAGAGACCTATTTGGTTCATATTAGAAGGTACTGTATATATTAAAGTTTCTGCAAAGGCTCTGAAATGCATACTGTGTGTATTTAAATATATCAATTTACTGATGCTTTCACTTTGAAAAGACTGTATATATTAGAAGCAACAACTTTGCCTAATTATTGCAGTACAAACTGTATTGTCTTTTTTATTTTTTGTAAGCCCAAAAGGTTATATAAATGCTTTATTTCGAATGCTCCATGTTTTTCTTATTAATGTGGCCTCCTTAGTGTATTTCTGAACTGAGAGACGTCCACTGCCTGCGTGCTTGATGACTAACTTGGCCTACATTTCCTCAAGCCTTTTCCCACACCTCCTCTATTATGGACGTCCGTGTGCTGACGTGCCGGACTGACCGTCTCGTCTGCCCCAGCGTGACAAGATTATGACTGGCGTGCAAACCAATCGTGTGTCTGTTTTGTGTTTGTGTATGTGCAGAAGTCTATCAATGTGAAGTAATTGTTGAAAGAACAATCTGCATGTGACCACGAAAAGTGTGAGAACATTAAAATTCTTTTATGTTTTAGTATTCATATAGGTGCCTAAGTCTCTTCTTGCCATGCTTGTGCCGTCTCCCGGGTGTGTTTGGGTGCCCGTGTTGAGCCATGCGTTAAGAACATTCCCACCGTAAATTATGGATGCGTGCAAGCCTGTGTGAGTGTGTGCTGTGGTAAAAAGTCAATTATAAATGTAGTGGCTGCTGCAGGGGCAACGGGTCCAGTACTGGCTTCTAAGCACGTGGATGATGTAGATTGAAGCAGAACAAAGGAAAGGTAAAACATAGACAAAAGCACACACTATAAATAAACAGCTTCATGATGGTGCACTGGCTGGTACTGAGGAGAATGTCAACATCACCTTTCGTGTTCAATTGTGATGGTGGACTAGCGCCCTTATTATTTGTACAAGCACTTCTTTTTGTGTTAGTGTGCTGATTCCGGACGTGATGGCATCAGTGCTAACATTACGTTCTGCGCTTCTAGACACAACAATCAGATAAAGTTTATTTAAAGACATGATGGGATGATGCTAAAATGGCTTAAGCAAAAAAGCCTAAGATTTTAAGTGACATTTGCACAAACCTAAAGTACAGGAAGATACACAAAATCATGTGAAATAATAAAGACACCGCCCAATAAACGTAATCAGGACAATAAATACACTATCTAGAAAAATTTTTTGCTTAATCTTTTGTTTATTTTTTATTTTTGTGTATTTTATGTATATTATATGTATTAATATTATATGATATGCCATTTATTCTTTATTTAATTATGTATTTTTATAAGTGGTTCAACAGCAGCACATGTCCACCAATGTTATTCCCTTACATTAGCAGATGTCATTTTTGACAGACAATATGAGTGCTAAATTTAAATATACAGTACTTAGTGAACATTTAGCTCATATCTTTTTATATTTAACATAAACATCATTGCACATCCAAAGCGGCTTCTGTTGCTTTTTCAGGCGTCTGATAGGCTAAACGGCACTTGATAGCCTGCAAATAAATTTTGAGGTATTTATCATGTATTTACCCCCCGCAGACCCACCACCTGCAGGGACAAGCATAAAGATCCGGTGCATTGTGATTTGGGCGGTGGTCGAGGGCGGGTGTCCAGGCGACCTGGTCTTCGGTGGCCAAATCTGGTTCTTGGGACATAGAATGTCACTTCTCTGGTGGGGAAGGAGCCCGAGCTTGTGGAAGAGGCGGAGACATTCCGACTAGATATAGTCAGACTCACCTCAACCCACAGTTTGGGCTCTGGAACCAAATTCCTTGAGAGGGGCTGGACCTTGTTCTTCTCTGGAGTTGCTGCAGGGGAGAAGCGGCGAGCTGGTGTGGGCTTATTATTAGCCCCCCCGGCTTGGTGCCTCTGTGCTGGAGTCATCCCCAGTAAACGAGAGCGTTATTTCCCTACGCCTTAGGCCTGGGGAAAGGGTCCCGACTGTGGTTTGTGCGTACGCGCCGAACGGTAGTTCAGAGTACCCAGCCTTCTTAGAGTCTATCAGAGGGGTTCTGGAGAGCACCCCAGCTGGTGACTCCATAGTTCTGCTGTCAAGGGCTGCTGTCAAGCTGAAGAAGGAGTCCTATCAAGCATGGCTGGCTTGCGGTACTCCCGAAGCAGCTGACAGGTACCGGCAGGCCAAGCGGCACGCGGCTTTGGCGGTGGTCGAGGCAAAAACTCGGGTGTGGGAGGAATTCGGTGAGGCTATGGAGCATGACTTTTGGTCGGCCTCTAAGAGATTCTGGCAAACCGTCCGACACCTCAGAAAGGGGAAGCAGCCCCCAGTTCACACGGTTTACAGTGCGAACGGGGCCTTGCTGACCTCGACTGTGGATATAGTTGGTTGGTGGAAGGAATACTTTGAGGGCCTTCTCAAACCCACTGACATACCTTCAATAGAGGAAGCAGAGTCTGAGGATACGTACGTGGACACTTCTATCACCGTGGCTGAGGTAATTGGGGTAGTTAAATCACTCCCCAGTGGCAAGGCTCCGGGGGTAGACGAGTTCCGCCCGGAATTTCTCAAGGCTCTGGATGTTGAGGCATTGTGTTGGTTGACACGCCTCTACAACATCACATGGAAGTTGGGAACAGTACCTCTAGATTGGCAGACCAGCGTGGTGGTCCCCATTTTTAAAAAGGGTGACCGGAGGGTGTGTTCCAACTATAGGTGGATCACACTCCTCAGCCTCCCTGGGAAAGTCTACTTCAGGTTGCTGGAGAGAAGGGTACGACCGTTAGTCGAACCTCGGTTACTGGAGCAGCAATGTGGTTTTCGGCCCGGTTGGAAACACTGGACCAGCTCTACACCGTTGCAAGGGTACCGGGACCAACCCGTCTAGATGTGCTTTGTAGACTTGGAAAAGGCATTCGACCGTGTCCCTCGTGGTGTCCTGTGGGGGGTGCTCCGGGAGTACGGGATTGGTGGCCTACTACTACGAGCCATTCGGTCCTTGTACAATTGAATCAGGAGCCTAGTTCGCATTGCCAGCAGTAGGTTTCCGGTGAACGTTGGCCTCCGCCAAGGCTGCCCTTTGTCACCGATTCTGTTCATGATCTTCATGGACAGAATTTCTAGGCGCAGTCAAGGCGTTGAGGGAGTCCAGCTTGGCGACCTTAGCATCTCGTCTCTGCTATTTGCAGACGATGTGGTCCTTATGGCCTCATCGGGCTGTGACCTTCAGCGTTTACTGGAGCGGTTTGCAGCTGAGTGTGAAGCTGCTGGGATGAGACTCAGCACCTCAAAATCCGAGGCAATGGTTCTCAGTCGAAAACGGGTGGACTGTACCCTCTGGGTTGGGAGTGAGGTCTTGCCTCAGGTGGAGAAGTTCAAGTATCTCGGGTTCTTGTTCAAGAGTGAGGGAAGGTTGGAGCGTGAGATCGACAGACGGATCGGTGCAGCATCCGCAGTAATGCGGTCGTTGTACCGGACAGGCAAACCTCTCTGTTTACCGATTGATCTACGTTCCCACCCTCACCTATGGTCATGAGTTATGGGTCATGACCAAAACAACGAGATCGCGGATACAAGTGGCGGAAATGAGTTTCCTCCGTAGGGTGGCTGGACTCACCCTAAGAGATAGGGCGAAGAGCTCGGCCATCCGGGAGGAGCTCAGAGTAGAGCCGCTGCTCCTACACATCGAGAGGAGCCAGCTGAGGTGACTCGGGCATCTAGTCCGGATGCCTCCCGGGCGCCTCCCTGGTGAGATGTTTCGGGCATGCCCAGTTGGGAGAAGGCCTCGGGGAAGACCTAGGACACGCTGGAGGGACTATGTGTCTCACAGCTAGCCTGGGAACGCCTTGGTGTCCTCCCGGTGGAGCTGGAAGAGGTCGCCGGGGACCAGGAAGTCTGGACTTCCCAACTGAAACTGCTGCCCCCGCGACCGGGACCCGGATAAGCGGAGGAAAATGGAATGGAATGGAATATTATGTGTTTATCTATTATTAAACTGTTACACCCCAAGCGCTTGAGTTTGTTTGCTTTATGTTTGTATACAATAATAGTTATGGGGTTCATCCCGGTTATTGACTTGAGTTAGGAAATACCTCACCATTACTTTGCCTTGTGCTGAGCAATCATGGTGCCTAAAGCACAGTGCTAACTATGGTACTAACGTGTCAGGCCTGCTGAGACACACACGGGCTCTTTCATTAACCAAACACACACACACACCAGATGCACAGATGCATGCACACATACACAAACACGCATTTGCACACGGGAAACCTCACACACAGAACCCCTTTCACACCCACCAGTGGTTAATTATCTTGCTTTGATTGCGGGCATGTTCATCTCACATCGTTAATTGTAGCTGTGAACACTTCATTAATTAGACGGAGCCTGTCCTTAAGGAGCCAGAGAATCGTGGCACTGTATGCAAGTATGTGAGTAAGAGCTGCATACCAGTTTGTAGCGCTGCATGGGGATCATACTGGTGTCAATGGGACCCCGCTTGGCTTCGTTGCTGAACCTCGCCTCTGGCAGTGCTACTGCACACATGATGTGAGCCCACCTAAACACACGCACACACACAAGCGCACACACACGCACACACACACACACACAGGTGTGATTAAGACACTTGTCCATGCCCTGGGGATCCCAGATGACTTTGCCGAGCTAATCACAGAACAAAAAAATGTGTACTTACTTGTCATTTTGTGTTTTCTTCAGTGCCCCGCCCCTGAGGTTACACAAACAGCATTCCTGAGAAAAAATTAAGACAGCAAAAGAAGGTTTTAACGAGGCTGCTTTCATGTGTGTCAGGGTTTGGTTCGTAGGAAAATTAGTGATGGAGTCACTTTCAAAAAGCTTAAAGAGTTACCGTTTTTGCTCAGCGCATTTCAAAAAGGAGCACTCGCTGTGATTTGAGACTTATTTTGTCAGGTAGCACACAGTATAAACAACTCAACATCTTTGTGACAGGAACAGTGATTAATATTACAAAGAGTCTTAAAAGTTACTATTGAAAATAACACAAAGACTCAAAGTGTCAAAGTGAAACAGTTCCAATTATTTTATACTAGCGATGTTAATTTCTTTGTGATACACAGTTGGATTTGAATCAAAACTGGATACATGGGTTATAATATAATTCAAAAACAATATATTTTAAAAAAGGACAAATTAAATGCAGTCTACAAACGACATAATTTGATTCTACGGTTAATGCTCATTGGTGTAGACCAGGAGTCCGTAAAGTTTTTCATGTGAGGGCCACATAACTTTTCCCTTCTCTGATGGGGACGCAGGGTCAGTTCATAACAGAAAAAGTTTGACTATGGGCTGCCTAAATGTAGACATTTACTGCATTGTTTTCCAGAAAGCCACACATAACCAAATATAAATAACCCTTTCTGGGATCTTCACAGGAAAAAAGTCAGAAAATAAATAATATCACCATTAATGAAATAACACAATTTCTGAAATAAATAATAACCAAGTAACCCTCTTTGGGTTCTTCACAGAAAACAAGCTTGTATCCACCTTATTCATGGCCCACATGAGGCTTTGCGTAAATTATGGGCGAAACATCTAGTAGACACCGGAACCGGCGTTTGTTTACATTGCAACTGCAGAATGCCATCACGCAATTCCTTTTTTGGGCTCGATAACTACATAAAAATTTGGGAACACCAGCTGTCATGTCTTAAATGAGGCGATGTAACAATTCTGTTGCCTACTAAATTTTAAAAAGTGGCCAAACATCATCTATAGTAGCTTTTTTAGCTGCTTTCTCAACTCTATTGCGGCAGATGGAGAGGCTATGAACAATCTTAGAAGCTCCGAGGCATAAAAATACCTTCATAGCGATAAGGTTGGTCGGGTTTTGTTGAAAGATGTTGGGCACAATCTTATGTGTCTAAAAGCAGATGTTGAGCAAATAATCTGCACGGGGGTTAACTGAAATGTAAGTGAGTAGGTAGGTAAGTTTATTTATGCTTATTTGTGCCATGCTAGCCCACAGTGCTGATCTATTGTAACGTTATCGCTTCACGTGCTTGTGTTTCCATGCTGAGAGAGCAGTTGAGGAGTGCGTGGTGTGGAGCTTGTGTTTCTATTTCATGCTTTGAAAGTGGTACTTTTGGAATAAGCTATACCAGGGAGATGCACACACGAAATATCTTACCTGTTCTTGTGACACTGCTGTCAGGTCTCTTCGCTGGTGGTTTGGAGTATCCCAAGCATAATGTAGGACGTTAGTACAACCACGAGCCGCACAACATGTCCGAAGGCCATTTTTGTACAATCCGGAGGATTAGGTAACGTTTGTATGTCCTGCTAAAGCTAATAAAATCGCCAACACTAATTGAGAACAATAGCGCATAGCACTTCCGGTTGCCATACCGGAAGTTCCACCCATAACCCGTTTTACGTCAGTGGCCAGGGATAAGGTGGATTGGCCCTGTTTACACCTAGCAGATGTTTTCAAAACCAAATATTTCACCCTTCTCCGTGTAGGAAAAAAATTATGTTCACACTGCCTTATCGTGGTGGAGGGGTTTGAGTACCCCAGTGATCCTAGGAGCTATGTTGTCGGGGGCTTTATGCCCCTGGTAGAGTCTCCCAAGGCAAACAGGTCCTAGGTGACAGGCCAGACTAAGAGTGATTCAAAAAGACCCTAATGAAAAATACCAAGAGGAGTGACCGCACCTCGCCCGGACGTGGGACACCAGGGCCTCACCCTGGAGCCAGGCCTGGGGGAGGGTCTCGCAGGCGAGCGCATGGTGGCCAGGCCTCACCCGTGATGAGTTGGATTAGATGGCAGGGAAGGATGCCGGACAGACCTGGTAAACCCAAACGCGTAGTGAGGGTGTGCTGGGAATGTCTCCTGTTCGTCGAGTCTTCAACTCTCATCTCCGACAGAGCTTTGCCTGCATCTCGGGGCAAGACCGGGACAATGAGTCAGAATGGGCCGTATTCCATGTCTCCATTGCTGAGGCAGCCAGTCGTAGCTGTGGCCGCAAGGTGGTTGGTGCCAGTCGTGGCGGCAAGCCCGAGCCCGATGGTGGACATCGGGGGTTTGGGCTGCTGTCAAGGTGAAGTAGGAGTCATATCAAGCAATGATGGCTTGCGGGACTCCCGAAGCAGCTGACAGGTACCGGCAGGCCAAGCGGCACGCGGCTTCGGCGGTGGTCAAGGCAAAAACTCGGTTGTGGGAGGAGTTCGATGAGGCTATGGAACACGACTTTCGGTCGGCCTCGTAGAGGTTCTGGCAAACGTCCGACACCTCAGAAAGGGGAAGCAGCCCCCAGTTCACACTGTTTACAGTGCGGACGGGGGCTTGCTGACCTCGACTAAGGATATAGTTGGTTGGTGGAAGGAATACATTGAGGCCCTTCTCAATCTCACTGACGCACCTTTTGTAAAGTAGGCAGAGTTTGAGGATATGTACGTGGACAGTTCTATCTCCATGGCTGAGGTAATTGGGGTAGTTAAAACACTCCCCAATGGCAAGGCGTCCGGGGGTAGACAAGTTTCGCCCTGAATTCCTCAAGGCTCTGGATGTTGGGGGACTGTCTTGGTTGACACGCCACTGAGACATTGCATGGAAGTCGGGAACAGTACCTATTGACTGGCAGACCAGGGTGGTGGTGCCCATTTTTAAAAAGGGTGACCGGAGGGTGTGTTACAACTATAGGGGGATCACACTCCTCAGCCACCCTGGGAAAGTCTACTCCAGGGTGCTGGAGAGAAGGGTACGACCTGTTAGTCGAACCTCGGTTACAAGAGCTGCAATGTGGTTTTCGTCCCGATCGCGGAACACTTGACCAGCTCTACACCCTTGCAAGGGTACTGGAGGGTGTGTGGGAGTTTCCTCAACCGGTTTACATGTGCTTTGCAGACTTGGAAAAAGCATTCAACTGTGTTCCTCGTGGTGTCCTGTGGGGAGTCCTCCGGAAGTACGGGATTAGTGGCCCCCTACTACGTGCCATTTGGTCCTTGGCCTGGTTCGCATTGCCAGCAGTAAGTCAAGCTGGTTTCCGGTGAACGTTGGCCTCTGCCAAGGCTGCCCTTTGTCACCGATTCTGCTCATAATCTTCATGGACAGACTTTCTAGCGCAGTCAAGGTATTGAGGGACTCCAGCTTGGTGACCTTAGGATCTCGTCTCTGCTATTTGCAGACGATGTGGTCCTTATGGCCTCATCAGGCTGTGACCTTCAGCGTTTACTGGAACAGTTTGCAGCTGAGTGTGAAGCTTCTGGGATGAGACTCAGCACCTCCAAATCCCAGGCCATGGTTCTCAGTGGAAAACGGGTGGACTGTACCCTCCGGGTTGGGAGTGAGGTCTTGCCTCAGGTAGAGGAGTTCAAGTATCTCGGGTTCTTGTTCACGAGTGAGGGACGGTCGGAGTTGAGGTCGACAGACGGATCGGTGCAGCGTCCGCAGTAATGCGGTCGCTGTACCGGACCGTCGTGGTGAAGAGAGAGCTGAGCCGGAAGGCAAAGCTCTCTGTTTACCAATTTACATTCCCACCCTCACCTATGGTCATGAGTTATGGGTCATGACCAAAAGAACGAAATCGAAGATACAAGTGGCGGAAATGAGTTTCCTCCGTAGGGTGGTTGGACTCAGCCTAAGAGATAGGGTGAGGAGCTCAGCCATCCAGGAGAAGCTCAGAGTAGAGCCGCTGCACCTTAACATCGAGAGGAGCCAGTTGAGGTGGCTCGGGCATCTAGTCCGGATGCCTCCTGGGCGCCTCCCTGGTGAGGTGTTTCGGGCATGCCCAGGCGGGAGAAGGCCCCGGGGAAGATCTAGGACACGCTGGAGGGACTATGTCCCACAGCTGGCCTGGGAACGCCTTGGTGTCCTTCCGGTGGAGCTGGAAGAGGTTGCCGGAGACCGGGAAGTCTGGACTTCCCTACTGAAACTGCTGCCCCGCGACCCGGACAAGCGGAAAAAAAAAGAAAATGGAATGGAATGGAGTGTGAATCAACTATGTCTTTGATTTACTTTATAGAAATGTCATTTTTGTGTGCAGTACAATGACCTGATAAAGAGGATTGTGGAAAGTGACAAGACGAAGATCTTGCAGACCATTGAAGAGCTGGACCAGAAAAAGAATGAGGCTCTCAATTTGGCCTGGCAGAAGGTCTCATATCTCATCCTATCAGCACATCCGATACTGAGCCAATAGTAGTAGTAATAATGCTGAGTTTGAACAATGTGGTCAAAATTGCAGTGGCATAGAAGAACAGGACAGCATCATACTATGTGGAGCTACATAAGAGTCATAATGTTAGAAAGAGCAGGTGGGAGGCAAGAAAGCTTATTTGTTGATGAAGAAGGTGGACTAAACCAGCAACTGCAAAGTCTTAAGTTTTCACAAAGTGTTCCAGTTGAGAACCTGTGGTCTGGGTGTACCTAATTTTGTGACTCGTGAAAAGTGTAGTCTTTTTGTTCTTGACAATTATGCAGTTAATCAGACTGCTGCATCAGAACATTAAGTAGGAGGATTAGGACCACATTGAAAATGGAGGAAACAGTTGCAAACCCCCTTAGTAGATAATTGTCTGTGCTGCCCCACTTAGTTTCCCTTTTTGTATCTGTTACAATAGAGTGTGTGGTTGTGTGTAAATTGTCTCGTTTGCTCTCCCAGGTCAACAAGGACTTTGGTTCCATTTTCTCCACCTTACTACCAGGAGCCACCGCTAAGCTAGCACCCCCACAGGGCTGCGGTGTCTTGGATGGCTTGGAGTTCAAGGTGGCCCTGGGCAACACCTGGAAGGAGAACCTGTTTGAGCTGAGCGGAGGGCAAAGGTCAGCAGAAACTAATGATGATGATGATAGTTGAAGCTGTTTTTTTTTTTTTTTTTTTTGAGTAACACCAAGTTGTTGTCTGTAGATCTCTGGTGGCCTTGTCGCTCATCCTGGCCATGCTGCTCTTCAAGCCCGCTCCTATCTACATCTTGGACGAGGTGGACGCTGCACTGGACCTCTCCCATACACAGAACATTGGGCAGATGCTGCGGGCACATTTTAGGCACTCTCAGGTGTGTGTGTGTGTGTGTGCGTGTGTGAGTGAGTGAGACACGAGCACATCTTCCTCTTTATACATTTTCTTCTCCCCGCCCCAACAGTTTGTGGTGGTGTCCCTCAAGGATGGCATGTTCACCAACGCCAACGTCCTCTTCAAGACCAAGTTTGTGGATGGCATGTCCACCGTGAAGGGGTCTGGCCTTAGCCAGTGCAATGTCAATTGCAACAGACCCACCATCTACCAGAGGTGGTGCACCACATATATGTACATACAAATATGCACATCAGCACTCAATAAGGTCATCAAATCTTACCTGCATTCTCACTTAGTAACAGCATTGGGGGCCAAATATGAGGTAAAAAAGGCGCAAAATACAGTATAGTAGTGTATCTGTTAAAGTGTAGAATGTTAGAAGGTGCGTTCGAGGACTATCAAACAAAGTGGGATAAGTCGCCGCTCGCATTAAACATGAAAGAACTGAGGGATTTCTAACTGTATATTATTTTTTTCATAAAATGGTCCATATTTCCAAAATGTATATCTTTTTACATAAAATTATTGTATTTTTTTAATTGCTTCTTTTAACTACCATTGTGCCTGAGCGTGTCCCGTAGCCCTGAGGTTGGCGACCCCTGCCTTATAGCATGCTTTGGCATATAATGTGTTCTTTTCTACATTTGAAACTACTGTAAGAGTGCCAGTTATAGAATTGGCTTCTTTATTTTGTAATGTAAGACAAATGTCTACATCAACAAACTGGTTGAATCGTATCGTTTGTACACTGAATCAAATCATACCAAAATATATCGCTTTCGTATCTTCACACATATCGAATCCTTTTACATCCCTTTACATGTAGAATTAAATGTAACCCGATATGAAGTTTACCTCTGAGGCGCATCAACGCATTGCATACTTTTTTACGCAGCACAGTCTTGGTGAATAAAAGGTAGAAACATCTGCATTCCAGTGGCGTATTTTAATAAGATCAAGTCACTAATAAAATAACCCTCAATATATTACATATATGAAGTATGGTTTATTGACCATTTATGTTCACACATTTAAAAATAATAACTACCACAGCATGTGATATCACAGAAGCACTGTTGTAAAAATTCGCAAATGGAGGAAGTGACGTAGGTGTCGCGCATGCGAAGAATCCATCCTACTTTCGTTACACATTGCATAATAACATTCCTTGCTATGCTCCTTTCGTCAGCTGTCCACTCTCACGTTGTGCATGTCTCTACGGTCGATTTATCTAAAAATTTATGGATAATTCTTATCAATACAGGCGCCTTTTAGAGGCTCAGCCAAATTGTTCACTTGTCAAACTGAATATCTGGTTGTATCGTTTACAACCCTATAATTATACAGAATTATATTTTCCTGCTTACCGCTGTGGAGATGCCTTCTGCACAGCGATCGCAAGACCACTGATCGCTGGCGTCGTCCACAGCAACACCATAGCAACCTAAAAGGAAGTTGGAATTGTAAAAAATTACAAAACACGGGTTGGACCAAAAGTGCAGATTGCAATTTACATTGTGCTGTATGTCGCAGTGTTCTGGCAAGTTTTGTGGAATGCTGCTGTGTTGAAGGAATATAATGCAATGTTGTGGCTCAAAGTTGACTGCAAAGTGCTCCCATTCAGCAAAATTCTCTCATGTATTTAAAACATGAAGTGATAAATCAAAATAGCGTGCCTTTAAATTTCCTATTACCCCTTCAGTGTTTGCATTTCTGATTATGTGTGGATTGCATGCTGAGTACCACAAATTCATACATGTTGGCAGTCTGCACTAATACTGAGAGTCCTCCCTTCCTCTCAAATCTTAAAGGCTTTTTCATCATGGCATATTTTACCACAAAAATTTTTTTATTCACATTTCTTGCTAAAGAAGGAGCCATGAAGCTGAAAAAATAACAGCCTTGACTGGAAATGTATACATAAATGCCAAAAACAAAAGCTGGGAATATCTGAGCCCCGATATGTCCTTGTTGTTTGTCTGATGTGTTTGCAATCTACATATCAAAGCGCTCTTTGCGTGACAAACCCCAAATGCCGCCCCAAACTCATTGCTGCCACAGTATGCATTTGTAACGCATATGGCATAGCTGACTGACACAGCAAAAACATTAACATTAGGCAGACACTTTGCGTGATGTTGTTTTCTTTTGTTTTGATCAAAAACCTTGGTTAGACATAGCAAAACAAATGTCTCATGAAAATGGTGGTTTCTAAAAAGGAAAGTAATTTGTGTATTAAAAGTTAGGCAAATGTCATCCCATTCAAAGCAAACCGCGGGTTAAAATTAAACCACCAGAGACATACAAGCTATGGGAGAGAGTTTTTTTTATTTGCAACAAACAGCTTTGTTTATGACTGCTTGTCTCTGCTCTTTCCCTCTGCTATCCATCTCAAAACCAAACCAAACGTCCAATCCCACCTGCCTTTCCTTCCCAGAGTTCAAATAACAGCCATGAGAGAAAAGGCAGCGTCAACATGTGCTTACAGATGGTCTCTACAACCAGACTTGTGGTTTTGTCATCAGTATCAGATGAAACAGACTGCAGCCCTACTCTGCAACCATGCACACACAGAGCAACTAAACATGTGTAGAATACATACAGCGTGCAGCAGTTAGGTGCACCTACACACTGCATAAAAAACACTTACTACACCCTCCGGAATAAAACATGAAGTGGGATCAATCCTAGTGGCACGGCAAGGATTGAAAGCGACTTAAGGATAAGCTGTCATTTTTGAAGGGGGGGGGTTCTGGGCCGAGGACGAACATGTAGGGATCTTAAAATGTGTGTGTGTGTGTGTATGTGGGTGTGCGTTTACCAAATAAGGCTTAAGATTTCTGAAAAATGTGTGTGGATTTGAGGAAGAATCGGATGGCAGTTTAAGTGTCTGAATGAGGGATTTGAATGTACTGTGCCTTGTGTCTGTGTTTCGACACTGGTTACAGAAATACTGCATCTCTCACAGTGCGTGTGAAGGCTTCTGGTACAGACTTGGAGCTTTTGGGCAGGAAGTATGTGAGGCGTGCACAGAGGATGCACCCTTGTTCCCTTGACTAGGGAAATAATAAACTTTAAATCCACACAGAAAGGAGATACAACTTTGAGAAGAAAGGATTCAGAGTTAAACCCATTGACCTTCTAAGAAATGAGCATAAAATGCAGAAAGCAGTCCCTGTGGAGTCAGTGGCAGACAAACACTATAAAGTCTCGGAATTATTAACTGTACTTTCAGCATCACTTTCTATGTGCAATTAAACAATGTTCAAGATAGCACCCGACTTAGAACATACATACTTGCATGTACTTGAAGGCAGCATCCCTGGCAGTAGAGCAGAGGGGAGGTGCCATCTTCCTGCAGCAGAGGATTGGTGGGCGTTGGAGGGCAGTTTTGCTCACGGAAAGAAAAGCAGATCTCTGGTATCAGGGGCTTGGTTTTCCTTGGACCCAGGTAACAATGTGCAATGCCTTCCTTATAAGATGAAGACTCTGCTGTGTTCTCCGCAGTATTGGGCCTTTGCTCCTCTGCTTTGTCTTCCCCCTTGAGGAGGAAATTAACTTGTGATTTTCTGGTTTTCAACAGAAGGGAGTAGTGAATAAAAACGATTCCTTTCCATCCTTGCAAGAAAATGTTATTTTAGCAGGTGGCAAGTAATAGTAATGTTTTTTCAATGAAATAATTACATTGAAACAAAGTGGTAATCATCACTGATGAAAAACACGATTCAGACAATCTTATCTGGAAATCTCATAATGCATGAATGTAGTGTCAATGTCACTGTAGAACAAAGTACCTATTTAAAATTGGTATGATTCCTCTTAGCAAGCCATCTTGGTTTGTGAAGCCTTACCGTGTAGAGCTGATGAACTACATTACTGCTAACTACAGTTCAGTTTAATTTCAAACAGCAAATACAATATTTTGTTAAATCCTTTCTTTAAGTTAGGGTTCAGTCCAGTGTCAGTTATTGTCATGTCAATTTATACAAATAAAGGACTCCTCTATGATAAATGCCGATGCCATCATTTAGGCACATATGCTATGTAATTTATGCATATGTTATGGTATCAGAAACTAGCATGAACCAAATATTAGATTTAGACCATGAAGTGAAAGGATTTGAGCAACCCTGCAGTACTAAACTATAACGTTTACAATTTGGATTGTAATAAGCATTTCTGTCATTTTTGTAATTTCCATTCATGCTTCCGATACATCCAAATCAGTGCCCACTAAAAGGTTATATTTAACTTCCTGTGTGAGATAAATCCTTTTTGTAAGGGGCTTTAGGAGTAAAACTATTAAGTCAGACACAAAGTGCTGTGGATATGTATTGATTTCTCTATTATCAGCTAAGTGACTAAAGGTCAGTGCACAAAGAAATTTAAGATGTGTTCATGCATTGTGGCCATCCTGCAATCAATTCACACACTAACAGATACACGTCATATTTTTAGGCAGACCTCCAGCTCACCTGATAGTAGGGCATGAAGAGTGTGCATACAGCACAATGTGGCTGCATGGTGGCAACGTGAGCATTGTACTCCCTCTCTTCTGTGAAGAAACTTTTCTTGCTCTGCCACAGGTAGATCAGCGGCTTCGCCCACGCCTCCATTTCTGGCTCCTCCTCTTCCTCAGCAAGGCTTGCTTCAGGGGGCTCTAGGTGTGGGCATATTAACATCAATCACATTGCGGATATTTATTCACTTTGAGCGTATGAATTTGTATAAAAACAACTTTCTGCAAAATCGCATAGAATCCATCATCGGAGATGTCAGTGCAATGACAAACATTTACAGACAAAGACAAAATAACCTAAAATGATACCAATTTTGTCACCATTGTCATAAAATAAGCTTCTCTGTCAGTTATTTCATTGTAAAAAAAAAAAGTGAGGATGGTGGCTGAGTGATTGATCTTTCAACACTAACGTGGAGATGAAGGATGTGTGTGTACATATGTGCCTCCACAGTTGATCATCTAGGGGCCTCTGGCTTGTAAACCATAAAAACAAATGGAGTATCTATCACTATGGTATTTTATTATAATGGCCAGAGAGGTAAATCTTTTTCGCTTAATGTTCACATTGACGTCAGAAGGATCATTTTGGGGGGCGGGGAGGGGGGGCATAAAATCTGAAAAATGAGGAGAAGTGAGGAGTGAAATGGCTCAGTGGTTATAAAAAGCAACACAAATGGTACCTGACAATGCTTTTGTTCGTCGTTCTGTGTATTTAGACAAAGTCACTTCTGTTCAATTCACAACTGATGTAACTTTATTCATAGCTTCACTACCTAAACAGAGAAAATGGTGTGTGCTATTATGTCGTTGATGTTGAATAATGATTTCTGGTCAGCAAATCCAACTTGTCTTCCGGTTCACTGCCATCTATGAAAGAAAGCCAAGTGATCATGGTTTCTGGCTTGGTGCCACCCTCTTTGCAACACAATCCCTACTTTTTTGTTTTTATACTGAAGGAGTGTAGCGCTTGGCTTGCATGTCACTCTCTCCGTCTCTCGTAATGACAAAAGCTCAACAGTAATTCCTAAGATATATAGATACATACTTTATTCATCTCCAAGAGAAATGTACATTTCAATAATCTCTACAATGTTATAATCATGAACTGTGCGTGAGCGCGCATGTGCGTGTGTACTGACCATCATCACTGGCAGCCTGATGTTTGACTGCAGTGGGTACAGCCCTGGCAGTGGGTTTCCTGAGTGGAAGACGCCAGCTTTTTGTGGTCCTCTTTATGGACAGGGCAGGGTACTGAGATGAACAGGAAGGTGGATGAGTGCAAATGCATACTTTGTATAGGTGACTATGATAGAACACTCACAGCACAAACCTCCCCTGGTTCCAAGCCTGGATCATCACACTCAAAGCTACTTGGATCACTTTCCTCATCATCAGTCGAGTCACTGCTGCATTCCCCTTTGGCACTACTTGGGTTCTCGTCCTCCTCAATGTCTGATGCCCCTTCCTCCATATCAGACACCCCATCATGTTCTCCTTCCATGCGCAGATGTGAAACAACATCAGAAGCCACAACATCACCCGTCAGCACCCGTCGTCCCACTTCTCTGCTTGTAAAATCTTCACCAAACTCCATATACTCAGCAGCACCAAATGAAGCTAGTGAGGTGGGCTCTAGCTGAGCCCAGGTGAGAGGTCCATAATCCCGCTTTTGGCTCTCATGAAGGTCTTCACCTGGGTCTTCCAGATGTGTGACTTCTTTACACTGGGATTCGGTCCACAAAGCGTAAGTTATGGGGTCATGGGTGAAGGCGGAAGGTTGATCTGAATGGAGGCTTTGGTTCAGAACAGCAGGATTCTGTGAGTTGAAGTTATTCCAAATGCTGCTGGGGTCATCTTTGAGCTCTGTGTGTTGGCTAGAGGGTGTGCAGTAAGGAGGACAGTGGGGTTGTTGCAATTCTGAGTGATTGTGCTGTAGACGCGGTGGGTTATTATTTGACGTATCAGTGAAAAGACGGCCAACACTGCTTTCGCTGAGTGCAATTTCCGTTTGCACTGGCTTGTGATCCTTAGTTGCTACCTCTGTTAAGATGGAATGCTGCTCTATTTGGGGTTCAAGGCTCTCGGCTAGTTGGCATGAGGTGCCAATCTCTCCAAAATTCACCACCACCGTGTGCTTTTTTGCATCGATTTCTGACATGAACCGACTTTCATGGACAGCAGCAGATGTTTTGTGAGTGTCATTTTGAGATAGATTACTTTCTAAACTTGAAACTGCTGTGCTTTCTAATCTGCCTGCCGAATCTGAAGGACAGTTATTGGTATGTTCTTTACAATTCCGTGAATCACTCTCTTTCTGGGATTCATGGGAGGATGGACAGCCTGCTGATGTCTCTCGCTGCAGCACAGGTGCATTCCGATGGGTGCACGTGCTTGACTTTGCGACGTAAGGTAGCCCATCAACAGCTGGTGTGAGGGAGGGCATTTCTTGGGTCAATACTGGCGGTAGAGGGCTGATACCAAACGTATCTGCTGGCTCTGGGGTGAGGTGAGGCATTTCCACTGCACTCCTTTGTAGCAATGGAGGACAAATGTCCTCCTCAGTGTTTTCTAACACACAGTCCTGTCCTAAAGAGGAGTCAAATACATCTGATGCAGAAGTATCTAACTCTACAAGTTTTGGTTCTGGGTGAACTTCTGTAGTGCATTGCAGATGGACATGTTTTTGGTCAAAAGGATGTGATTTCTTTGACGCTTTGTCAATGCTGCTGTTAGTGTTTGGTTCTGGGCTACTTGAAGGGTTTGATATCTGAACATTAGACTCAGGAGGACACAAGATCATTCCTGTTTCAGTGGAGGTACTTGAGGAGGTGAGTTCAGTGTTCTCTAGGAGAGGGTCCCTAGTAGAACAGTCCTGAGAAATTAAGAGGTCTTGGAGTTCAGGAGGGCAATACGGGGACTTGTTAATTCCTTCGTGCATTTGAGTTGGCTCAGACCAATCTCTGAGTCCTTCAGGTGACCTATCCTCTGAACTTAAGAGGTGTTGAGTGTCACTATTTGTGTCTTCAGGTGCCTTCAGGTCCTGTTTTACTGAGGAAGCAGGACTGGACTGAGCTTTTTTGGGATCCATATTAGAAAAGCTGTTGCCCTCTACTCTGTTTACCTTGACGACACACATCTGTCTGCAGCGACCTATGGATCGAGAACAGGTTGAATACTATTCTAATATATCAAACTTTAAAGCACATAGAGAACTAACAAGTATTGTGGACCAACACACAGTTGGTGCTTTACCAGGAAGCTGAAAAGAGTTGTGGAATTGTTTTGTCTTCCTTCCTCCATTTTTCTCCTCCTCCTCTGACGGGCAAGCTGTTTCTTCAACAGTCCGTCGCAGTTTGGGCCCAGGTGGACCACAAAGGCTTTTCCTCTTGCTGCTGCACAAAGAACTCTCAACCAGGGAAACTGGCTCCTCTGTAGTTCTGAGACGCTTTGAACGCATTCGAAAGTGAGAGCTGCTGTATGAGAAATAAACAGTAAAACAACAATTCAACTCAGAGTCCAATCAAATATTTAAATGAACATATACCCAAAAATTGTGAGCAGAAACTGAACTAAACAACACACAAATACTAGAAAAGGAGAGCAATACCTTTTATTGGATGCTTTTGTCCTGCAGTGTCTCTGCAACCAACTCTGCAGCTCAGGTGTTGAACTGGGAGTTGCACGTGTGTGGTCAATGGCAGTTGAATCTTTGCCCAGCATCCAGCTGGCATAGCGGTCTGGCTGAAAACGCTTTACAAATGGCTCCATGGATATTTTCACCATATCCTTACTACAAGTACACTACAACAGAAATACAAATATTTCTTTAAATTGACAGGTACATAAAAACACCATGCACCGAATAGACACCTAGTACTCTCTGCAGTTTAGTAAGTAATCACTTCCGGCGAAAAGTAAGCATAAAAAGTTCTAAACAGTTGACTGATACCTGTGTGGCATTTTTGCCGTAGTCTATCCAGCGTACAGTTGCAAAGTTTGTCGACTCAGCACAGTTGAAACCATGATTGAAGCCAGCGTGGTAGCCATAAGGGAAAGTGACCATAAACTCTCCAGCCTCCTGCGTAATCTGAAAGTTTGAGAAACAGAGGGATAAGAAAAAACTGTTCTATTTTTAATGACAAATTAGAGAAAATCAATGCATGCGGAAAATAAGACATTGCTGCATTCCGTCAAAATAGGCATGGCTCATGTCAGTGGGACGAAAAGCTGTTTTCTTAAAGTTCATAAATAATACACATTGAAATGGCTTGAAACGCAGCACTGAGACTATTTTTGTTTCAACAAAGGAGGTGAAGGGCCCACCTTATCAAAAGGAATGCCATACTTCTTCAACACAGAGGGAGAGATTAGAGTCATCTTGTGACGGAGAAAAGCCTCACATCCCTTGAAGCTATTAGGAAAAAAACCTGAGAAAAAACACACAACAATTAAAAGGAGAATTTCCAAAAACAATGCTTAACCACTTAAAATGTAAAAAGACAATTAGGTAACATCACGGTGGTAGTTACCCCTACCACAGTAGTGTTAGCACTTTAATTAGTGTTTATCTTTCTCCTATATAAATATTAAAACTGTTCATCAATTTTTACTTCCCCGACTTAATTTTTAAAGACAATACAATTAAAATGAAAATTTACCAGTAGCTAAGCGTTCCAGTCTTTTCCCGTGCTCTGGGGGAATGGCATACCTGTTAGGCAAAAGAGAGACGTTAAGCCACTGTAAAATCACTTTTAATGAGTGCGGCTGAGGCAGCTAACCCAAGACTGCCATCTAGTGAAAGGTAAATGAATTCATGCAGGAACAATTACCTGCCTATATTCAGCTTTTTTTGTTCAGAAAAAATGTATAAAGCTATACCCCCTTTCAGATGTGCTGGATATCCATCATCATATCCCTTGTCATCTTAACACAACATTGAGTGATAGGGGAGAAGCAGAGCTGCCCTCAGTAAAGGCATCATGGGGAGATGGTGTAAAGGATTCTGCACTGGTGAGAGCGTATATCTTTAAGCTGCTTCCATCCGAGGATGATGCACTGTACTTCCCTCTGTGCGTGCGTGCGTGTGTGTGCGTGTGTGTATCACTGTCGGCCTGTGACACTGTTCCCTGCAGGTTTGGAGAGCCTACCCTGCTCTAATGAGAAGAACTCCCTCCCAGGCACAGACTGAGGGAAATGGAGCAAACAATGCTGACAAAGAACAACAATTTTTCCTTCACCAGCTGCAATCCTGTTCTTTCACTTGATCATTTGAAACTTCGTTTCTTTAAATCCTTTAAATAGGAGACCTATTAATCATGCACCTATGCACTCCGTTCCCTCTGAACTTTAAAATACAGTCAATTGTAAAAATTCGATAACTGACTGACTTATTATTATATTTACGCATTAGGCACACCTGCATAGTCTAATAAAATAGTTTCAATACAGAAAATGTACAATCTGCCTTTACAGATAATGTTTAGTTGCTGTTTGCTGTTATGTAATAGACAATTGTTTTGTTTTTTTACATAAATAAGATGAACAAACATATAGCAGTGCATTAATTGTATAAACCAATCAGTTTGGAAAAGCCTTTAAGCATGCAGTACTTGCAAACACTGAAGGATACCATAAATGCTTCAACTACTGCTTCTATTCAATTGACTGCCTAATCACCTAGAGTAACCAGGTGCAGTCAAAAAAAGCAAATAACCTCCAGCATCTGTAATTAGTGCCGGTTTGCAGGCAACCTCCTGATGTATTTTTTCCTTCATGTTTACAAGATAGAAGTAGCTACATTTGATGTACCATGAGTTGTCAGCATCCAGCAGCTTTATCTATCTGTGGTGCTTTTAAAATGCTGGTTGCGCTGCTCAGCTGTTGGTGTGAAATCCATGTCCTGCACACACTGTACTATGGTTTATAATGAACTGATTATCATTTGTATTTGCTCCTTACCGCTATTACAACATTAATTATTGCTCTTGTGTTGTGCAGGGGGCCGGACGGTGGTGGAGTGGTTAGTATGTTGGCCACAGAGTCAGGAGATTTGGAAGAACGATTGAATCTCCGTTGGGTATTTCTGTGGAGTTTGTATGTTCTCCTCGTGCGTGCCTGGGTTTTCTCCCGTACTCCAAAAACAAGCGTGCTATTTTAATTGCCGACTCAAAATTGTCCATAAGTATGAATGTGAGTGTGACTGGTTGTTTGTCTGCCCTGCGATTGACTGGCAACCTGGTGTACCCCGCCTCTCGCCTGAAGTATGAAGTGAAGTGTGCTGGATTAGGCTCCAGCGTACCCCAGCTATCTTAATGAGGATAAGCCGCACAGAAAATGAATGGATGTGTTGTGCAGTACAAAAAGAGAGCTACGTTTTTCTTTTCAGAAATTAATTACTATCATGTAGTCCAAATCATTATTAAAGTTTTTTTTTACTACATAACTATATACAGTGGTCCTCGTTTGACAACGTGGTCCTCATTTGACAACGCTTCATGTTACAATGTTTCATTAATTATTAATACCGTACAAAAAGAAAAACGAGTTCTGTGCATGCAGTGGAAGAATACATTCACAGAGTGTAAGCCTGTCACGATAATCAGTAAATCAATAAACCTAACAATAAATAAAAACTAATCTGATCATTTTGCCAGCCTTAATATATTGACATGTGCATGCCCGTTTGTTTTCCTCCTCCCTCTCTACCAAACAGGCTTGTTGACCTGAGGTTTCACTTTGTGCATCAGTGTCAACAACAGTGTGCTACCACTCAACAGCAGGCATCACGCTTATACCTTAATTAATTTGCATTCTTGTTTAGGAATAATATGTTCATTAGATATTGCAATGTGCAATTTTGTTTACAAAGTCTTGATATTTTATTTATTGTGAGTGCTTTTCATTGGAGTGTTTTTTTCATCACATACTGTGTGTCTATTTTTTTTTGTTTTTGGTTGTGTTTTTTATTTAAGTGTAATTTTATTTTAAAATAATGTTGACAATAATATTATTTATCGGCAATAATATCTGCAAAAATTATCATCCAGCAAAATTTGTTATGGTGACAGGCCTAGCGGAGTAACACTTTTTTGGATAACTTTTTCACTTTTCTCTCCTTAGGTCTCCCAAGCGTGAGGAAGACTCTTCGAGGGGCATCACACCAAAGAAAAGGAATGGTAAAAGTTAGGTAAAATTAGGTATTGTAAAGTGCTCCAGGTAGAAGTGGAGATGTCAACATTGGCACCATGCCGGGTCCCAGCCCCTAACGCAGCGACAGTCTTATTCTTATTGGTATTCTTGAACATATAAAAAGATATTCTTCTATGAAAAGGATGATAACTAAGCAGTGTCATAAACTCATCATTACAACTTCTTCCTCTCAATAAGGCTGTGTGACCCTACCTTGCAAAGCCCCTTCCAGTGCGCAAGAAAACCACAGAAAACTAAGCTTTGTCCATATTTTTTAAATTACTGTGTCGTTTAGATTTAATCTTTTTATCACTGTATTGTCTATGTCCTCTGTGCGTTCTGTGACTTCCACTAAAACTCAATTTCAATTAGAGTGGTAGGAACAGAACTTGTTCATAGACCGAAGACCACCAGTATAATGAGTTTTCACATTTCAAGTTCACAAACTATCACCTGCTTTTAATTAACACTCAGTTCCCCTGAACTGATCCATCCATCCATCCATCCATCCATCCATTTTCTATACCGCTTTTTCCTCATTAGGGTCACGGGGATGCTGGAGCCTATCCCAGCAGACTTTGGGCGAGAGGCGGGGTACACCCTGGACTGGTCGCCAGTCAATCGCAGGGCACATATAGACAAACAACCATTCACACTCACATTCATACCTATGGACAATTTAGAGTCGCCAATTAACCTAACATGCATGTTTTTGGAATGTGGGAGGAAACATGCAAACTCCACACAGAGATGCCCAACGGAGATTTGAACCCAGGTCTTCCAGATCTCCTGACTGTGTGGCCAATGTGCTAACCACTCAGCCACCGTGCGGCCGCCCCCTGAACTGATGATGAATAATAAACCGCAACCACTTCACAACTAATGTAATTTCACCAGTTTTCCCTGATCCACTGGTTTTACCAACAGAAGTGCGACAAAGCAGCAGCAATCTGATAAATTGTTATCAAGTGTAATCGATTTAATCTAAACTACAATGGCTGACCTTTTTATTTTGACTAACAGCTGTCTTTGAGTGCAATGACCATAGATTATTACCTCCGCCAAGAAAGTTATGTTTTTGCCTGAGTTTATCTGCTTGTTTGTTGTTCAGAATGGATTTGGTTGAAATTTTCAGGAATTGTCGAAAATGGGCTGTGGAAGAACTTAATACGTTTTGGGAGTGATGCAGAGAACCATTTGGATCCAATAATTTTTGAATGGATTCTTTAACATTGCAAGACAGGACCCTTTTGTGCGAAAAACACAAACAAATTATTACAGCGCTTGAGGAAAAAAAATACAGGGCAATTTTCCTACAGGTTTTACTAAATTTTAAAGACTGATCCAGATAATGACAAAAATCTGAATACTATGTTCCAGAATATTAAAAATAGGGAACCTTTGGAATTAGAATTGGAAAATGTAAGATTATTATTTTGGTGTAAATCACAATATGGCGCTTGGCAGAGGTATGCGCTCTCTCAGTGGCCAGAATTGTAATCCAAGTCCAATAATTTCTTTGACTGATCAATAATGAAAACAAGCACTGCAGCTTGCCCTGGGCTAAGTCAGTATGTCTAAGCATTTAAGTGGGGAACACTTTGTTGTGAAGGTTGGAATTATGTTCACCTTGTTGGACAGGGGTTGTTGGTAGAGTATTATTGTGGTATTGCTGCCGAGGGTTGTTGTAAAAAAAAAAAGGTCTTAATTGTCCATCCACTGCACATAAACAGCCACACTAACCAGGATTTGGGCTCGCCAAAGTGAAGGTAGTTTATGCTGTAGAGGTCCATATCCTCTGTGTGCCAGGAGAAGGTGGTTTTCCACATGCCAAAGTACAGATATGGTGTGTTGACGCCTTGGATAGACACACCACAATCCTCTTCAATGACATCCAAGATAGAGTTCAGGTGACCAATGTTCCATTCCTCAACATCCTACACAATGAAACAGTGAGATTGGTATTGGAAATGGAACGTATAAAAGGTAATGCTGTAATAATGTGGCCTCCAACATTGGAGCCTAATGTTGTGTAGGTCGCACAATTGGCAATTCAAATTAAATATTTGAGCATTTTAAACTGAACAAGGCGACAGATGTGAAGGAATTTGCCCCCAAAAAAATTATAATTAAAAAAAAGTCTACCTCATCGTAGAGGCTGCCACCAACATCAGCACCATATATGGGTGACACAAAGGTGAGGTTCTTCCAGTATTTACGCTCCAGATCTTCATAATTTAGGTAGCGAGGTGTGCAGTACCTGTGGAGTTAAAAGAAAACACCATGAACAACATGAACGTGGACCTGGCCCATGGATAGTTAAGGACTAATGATGTCAGTGTTTGAAGGACTTGTTGTTGACTGTATTGTTGTTGAAGGAAAAGCATGCACCACCAATGAAACCAATGTTTTCTTTTTTTTTTTAGAAAAAAGGAAATATAAGTATAATTGAAATTATAAAAATAGCCAAACATGTAAAATACATATAATACAAATATAATACTTTAAAAACACATGCAGAATTCCTTCAGCATATTGCGATTTGAATTTTGTGGCTTTACTTTATTACCTTTTCTAAAACATGTAATCATAAACAAATCATGCTGTTTTATGATTATTTTGCGGCCTATTAATAGCTACAAATATGCACATTGAAGGAAATATTACAAATTTTTTTCTTAAATTAAGCATTTTCAAAAGTAAAAATGGCTAAATTACATAAAATAAAAAACAAGGAATTAAAAAGCAGCTTCAATTTGTGAATGTAGTATTCTACGTTGGTAATTAGGTGTCAGCAATTTTCATAGTAACAAGCACCAAGCTTTTATTGCAGGTTTAAATTCTCACATCAGGCACAATTATAATACAATAATATTAATAAAACTAATAAAGATCAAAATGATAACACATGCCCCTCTTATGTAATGCAGCTAAAACTCAACTATTCTAGTCCGAAACACATTTACTACAAAACACACGAGCACAAGTTTTATTTATGTTTAGAACAGCTTTTTCCCCAGAGCTGTCTCCCTGTTGAACTCTGCACCACACTGATTTATTTACCCCCTCATACACCCCATACACTCTCCCTATTATTACTGCACTATTTAACATTGCCAATAATAATTGCACTATATTGTACATACCCACTTGTAAATGTACATAAATGTACATATTTGTAAAATTCTGCATATACATCTGTAATTATCTCATTGAAAATTTCAAATATGTCTAATGCTTCAATCTATCTTCATATTCATATGCTAATAACAACCTGTACATTTTTTTTCAACTTTGTAAATTTCTAATCATAGTCAATAGCAACCTGTATATTATGTTCATAGTACATTCATCTGTAAATATTACAAATATTCATTGTTTCTTTCTTTTGCATTTTATAATTCATATAATTTATTTTAATACCCATATGCTGCACTTTTGCTGCTTATTGCACTTCTGGTTAGGCTTAAACTGCTTTCGTTGCATTGTACTTGTACATGTGTAATGACAATAAAGTTTAATCTAATCAAATCTAAATGACTTTATTTCTCTGATTATTTCTACTATAATGGGTATTATGAGTGTAAAGGTGATTATATTGGTGTTAGTCCATGTATAGAGGGCTTAATGCTAAAAAACGTATTTAGAAGACTGTAAACAGATTTTCTATGCCATAACTACATTTATAAATAAGAAATCCTACTTTGCGGAAATTCATTTTTCACAGTTGGGTCTGGAACTTTAAAAAAAACGAGTGATATAATGTATTTTATTGGACAGGGACAATATTTTTTCTTTATCTTCCGTAATTAAAAAACATTTTTGTCATTTCTTTGTTGTTTGTCAGTGCTTTGTGTTTTAATGTTTTCATTTATATTACAGCAATTTTCTATAATTATTTTGATGTTGCATTTGTTGATCTTTCAATCACATTTTGTATGTATGTACTTTTTTCAAACAGTTTGAGTTCATTAAAATAATTTTTATAACTTCTGAGTTTAGTCATGTATCCCACCACACAAGTAAATTAAACGTGTGGCTGCCCCACCTAGTGGTGAAGTTGATGAAATGCAGTTTCCTTACCAAAAGTGTAAAAAAATAAATAACATTATTAGCACTTATTGAGATAAAGTAAGAAGCAGTGTATAGTAATGTAAGTACTAAGTGATAATAGTATTAGTCACTAGCATGTAATTGTCTCTACTGTGGACTCACATGTCACTGTTAGCTAGTCGTCTGAACTCCTGCACACTGAGTGGCTTCTTTTGAATATTGTACTGAGTAAACAGCCCGGACTGGCCGGCCACCATCTGCTGGATGGGCGCATCGATCATCAAGTCGTCTATGTCATCATAGGTACGACGAGGCTTCCAGCCTTTTGGAGGAATCACCTGAGGGACAGAGGAGAGGAATGGGGCACTGTTGAATTCAGGAAATGTGAAGATGCAGACAAAGTAAGGGCTTCCTACCTTAGCCAGACCTGCACGGTGTGCACCCTGAGATTCCATATAAACCAAGTACTTGTTGAAGTCCTTGAACTCCTCCATGGTAGGCCTGAAGGTCATGATCTTGCAGGTGGGGTTTGCAGGGGTGTACACCTCTGCTTCTGCCATCCTGTCGCCTCATCAGATGGAGCCTGTAAACCAAAAAGAAAGAGAAATCATTTGTAATTTTCATTCTTTTCTGCATGTAAAATTATAACTATGCCAAATAAAGTATATTTTTTGGATGTTTTGGCTTTCGTCTGACCTTTTGAAACAAATGAATAATGGGCACCGAGGTACTATTGTATTTCAAGAGCTATATAATCTAAAGCACAGTACAAAAACGTATATAATATATTTGATAAAGCACATTGAGCAAAATTAGAGACTACTTAAACTTATCTACCAAACCTTATTCTAAAGTGACTGAAGCCCTCAAGCAGCAGGTTGTCCAGGTGAAATACAAGAGAATGACCCTATCAATCATAGCAAGAGAAGTTGCTCAATTCAAATCTGTGAGTTCTAGAGTATTGCATCTTTTCAAATTCATTCAAGTCTCCCAAGAAGGATGGTCGTCCACAAAACAAGATAATGATACAGTAGATCTCAATTAATCTCAGTTAAATTAGCAATCACTTTTTCATACAGGGCCATGGAGGTTTGGGTTGTTTTTCTTTCTCCCTTAATAATAAATAAAAGTTTCATTTAAAAACTGTATTTTGTGTTCAGTTGTGCTGTCATTGACTAATATTTTAACTAGTTTTAGATCTAAAGCAATTAAGGATGACACACATGTAACATAATAAGAAATCAGGAAGGGGCAAACAGATTCACAGCACTGTATCCTTCCGATTAATATTTTTACTATCAAACACTTATAAAATGTCGTTTTTATTTTCCCTAAAAACAGTTGGCCATCAAGTTTCAGAAAAAGATCTATTTTTGTTCAATCGCCTTAGTTATTTTGTAAAACACTAACTGGTAAAGCCAAAACAGAAAAATCCCTCAAATGTTGATCAATGACCAAAAAACAAGTACAGTAATCCCTCATATATCATAATTAAGTCAGAGCATTAAAAAACTGTTCACAGCCTTCTAATTACGATTTTTAACATTATTACAGCACTCTAGACATGACACAATAAGACCCCTGTGGTCACCGTTACTTTGGTATTACCCAATTTAGTGGTCATAATCAGAGAATTTAAGACATACTGATTGTCCATCAGTATGAATGTGAGTGTGAATGTTTGTTTGTCTATACATGCCCTGCGATTGACTGGTGACCAGTCCAGGGTGTACCCCGCCTCTCGCCCAAAGTCAGCTGGGACAGGCTCCAGCATACCTGCGAGCCTAACGAGGATCAGCGGTATAGAAAATGAATGAACGAATAAATGTACAGTGAATAAGACTCATACTTGTGTATGTCTTAGTAAATGTGTTCCAGATGGTTCAGAAGTGAGTTTCAGCTCACAGTGGGTTACGGCAAAAGTAGCCTGTGTTTTTATTAGGGATTTGTAATATTATGGGTTATTGTGCCTGTTTTGTAATAATTCAAACCTGCTATTAAAGCCTGTAATTCCAGCGATCAAGTCTGGTAATTGTTGCTCCGTAGATTTTACAGTAACATTACAAACATGTAGTGACCAGTGTAGAATAGTACGTCAACGTCCTTAAAATATTTGTATTTTAGTTCATATCGCCATTTTTATGTTTGAAAATGCTTACTCTAAACAAAAAAATACTAAACATTTTCTAAATATACATGTCTTAACAAATAACAGGCTATATTCAACCATAAAATAGCATGATTTTTTATGTATTTTTTTTTTAAAACGTGATAAAGTGAAGCCGCAAAAAAAAAAAGTATACTATTTATTTGTGTGTTGGCATGCGTGTGAAAGAATTAAAATCAAATGTTAACTGTACTTAATGAACAATATGATGCGGATTGGAATGGTGACTTAATGATAAACTCAATAAATACTGTAGCAACACTAGGTTGCGCTGTTATGCATGGTTGTGTTCTGCTTGTCTGACTGGTTGGAGTTGCCTAGTGTAACGTCGTACAGACGTGATTGAATCACGAAGATGTTGTCAACAAGCTTTTGATTGCAACCGAAACAAAGGCTACTGTCGGCCGTAACCACGCCACCACGAGAACACACACAGCACACCCCCACAAAAACGCCGCGCTCTCCACCACGCCCCCTTTTCACTGGTGCGTTCAAGGCAACTCCAACCAGTCAGACAAGCAGAACACAACCATGCGTAACAGCGCAACCTAGGGTTGCTACAATACTTTAGAGGCTGGTATCAACTCCAGCTAAATGAGCAGCAGCAGCATTGTATCTGCAACAATATACATGTATAGATATATATGTATTTTTATTTCGATCAAACCGTATCCTTTATAATATTGGTAGCCATAAAAATAGCAGTAAGCATCACCCGCACCACCAGTTTTGGATTATTACTGAGTAAGAGAGCTTTCATGGAACGTAGTTTACGTTTTGACCACCAGGTGGAGGTAGAGATCACCATAAAATGGATTCGATGCCACAAAATCCTTTCACGGTGCCAAGGAGGATCCTTTTAGATTTGTCCCAAGAGCCCATCCCACTCCCAAATCCGACTTTACATCCAGTACAAACAAAGAAACACAATGCCCCCATTGCAGCTTGTGCGGTTTTAAACCGTATGGCCGTTCGTGTCGCGTCGTAATGGCGTAAAACGCGATTATGTAACACATCTACAAGATAATCCAAGATGTTGTTTGAACAAGAGCAACTGTTTTTTTTTAAATACTTTTGGTTCACGTCACTCGACACTGTTAATATACCGCTAATGACTTAAAAATGTAACTCCCGTTAGTCGACATGTCATTCGTGAAAGTAGAAGACAACAAGTAGATAACACATAAATGGCGTCTGTCACAAACTTGGCATTTAACATTGCACGAATGAGAGCGACACGGCTCATCATTGTTTTCTAGCTAACTAGCCTACGTTGTGTTGTGATGCTAAGCGGCCGAGCAACTGGCTCTGCAAGCTAGCTCATTAAATACACCTTAGCTTCATTTTTAATGTGCGTTTTCTGGAGTATACTCAACAGAATTGCGTCGGATGTGAAAGACGGCGTCTAAAAACCACAGCTAACTACTTAGCTAGCCACTCATGTGGCTAACTTCTGAATGCACGCTGGGTTTAAATGTCCCACGCAAGGCGGCTGCACAAACAGGCCCGCAACAACCACCCTCGGCGCGGTTAAGTCATTGCAAGGGACTGCATTTTAACTCACCGGTGCATACATACTTGTGTGGTCCAGTCGTGAATAAATAAACACAATGCAATTTGCCCACTGGCATTAGCCAACTTATCTAGCTTGCCATGCTAGCTGTTAGCTGTTGAAGGAAACGCCGGGAAACGTACCAGACCGTGGAATTGTCTGCTTCAAAGACCGTGCAGAATAATAATAAGTGTGGAGTGTTTGGAGTTTTAAAAGAAACGGTGCATTACCTTGATTTAGAAAGAACGAGTCGTGTTGTTGTGATCCCTTTCCTTCCTTCCTTGAGCGGGCCAGCTGATTCGCACAACTGCTGCTCGTCCACGATGTCCCGTGTTACGTTGACGTGACTACAGAGAAAAGCAGACCCCTGCCGGGAGCGCGCATGAACACGAATCTTTACTATTTTTGCTTTGTTTCCCGAAAATAAGTATTATGTTCACCATACGGCTGGAATTAAAGATTGTATTAAATATAACACAATGAAAAGATTATCCCAAGGCATTCCCTGGCCAGCTGAGAGACTTAGTCTCTCAGGCATGTGCTGGGTCTTCCCTTAGGCCTCCTACTGGTCGGCTGTGCCCTGAAAAACCTTACCAGGGAGGCATACGCAAGGCACCTCATCTGGCTCCTCTCAGTGTGGAGGAGGACAGGTCTTCTTACTTTATCTCTAAGATAAAACCCAACCACTCTATGGAGAAAACTCAATTTGGCCACTTGTACCCCTATTCTCGTCCTTTCGGACAAGACTAGGGGTACCACTACCCAAAGCTCATGACCATTGGTGAGGGTAGGAACATAGATGGACCGGCCCAGCTCCCTCTGAACCACAACGGACCAACGCAGAGTCTGCATCAGTGCCGCTACCTTACATTAAAATATATTTATGTTATATTAGGCCCTGCGTTTGACTGGCGACCAGTCCAGGGTGTACCCCGCCTCTCCCCCAAAGCCAGCTGGGATAGGCTCCAGCATACCCGAGACCCTAATGAGAATAAGCGGCATAGAAAATGAATGAATGAATGTTATATTACTATTAATAGTAGAAACAGAAATGTACAGTGGTGCAGTCCAGTTGTATTGATCACTAAGAAAAAAAATTTGCAAAATGAATACCTCTGAAAATGATCTAAGAGTATTATTATCTAAAGTACCAAATGTGTGTAAGTTAAAATGATGTGTTTTGTATTTAATTTGATCACTGGCGTTGTAGAGTGCAGTGACTGTCGGTGATCCCTAGGGGTCGCTAATGACTCAATGCAAACATGGCTGCCCAGGATGAACTCAGTGAGTTTCAGTCTTCCTTAACAGTGATTCGCGTCTCTTTTTATGTGTATTTTAGGCTTTTCTAATACTTATGTAAGTGTAAAAACGCTTCACGATAACCCCCGGTGTGTTTAATCCGATTCAAACAATGGCAGGTGTAAAGATAAAGGCAAAACTGTTAGCTTGCTAATTAGCCTTTGCTAGCTTGCTATCGTCACAAGGCCGTTTGCCCAGTCATGGTCAAACTGAATCAACCGCAAACATCCATTACAGGAGGTAATGGAGTGTCATTCAACAAATGACAATATGTCGACACTTGGGGTTACATGTGCACGGTGTCGTGTTTGTAAGATTTGACGTTTATAAGAGGGAATTGGGTGGTTAGTTTGAGCTGTAGCTTGTCGGGTAGCTACGTCAAGCAACGGCAGGCATGGCTGGGAAAAGGCTTTAGAGATATATAGTACAGCAAGCGATATCACCAAATGATAACAAACTCGATTCCTGTGGTTTATCCTTATATATCCTGCCTTACATTCGTCAGGATAATCCTGAAGGTCGTGCAAAGCTTTTTTTTTGCATGTGAGTGGTTGGATGGTTACACCCAGTGCCTCATTGAAGTGGTGTGCCGATGTCAACTGAATATGATCCCCCTACTTTTCTGGTGGCCTCTAGAAAATGAGTTCTAATCGTTTTTGTTTTTTTTTGACAGATCAACTGGAGCGCGTGTTCCTGCGCCTGGGCCATGCAGAAACAGACGATCAGCTTCAGGATATCATCTCGAAATTTCTCCCTCCTGTTCTCCTTAAACTCTCCAGTGTGCAAGAAGGTGTGCGGAAGAAAGTATGTGTTTTTTTCATTCTGCTTTTAGATTAAACTGATTACTGTCTCATTGAATTTAGAAAAAAACAACAAAGAAAAACATCAGAAACATGGTGTGTGAAAACTGTCACCTTTCTATTATGTATACACTATGTTTTAAGTAAAATTTTAACATTCTTAACTGTTATACAAGGCAAAAACCAATTCACACATCGGTGATTTATATTTTAATTATGGGCCTTGTGCTGAGGTCTGTGGACATTTTGCTGACTACTCATGTGGCAACCCTCATGATAGCATTTTGAATATTTTACCCAAACTTTTTGGTGGAATTCTTTTTTTACAAGTAATGCATATTGATTACATTCAGTGTCTCTCCTGCTAGGTAATGGAACTTCTGGTCCACTTGAACAAGAGGATAAAAAGCAGACCTAAGATTCAGCTACCAGTAGAAACTCTACTGGTTCAGTACCAAGACCCTGCAGCAGCCTCCTTTGTGACAGTATGGGCCTCATTTTAAACCATGTGGCAGTAGATACTCTGATATTTGCAAGTGGGCGTTGTTTGATTTTATTTTTGTGTGTGTGACCTTTTTTCCACCCAGAATTTCACCATCATCTACATTAAAATGGGCTACCCACGTCTGGAGGTTGGAAAGCAATGTGAGTTGGCTCCCACTCTGCTGACTGCAATGGAAAGCAAGCCGCAACCGCAGCAGGACAGGTAAGGGGACCTTCCATTTTTTTAATGCTTTCTTGATACAGTGGAACCTCTAGGATCGAGAACACAGGGCACAACTTGACCTTCTTTTGCTCTCCAGTGTCAAACCATTGCTCCAACACACTTAAATAATCAGATAGATTCTCACTGAGCTAAAGTCTTGAACCTGAATGATAAGTTCACACCAACAGCTGACTAGTGCAATCAACATTTTAAAGTACATGTAGAGGTAGATAAAACTGCTGGATTCTGACTAATCATTGTAGTTTATATGCGGCTACTCGCATCTTTTGGAAGTAATACAAAATAAATCAGGGTGTTTCTGATTCTCAGCTGTTAAGGCTTTTCCAGTTCACACACCCGGCGACTATAGGCGACTCAATGGTTAATTAAGTATTCACAGTATTTAATGGACATAGCAATCATAGAGGTTCTGCTGTATATGCATGAAATTATCCACCTGATCATGAAATGCACCGCCTGTGTCAATCCTTTTTATTTGACCTGTAACCTTTTTTCCTTCCTCTTTTGATTGAATTATTATTTTGCATCTTTTCTCCATCCTCTCTTAGCCTAATGCACCTGCTGATTCCTACTCTTTACAATATGAAATATCCAGCAGAGGTCTCCAAGATTGCATCTCCTTTTAACTTAACTGAGCGGCCAAAGACAACACAGCTCCTGCTGGAGTTCATGTTGGACGTCTTGTTGATGCCCTACGGGTGAGTTGCCACTGCAGTTGAGGCAAGCGTTCCGGGGGTCTTGACTTTTGAAAAAGTGGTGTTAATTATCCTCCTTTTGTAATTAATATCAAAGCTATGGACTTGCTGACTCTTTAGGTTTGTGCTGAATGAATCTCCCACTCGCCCTGCACCGTCTTCCTCCCAGGGAGGTTCTGCTGATGGGTCGCCAGGTTCATCTGGGCAGAGTCTTCCCCAGGCTCCCCCAGGAATGAATATTTACGCTGCTAAAAGGGTCATTGGAGAGACCCAGTGGACTTCAGAGCAGCTAGAGCAGGTACGTTTGCTGTACGAGGCCTTACGCTCATCTTTTGTTCCAGGCTTCATTGTGTATTTGGCCTCTATAGTGTAAGCTGGGCATAGTCAAGTTCATTGAGGCAAAGCAAGTGCCAGAAGTCGAAACGGTAGTTCACCTGGTGGTGGCATCCAGCGACACACGACATAGCGTAGCTACTGCTGCTGATCTGGAGCTGAAGAGCAAACAGAGGTTGGTGAAAACAGTCCAGATTTGCATTATTTAAGCTACAAATGTGGATCAATACATTTGTCAGAATGCTGCAAATCTGCTGATTGTTTTTGTGCTTGTTTTGCTTTTTTCCAGCATTATTGATTGGAACAATCCTTTGATTATCAACAAAATGTACAAAGTGTACTTAGGGGATGTTCCTCTCAAAACTAAGGTTTGTACACATACTTCCAGTGATGATTCTGCATAAACATAAAACTGACATGTTTTCTAGGGTGGCACTATGAAGCATGAGCTCAAACACGAACCTGTGAGCACCAGAGTCAAGTTAAAGATCCTGCCACATCTTTTACGCTCGCGCCTTGCTGCAGAGTGTTTCCCGGCTAATATTCAAGTGGGTGTTAAAGACCTCTTGCTAAGTTTGATGTAATGTTTCTTATATTTCTTCTTCAATTATCTCCTTTTTCTTATGTTTTATAGGTTGTATATGATGGTTTGTTTGGAGCCAACACCAACAACAAACTGCTCTCTCTCACGTTGCAGTTTGTCCACCACATCTGCATGGTGTAAGAAGCACACTACTCTGTTATGTCACATTATATGTATTACAAATCTAAACACAAATGTGCAAGTTGAAACTTTTTCAAATGTTTTATTTGTTCCAGGTGCCCTGACACTAATAAACCCTTAGGACTGATGCTGCTGAATGGACTTACTAAGCTTATAAATGAATACAAGGAGGTGAAACCATAAGCAGTTACATTCATTCAGAAACCTCTTTCACACGCACCCCTTTTCCACATCGTAAACTTTGGAGTTAGTGCCCAGTTAGGTTGAATCTGGAGTCAAGGCATTATGTCATTACATCATTGGTTACACCTCCGATCAGGAAACAATGACCTAATGACCGTAATTGTCCGTTGAATAAGACACACCATTGTTTAAGCCATACCCACTAAATTTAAAGAGAAAAACAGATTTGTACATATATAAGCCACACCGTACTATAAGATGCACATATCCACATAATAAAATGACATGTTGAGGTGTGCACAAGTCAGTGAGAAACGGGTAGCTTTTTTTTTTTTTTTTGACAGGACCTAATCATGAGCTATAAGAAACTCACGGCAAGCTTGTCAACTCTATTAAAAATTGCACAAGGTCATTACTCAATATAAAAGTTTGACTCATAGTGTCCTCTAAGAAAGAGTATGAACCTTAACACACAAAAGGTAGGTAAGAAAGATAAAAGACAAGTACCTATGCAAGTGTAGAATGAAAAATCTTAACCGCTTCCCATTGTGCATTGCTTCCCACCAAAGCTGCTGCAGGCTGTATACAGCGGAGGGAACCACAGCTGAATGAACTATAGCATCTTTGCTTTGCAGTGGGTATTGTGAAGCAGTTAAGATAGTTGTTTATTATTCTAATGTCTTGTATATTTCTTACCTACCTTTTTGTATGTTAAGTGTGATGATGTTAGCGTTATTTTTTAGATTCATTCGTGAGACATACTGTTATGTTGAGTAGTGACCTGTGGTTTCTGATGGGTTGACTAGCTCACCATGAGTTTTATTATAACTCATGATTGGCTCCTGCTAAAGAGCTACAGGTTTTCACGGGCTCTTGTGCACCACAACATGAATTTAGTGTGAATCACTCTTATCCATCCATCCATTCATTGATTCTCTCTGTCTTTCTCCCTCACCCTCCCCTTGGGCGAGGGAGAAATTGCATAAGGTGAATTTGCATAAGGTTGAAATACAGGTGACTTGTAGACAGATGGGGAGGTAATCCCACTCCTGTTGTCACCATAGTTTGTGTGAAAGGAACTATTTTCCTGTTATTTTTTTACTCAATCTAAAGTATGTGGAATGTGTCCAACAGGATCCTAAATTACTTTGTGTGGCATATTCTGCTGTTGGGAAGCTTTCAAGGTATGTTTTGCACATTTTTGGTGCTTATTTTTACTGAAACTTGGTTTGCAATTTTAAAATTGTTTGGGTTGTTTTCTAGTCGTATGCCGCAGCTCTTCACAAAGGACATTGCTCTTGTGCAACAATTTTTTGAGTCCATGTGCAAGGTGGGTCAGAGTGCAGCGTACTACCCAACAATGAACAGTGTAGCATAGAGTGATGTCTATTACTCACTTGCTTGTTTTTATTCGTCAGGAGGAGCCTGATGTTCGCCTTGCCATCCAGGAGGCTTTGTCAATGATGGTGGGAGCATATGCCAACCTACAGGGGGCACTACTCAACCTGATGGAGGCTTTGGTGGCTGCATATATTGTGAAGGTGAATTTATCACATATCTTTGTTCACTCTGAAGTTGAACCTGATCTCTTCCCTGTTGGTATTTTCAAGACAATTTTCCCATTGAACTACAATAATGCCTAATGGCATCTTATAGGTATTGCTGGTATTAAGTGCTGGGTGTTGTGTTGTCTATAAGTGTATTTATGATAGCATCTTCTTGATAAAAATCAAACTGTCATTTATGGTTTTATTAAAAAGGAGTATTGGTAATATTGTACTGAGCACCCTGACACCTTCTATTAGTTTAGTTTATTGTTTCTATAACAGGGATTTTTATGAAAATATTTACACCAGATTTAGCTATAGCTACTTTCCAACTGCAGACTTCAGGCAGGTAGGTTAAAACAATAAAACACAAACAATATCAATAAAATACACCCAAAACCAACAGCCATATGCTCATCGATTATATAGCCATTCACTTCACTTGACTCAACAACTAGAAGGAATACATTACGCTACAATACATTATACTACAAGTAGAGTTAATGTTGATTTCCCAGTACTGTTATAATTTTCTGACGTCTCGAGAAATGTCATACATGTCAGAACATATTTTCAGACTATCTGGAAACTTATTTCATTATTTGATGGCTCTAAATCAAAAGGCTGTTTGTGCAAAGGCTGTACTTCTTTGAGGTAGTTCACAGGGCTTACGAACTATGGAGCTGTTTAAGTCTCCTCAGTGATGGTGGTATCTGTTGCTCGTCATATGGGTCTTTCATCCAACCTCTAATGAGCTCACCTCTCATAAGAGGGGCCAAAGAGCTCGAGTCCTGGACGAGTTAGGTGGCAGCCAAAAGCAGGGACCTTGGTGGTCCGATCCTCCGTTGCAGACGCTACCTTTTGTTACGACGAATGTCACCTCTCTTAGGGGTAGGAGTCTTAGCTGGTGTGTGAGGTGGAGAAGTTCAGGCTAGATGCCTTTTGTCTAATATCTTTAAAACCTGGTTATAGTGTGATTTAATATAGTTTTACTGTTGTATAACTTGCTTGAGACCTAAAAGAAATGCATTAATTAGCATGAGAATGTAATCATTTAATTCAAATAAATGTGTGAACGATCATAAATGACAATATTCTAATGTGTCTAAAAACTGGTTATATTTTCATTTTATGCTTTCCAAAATCCAAATGTTGTGTATGGGTAACACACATCTCCTCTCTGCCATCACCAGTACCTCCTCAGTGGTGGCTTAAAAAAAAGCCGTAGAAAAAACAAAACACTTTTGAGGCATATTTTTCCCACATCATTTTTGTCAAATGCCTGACTACTGGGGCATTTGAATTTTGGGCATCCACTGTCTGTTTTTATTATTACTAAAGCCTGAGGTCCAAGTTCGCCAGGTCGCCATGAAGTTTGCCAGCACAGTGTTTGCTCCTGACCACGTGCCATCAAGATACCTGCTGCTGCTTGCAGCTGGAGACCCGTAAGACCCTCCGTCATATCATAATGACATATTGTCACATCATCAGTTCTGTGTGTTTTATACATATCTGCAATATGTGTTTGTAGGCGTGATGAGGTGTGCAGCGAGGCTCAGAGAGTGTTGCGGACATTTTCAACTAAGACTGCTGAGAAGGAGGGGCCGAAGCCAATACCTTCCTTTCCTGAGATGGTGGCCTACATCCAGGAGAAGGTGAATCTTTATACATATTTCTTATTTCCTATATTTTGTAACTGAGCATCCTGTTGTAATGGTCTAAAAATCCTTTGTCATTTTCCTGTTGTATTCATCATCAGGCATCTCAGAGAATCAAGACTCCTGCTAAATACGTTGTTGGAACCTCCGCTATTCCTTTCAACCCATCTGCCTTTGGAGAGGTAAATATCCTCGATTCGCTAAACTTGGCTGTAACTTCTACTGCCATATTTTTCCTTTTCTTCCCAGATTGTGCTCTATCTTAGGATGTGTCTGGTATATAGTGCTGGAGCCACGCCACTGTCCACTCAACTTGTAGACATGCAGGATGATGCACCAGCCATCGGCCGCTATGTGGACATTCTGCTGTCCTCTGAGCCTCAGTCTTCAGTGTTTAAGGGCACTGAAACCAATCCTGTTTATGTCTATATGGATCTGCTGCAACAGCTGCTGTCTGCTGTCGGAGGTAACAGCATGCTCTTTTAAGTTACCAAGTCCTGAAATAAGAGCCATTCAATGTGTCTCTGTTACATATTATTATACTTGATCTCTTAACAGGAACCCCTGTAATGTACTGTCTCCTGGAGGTGGTGTCTGTCTGCCCAGAGAAACTGGCTCCCAAATTTGTAGATAAAATTGACTGGATTAAGGTGACTCATGTTGTCTACACTCATTCATTAAACATTTGTTATGCAAATCCAATGCATCCAGTTTATAACAGACATTTTTCTTGGACAGAGTCTGATGAACACAAACAAAGAGGACATGAGGGAGCTTGCAGCCCAGCTGTATGCTGTGGTGGTATCCACCATGACAGGCAATGAGCTGCAGGCAGCCGTGCACAACCTGGTCAAAATCACCAAAGACAACCGCGTAAGCCACCTTCTCGAAGTTTAATATATTTCAAGTCTTGTATGCCTGTCCTTGATTGCGTTTTGTTTGAAAATCAGAGCCCTGAGACCCAGCATGGCGCCGTCTTGGCTCTCGGCTACATGGTGGGAAGGTACATGAGCAAAAAGAAAACATACAGTCCACCTGCCTGCAATGTGGAGGAGAGCTTCACATCTCAAGAAGATGATGACATTGTTACCATGGCTACAAAAACTATTGGTATGCATATTTTGTATTCTGCTTGAGTCAAACAAAAACATAGCCGGGTTTTGTTTGGAAAAATACATTTTTAAAGTCTATAAATGTTTGTGTCTTCAATTTCAGGTTCTTTCCTGGACAGCAGTAGTGGACTGTTGGCAGTAGCAGCATGTACAGCTCTTGGAGAAATTGGTCGGAATGGTGCCCTGCTGATCCCTTCAGAGGGTGAAGGTCTCACTAAATTGTCCATTGTAGAAAACCTGCTTGCTCGCATCCCCTCTGGCAAAGAAAGCGCAAAGGTAAAATGGTCAAAGATTTTGGAAAAATAGCAGTACTACTCTACTCAAATACAAACCCCACGTAAAAATAAAATTTTCAGGTGTTGCTCAGTGACTTCCCTCACCTTGCTTGTGCTTGATCTAGATAAAAGAGCGGTCAATCCAGACCTTAGGCTATTTGCCAGTAGGAGATGGCGACTTCCCTCATCAGAAAAAGATGTTACAAGGACTCATGGACTCAGTAGAGGTGTGCCATGATATTGTTGATAACTGTGTGTTTAGACACATTTGGATTACTTATGTTCAATTAAACAAACCCCTAGGCACTTGTCTCAATTATCCTTACAAATTACATTTTTGGTGTTCCTTACTGTTTATTTTGAAAGGCCAAGCAAGTGGAGTTGCAGTTCACAGTGGGAGAGGCTATTACCAATGCTGCTTTAGGCACCAGCTCTGGAGCTGTAAGAGATCCATGGACCTGCACTGAAGACCAGTACAACCCACCGCTAAGTAAGAAGTGTAGTTGGCATTTAGTCATACTTGGTCACTCAGAGGTTGTTTTTCTTTTACAGAGCTTTATACATTCCTGATCATTTTGAACATGATTGGACTATAATTAGCATCTTTTTATTAAAAATTATTGTTTGCAACAAATGGCTTACTCCCATTTCTTAATTTTGCATTTTGAAGTGCTACTTACAACCTTCTTAAGGTCCTACAGTGCAAAATGAAAATTTTTGCAATTTCCAACTTGTCTTAAATTTGTAATGTCTCAGTTTTATAGGGTCATGTTCAGATTTGTGTACATGTACAGTACATGTAATCTCAACCTGGGCCAGATACGTCTTTAATTTCTTTGAAGTTATATTTCTCCTGGATTCAATGTAATTCAGAATTTTTTTTAACCTATTTATTGAAATGCCATTGTTTTGCAGAACAACTTCTAAGGCAGTTATACAGTATATTATGATAAACAATGCCCTGAGAAATATTGTGGACATCTACAGCCATGCTCATTTGCGTCAAGCTTCACACCCTGTACTGCAATTTTTAGTCTATGCATTGACCGTTAATAAGTAATGTAAACAACAACATGCAAAATGCATTCTTTCATTGCCAGACGTGAAAAACAATGATGTGGTTCCTTGGGTCCTCAACTCAGTCTTGTCCAAGTACATACCGAGCCAGAATCCTCATATCCGACAGGCAGCATGCATCTGGCTTCTCTCCCTTGTTAAGAAGCTCAGCCAACACAAGGAAATCAAGGTGTGTTTTTTTTATTTACTGTAAGTGCATCTGTAATAGTTTTTCTGATCTGAACTGTAGGTTTCACGTCTGCATGAGTTGATTAGTTTTTTCTTCACCAAGCATTGGTCTATGTTTTCTCTATTATCCTGCAGTCAAATTTGAAGGAGATCCAGGTGGCATTCATCTCAATTCTTTCGGACCCAGATGGTAAGAGACATTATCTTATCCTGTTTGTAACTCAACACCGGTCTGGGAACAAACAACAAATCTCTTTTGTCAATAAGAATTGAGTCAGGATGTGGCATCGAAAGGCCTTGGCCTGGTCTACGAGATGGGTGGCGAGGGAGACCAGCAGGAACTGGTGTCCACGTTGGTGGAAACACTCATGACTGGCAAAAGGTGAGATGATTAAGACGAAGAGCATCCTGCCATAAGATCTAACATTAATGTTACATCGTTTCCAAACAGAATAAAACATGCTGTCTCAGAAGACACTGAGGTGTTCCAAGGTGATGGTTTGGGCAAAACGCCTGATGGGTAAGGAATCTACTGTTTATGTGGTATGTATTGAGGCATATGTTGACTGCCTCGCATTGTTCCTGACAGCCATAGCCTGTCCACATACAAGGAGCTCTGCTCTTTGGCCAGTGACCTGAACCAGCCTGATCTTGTCTACAAATTCATGAACCTGGCAAACCATCATGCCATGTGGAACTCCCGAAAGGTATCCGTCATTACCTCAAATAACCACAATAATAAACATATTTTTAAATGATTACTTCTTTGACCTTGTCATGTAAAACAGAGTGTTACTTTATTATCTTTTGATCATTATTATCTTAGAAATGTTTGTCTGTCCTTCTAGCAATGCCAACATGAGTTCTCCTTCTGTTCAGGGTGCTGCATTTGGCTTCCACATGATCGCAGCCAAGGCCGGGGAGCAGCTGGCTCCGTTTCTCCCGCAGCTGGTGCCACGGCTTTACCGCTACCAGTTTGACCCCAACCTGAGCATTCGCCAGGCCATGACCAGCATCTGGGATGCCTTAGTCACTGATAAGACCCTGGTAGGAGAGGCCTCTTGCCTATCCAAATAAAAAGGAATGCCTGCATGTATTCACATATGTATTTACTTTGGTCTATTTCAGGTGGACAGTTACCTGAAGGAAATTTTGCACGATGTAATTTCCAACCTCACCAGCACTGCCTGGAGAGTACGTGAGTCCAGGTAAAAACCTTAATGGAAAGTATGTGAGATGAAGACGAACATGTCTGCAGTTTAGCCTTTAAATATTGAAGGAAGTGTGTGATAATTCATGTAAATTATTACAGCTGTTTAGCGCTCAATGACTTGATTAGAGGACGCCAAGCTGATGACCTCATTGACCACTTGGCTGAAATGTGGGAGACGCTGTTCAGAGTTCTTGATGACATCAAGGTGAGCACTAGTAGAGATTACCATGCTGTAGGATGAAAATGCACATGCAGATATCACATTTTACATATATATGTTGGTGCGAAACGTGTTTGCCTCCTTCCTGATTTATTTTTTTCAATGTTTGTCACACATAAATGTTTCCGATCATCAACCAAATGTAAACATTATGCAATGACAACATAACATGAAATGCATTTTTTTCTGTGTAAAAAAGCTCCCCCTGTTAAAACATACCTTAACTGAGATTAGTTGAGATCTATGAGTACGTTATGTTTCTATTGAGTATGTAAGATTTGGAACGACAGCGAACCACAATGGTTGACATTATCCACAAAGGGCGAAAACATGGAATAGTAGTAAACCTTCCTAGGAGTGGCCAGCCACCCAAAAATACCTTGAGCGCAGCGACGACTCATCCAAGAGGTCACAAAAAACCCACAGCATCCAAAGAACCGCAGGCCTCACTTGCATTTGGCATTTGTTTGTGACCTCAAGCTTAAAGCTGTGACCTCTGTTCTGCAGCAGGACAACGATCCAAAATGGATGAAAAAAAACAAAAAAAAATAAGGACTTTGGAGTGGCCCAGTCAGTCTTGACCTGAGTCCTATTGACATGCTGCAGCATCACCTTAAAAAAGTGCTTCATGCTGGAAAATCCTCCAGTGTGGCTGAATTTCAACCATTCTGCAAAGATGAGTGGGCCAGAATTCCTCTACAGTGCTGTAAATGGCTGATTGCAAGTTATCGCAAACAATTGATTGCATTTGTTGCTGCTAAGGGTGGCCCAAACAGTTATTAGTTTTAGGGGGCAATTGCTTTTTCACACAGGTTCAGATTTTAAAAGTTTATTTTACAAACTGCATTTTGTGTTCATGTTTGTTGTCCTTGACTAATATTTAGATTTGTTTGAACTGAAACATTTGAGTGTGACAAACAAGCAAAAACATAAGAAATCAGAAAAGGACCAAACATTTTCGCACCACTGTATGTATACTTTTTATGACTTTATTTTCATCATTTCTATTTTTTTTATTTCTATTTTTTTCTCCTTTTTTTCTGACCCTGCTGTTTTTTGTCTTTCAGGAATCTGTGAGGAAGGCTGCAGATCTAACGCTGAAAACTCTCAGTAAGGTAAAGGAAAACAGTCAATTTTTCTTTATTAAGATGCAGTTAAAATTAAACCAGCATCACTCCTCCCTATATAGGTGTGCACTCGTATGTGTGAGTCTACTGGTTCTACAGCTCAGAGAACTGTTGCAGCATTGCTGCCCACGCTGCTGGAAAAAGGCATTGTTAGCAATGTCTTAGAGGTTCGCTCGCTCAGGTACTGTCACTGAGTTATTGTGTTGTTGGTGATGTCCTTCATTTCTACACTGCACTTAGTATTTTTCTCTGACTTTACTAAATAGCCAATGACAGAAAGGTAGTCTTTGCATCATGAGATGGTGTATTGTCATGCATGAAGATCATTTTGCTACAAAAGATACGGTTATTCATATTGTGCCGTGTAAGATAGTTGTCAGTCAGAAACTCTACATGCTTTGCTGAGGTCATTTTCACACCTTCAATGACCATAAAGGGCCTACCAGCTGATAATGATTCCCATCCAAAATATGACTCAGCCACCCACATGCTGACATCACAGCCATGTTGAAATATGCTGGTCATACGCTACTTCATCCATCCAGACCACCCAAGGTTTCTTTGCCATACTGCTTGAAATCTGTGGCATACTTTATGTGGAACATCATTTTTAAGTACTGTACTACCCGAAAAATAAGAATATCAAGTAAAATGTGTTTTATTTTGGCAATTTTAATATAAAAGATGAATCCAACCAGTTTTATTGAGCCATTACACGCAAATTGACATATCTCAAGCATTTCCTTGTTGTAACTCTGCTGATTAAGATTTTTATCTTATGAAAACCACAAACCCACAAACTCAGAAAATGAAATGAAAATTGATTTTTTTTTAAACTGCAAGACCTGATCAGCAAAATCCAAAGAAAATTTTTTTTGATTTGCATATTATTAGATTATATAGTATGTGAAATTCACCTTTGAAGTTGAATTGCAGAAATACAACGTTTTCAGGATATAGTAATTTTCTGAGTAGAACTGAAGTTTTTTTTTAATTGGGCTCACCTGGCAAACTAATTACAGTTGTCTGAGATTGATATCAGTAATTCAAAGTTCCCCAAGACAAAATGCCATGAAATTCATTGAGAGACCAAAATAACTCTGTTTATTATACTAAAATCTTATTTGCATAATAATTTGGAACACAGTGTAAATATAGTTGGGCATTGAGTCTCGACCATCGATGGGAACTACTTTAACCCCGGGAATACTTTGGGCTGGTGGTATACTATGGCCTGTTTCGCCGGCACTGAAATGCCGATTTTCCCAACATTATTACAAGTTTTTTATTTCAAATCCATATTTTTAATGCCTATTCCACGGACTGAAAGAAATACCAGAAAACACAAACAATAAAGAAGCGTCAGGAGGCGTGGTGTGCGTGTGAGGCGAAGATTAAAAATGTATTGGGTTAAACTTCAGTTTAAAAAAAAAAAACAAGACCGGTCAGCTCTGTGCATCATTTGCAAAACAGTTATATAGAAATAACAGAGCTACCTCATTTTGATACGCTGCCCTAAATAAGTAAAATAAATTCTCATGCCAACGTTCAGGCAGCAAACAAGTTATACTGGTGCTAATACTGTGGGTCAACTCAAATATCCAGTTACCGTTAGCCTGTGTAGTTTTTCACAGACAGATGTTTTACAAGCTGTTTTTGTTTTTGATATTCTGCAACCAGGTTAGTAGAAGCTCAGTGACATGTGTAAGTGCCTACAGCGTAAGACACTCTAAACACATAAACAACAAGATGTGTAAACATTTTTTCATTAGCTTTTCAAAAATCAAAATTGTTTGTGAAAGTGTACTGCTGTGAAAAGAAACTTCATACAATTTATATTTAAGTTCAATGCTTCTATATTTATGTAGTGGTTGAAAATAGCCCTGTGAAAAATACACTCAAATACAGTAAAGTTTCAAAAATGTCAGTTTTCTATGCCACTTATTTTCACTAGGTATACCTGAGCCTATCCAAGCTGACTTTAGGCAGGAGGCGTGGTACACCTATTTCTAAATTGATGTAGTTTTCTTCTTGTGTCAGCATCCAGACTCTGGTGAAGATCAGTAAGACAGCCGGTGCCCGACTAAAGCCCCACGCTTCCCGGCTCATCCCAGCCTTGCTGGAGGCTCTTAGCACCTTGGAGCCTCAGGTCCTCAACTACCTCAGCCTAAGAGCCACAGAGCAGGAGAAGAGTGCCATGGATGCTGCTAGGCTGAGCGCTGCCAAGTCTTCTCCAATGATGGAAACCATTAATATGGTGGTAGAATTTCTTAATGCCGCAAAATTTGTTTTTATTTTCTACATGACTTAACTATTGTATGTGTTGTGTTCAGTGTCTGCAGCACCTCGACGTTGCAGTGCTGGGGGAGCTGGTTCCAAGGCTGTGTGAGCTGCTGAGGAGTGGAGTCGGCCTGGGTACCAAGGTAGAAATACACTACACCATGGCTTCTCAAATAGCGGGGCGGCTCAACCTAGGGGGGGGTAAAAGGCTGAGAGTACTTTGAATATTAGTGCAGACCTGCTAACATGTACAAATTTATTGGATTCAACATGCAAGTTGACACTTGAATATGCTGGTATGCTTCAAAGCTCTCCATTTTGTTGCATTTTCCTGGTTTCAGTTTTGAGTTCAGTATGTACAGTACAGACAAATGGATATTATCAATTTCACAATAGCATTTCAAAATGAAGGGGGACATGAAAACACTTCTTTCTCCTAGGGGGGCATGACATAAAAAATAATTTAGGACCACTGCACTACACTGATTGACTTAGGCTGTGTCCACACGAACATGGGTATTTTTAGAAATGCGCATTTTCCCTTTGCCGGTGTTAAAATAAAAAATTCTCCATCCACACAGTGGAGTTTTCAAACAAGTTCTGTCCGCATACAGACCCAGTCACAGGCTTTCATGCACTTGCCAAAGTAATGCCGCCTTCAGCCATGGACTGTAAGGTAAATTTTTGCCAATCAGAAACATCAAATCAGTTTAATTTATTTGTATATCACCAAATCACAACAGCAGTCATCTCATGGCGCTTTTCACTTGAAGGTCACAAACAGAACCAACTGAAACCCCATATGAGCAAGTACTTGGTGACTGAGGCAAGGAAACGTTCCCTCTGGGGAAGAAACCTTGAACAGAACCCAGGCTATGTGGGGTGGCCGTCTGTTTCAACCAGTTGGGTTGAGATATAAAAAGAACAGAAGGATACATGGTAGATCAAGCCAGAAGTCTTAGTCTCAGGGCAAGGAACCTATAGAAATGTATCCGATGCTTATTAGCACATCAAGGGTCAGTTCTAACTGTATGCTGTAGCAAAGAGGTGGAAGAACCTAGTAACTTAAGGATCTACCTCCCATTATACTTCTCGAAATTCTAGGTTTGACAAGTAATTGTAGATTCTGTGAGCACAGTGTTGTACTGGGTTGAGAGGGTTGTAGGAGCTCTAAGATGTACTGGTGGCTGACCGTGTAGTGTTTTACTGTATATGTAAGAAGGAGAATTTTATACTAAATTGTACAGATAACCAGTGCAGTAAAGCTAATACAGATGAGATCTCTTGTTCTGGTTCCACTCAGACTCTTGTGGCATACATTTGGACTTACTGAAGGGTCTATAAAGATTTTTTGAGGCAAGCTATTAACAGAGTTACAATGCAACACTTTTTTTTCAAGTTTTGTGGGCTTAAACTTAAAACTGTTTCCATAGTGGTCTCCCCTTTGATTCTAAAATCTTTGTGACAACCAACTACAAACAGGCTGCATGTGGTTGTCTTTTTTTGTCTTCCCCTCACATGTGCATCATGTCTTTTCGTAGGGGGGTTGTGCCAGTGTGATTGTTTCCCTTACAGTGCAATCTCCCCAGGACCTCGCCCCATACTCAGGTGCCACACCACCTTTATGTAGTGTAGAATGTCTGCTGATGTCGTCATGAAAAGAAGCAAAATACTAATTGTGATGTTTTTTTCTTTCAGGTAAACTGATGAGTGCTCTACTTAGTGGCATCCATGACAGAAGCACTGTGGTACAGAAAGCCTTTGCCTTTGCTCTTGGCCATCTAGTCAGGGTAAGGACCATTTAACACCATATTGAAGAGCCACCTTTCCACTATGGTCTACTCAATAATGCTGCCTAATGTAGAACACTATACCTTGATTGGTTTACCAATCAGAATCGGTGTGACACCTTTTCAATGAATGCAACAAATAAGTGGAATAAATCACAATAAACAAGGGACAATATAAGCTTTTCATACTGTCATATGTGCACAGAGATGCAGCTGTTACAGAGAGGAAGAAATGTCTCAATTGTAGATAGTTACGATAATACATATTGTAATATTCTTTTGGTCTTTGCTCTTAAAAACGAGAGGTTGCGTTATATTTGTATCAATACGGTAATTGCAGCCAGAACTCAACTGTAACTTGGTAAGCTTTCATCACCTCATTCCACTTGTGTTGCACCATCAGACGGCTAAAGACAGCAGTGTAGAAAAGCTACTACTGAAGCTCTGTGCCTGGTACCTGGAGAAAGAAGGTAAGATGTCTGTTTAAGCAGCCACTTGCATGAAATAGTATGAAATTACAGTTTGTGACATGGAAACCATATGATCGTTTACCAGAGCCAGTATACAAGTCTTCGTGCGCCCTGACCATGCATGCCATCAGCCACTACAGCCCTGATGTGTTGAAGGCCCACGCAGGGGTGGCTCTCCCATTGGCATTCTTGGGCATGCACCAGGCACCCAGTGCAGATGAGAACACAGGCGAAAGCCATGATGCCACCTTGTGGGCTGAGGTCTGGCAGGAGAACGTCCCCGGTGAGGAACACGAACACATGTGCTCTTTGAATAAAATACAACATATGTGTCAAGATTATGACATGGAGGGCCGAGGCACTAGTGCTTTTCTGACCAACCAGTTTCTCCTGCAGGTGCTTTAATTGATGAGGTAATTTCCTCAAATTTAAGGAGGTGTTGATCATTAAAATCACCTGTTTTAATTACCGGCTGGAAAGAAAACCTGCAGGGTCTCTGCCCTCCATGGCATAAGTTTGACACCCCTGAAGTCGAACATCAGTGTAATAATTGATATGTTTCTCCGGTACTAGGAAGCTTCGGAGGCATCCGACTCTACATGACAGAGCTTATTGCCATTACTCAGAAGGCACTGCAGTCCCAGTCTTGGAAGATGAAAGCTCAGGGCGCAGCTGCCATGGCAACCGTTGCCAAGGAACAGACTGGCTCGTTGGTGGCACCGCACCTCGGCTTGGTGCTTAGTGCCTTGATGCAGGGCTTGGCGGGACGCACATGGGCGGGCAAGGTAATGGCCACCAACAAAACAAAAAAAGTGGTTACGAGTGGTCTGAATGTTGTTTGTTTCTTCTACCTTACAGGAGGAGCTACTGAAAGCCATCGGATCAGTTGTGTCCAAATGCAGGTGTTTTATTTTACCACTATTACCACTTACAGTACTACCCACAAAATTAGAATATCCTGAAAAGGTTGTTGTATTTCTGAAATTCAACTTCCTTGAATTGTATAATCAAATATTATGCAAAGCAGTATATTAAGTTTTTTTTTTCTTTGGATTTTTACTTTTCAGGTCTTGCAGCTTAATTTTTTTTTTAAGTTTGTGGGTTTGTGGTTTTTATAAGCTGAAAATCTTAATCAGCAAAGTTACAAGAAGGAACTGCTTCAGCTATGGCAATTTGCGTGTAATGGCTCAATAAAATTTGTTGGTTTCATCTTTTGTTAAATTGAAAAAACAATACAACTTTTACTTGGTCTTCTAATTTGTTGGGTAGTACTGTATACTACATTATCTGAGACTCTTGAGTACTAAAAGAGGTGTTTGTAATATCTTACCTTTTTATGTAGCTCAATCTCACCATAATTACCATATGTTTTTCAAGTTAATGCTGTTTACATTTACACAGACAAAACATTACACACACTTGAACAAGCTAATAAAATCCAATCCAAGAGCTGTATCAAAAATTGTACGAAGATAATGATTACTTTTGATTGACACATTGCCAACAACCACGGTAATAAAAGCTGTTGCTAGATGAACATCTCTCTGACCATGTCAATCAAAACTTAATGTACTGTTCAAAAGGTAGAATAATGTATACAGATCTTGGATTGTTCTTGTGTCCTAGTGTTCTGGCCGGTGACTGTATTTACACAAGCTCTTTGCTGCTGTGTCTTGTACTTGCTGTAGCACCGAGTTACAAAAGCCGTGCCCCGGGCAACCCACCATCTCTGAGGTCCTGGAGGTGGTCTTGAAGGAATGTCGTAAGGAGAGTCTTGTGTATAAAATGGCCGCCCTGCACTGTGCTGGCGATGTCCTTTACAGCTGCCAGGAGGACCGTTTCAGCGACATGACCGACATCCTTTTTCCTCTCATCAAGAAGGTAGCGTCTATTACTGTGTGTATATCTCAGAAAGAGTGGTGGCACAGAGATTCCCTTTTTTTCTTTTACTTGTGAGCAGAGCTGTCCTGAGAGCGGCACAGCAATGGCGAGGTCACAAAAGGAGGAGGATGATCTCACAATGAAGGAGAAAGAACTGCAGACTGAAGCTGTGCTGTGTGCTTTTGAAACCATAGGGAAGACTTGGCCAAAGAACCATCAGACACAGTGTAAGTGTAAAGCTAAAATTAGAATGAACAGAGATTGAATACATTGTTTTATATTTAAATACAGTATGTTCACATTGCATTTAAACCTCCGTTTTCCTCTGCTCCTGTTTTTGGGGAAAAAAAAAATTGCTAAAATATTGCCTCGGGTTTTATGCAAAATTCCATCCATCCATTTTCCTCCGGGTCGCGGGGGCAGCAGCTTTAGTAGGGAAGTCCAGACTTCCCGGTCCCCAGCGACCTCTTCCAGCTCCATCGGGAGGACACCAAGGCGTTCCCAGGCCAGCTGTGAGACATAGTCCCTCCAGCGTGTCCTAGGTCTTCCCGGGGGCCTTCTCCCGACTGGGCATGCCCGAAACACCTCACCAGGGAGGCGCCCGGGAGGCATCCGGACTAGATGCCCGAGCCACCTCAACTGGCTCCTCTCGATGTGAAGGAGCAGCGGCTCTACTCTGAGCTCCTCCCGGATGGCCGAGCTCCTCACCCTATCTCTTAGGGTGAGTCCAGCCACCCTACGAAGGAAACTCATTTCCGCCGCTTGTATCCGCGATCTCATTCTTTCGGTCATGACCCATAACTCATGACCATAGGTGAGGGTGGGAACGTAGATCGATCGGTAAACAGAGAGCTTTGCCTTCCGGCTCAGCTCTCTCTTCACCACGACGGTCCGGTACAGCGACCGCATTACTGCAGACGCTGCACCGATCCGTCTGTCGATCTCACGCTCCAACCTTCCCTCACTCGTGAACAAGAACCCGAGATACTTGAACTCCTCCACCTGAGGCAAGACCTCACTCCCAACCCGGAGGGTACAGTCCACCCGTTTCCGACTGAGAACCATGGCCTCGGATTTGGAGGTGCTGAGTCTCATCCCAGAAGCTTCACACTCAGCTGCAAACCGCTCCAGTAAACGCTGAAGGTCACAGCCTGATGAGGCCATAAGGACCACATCGTCTGCAAATAGCAGAGACGAGATCCTAAGGTCACCAAGCTGGACTCCCTCAACACCTTGACTGCGCCTAGAAATTCTGTCCATGAAGATTATGAACAGAATCGGTGACAAAGGGCAGCCTTGGCGCAGGGCAACGTTCACCGGAAACAAGCTCGACTTACTGCTGGCAATGCGAACCAGGCTCCTGCTTTGATTGCACAAGGACCAAATGGCACATAGAAGCGGGCCATCAATTCCGTACTCCCGGAGCACCCCCCACAGGACACCACGAGGGACACGATCGAATGCCTTTTCCAGGTCTGCAAAGCACATTTAGACCGGTTGGGCAAACTCCCACATACCCTCGAGTACCCTTGCAAGGCTGTAGAGCTGGTCCAGTGTTCCGCGACCGGGACGAAAACCGCATTGCAGCTCCAGTAACCGAGGTTCGACTAACGGTCGTGCCCTTCTCTCCAGCACCCTGGAGTAGACTTTACCAGGAAGGCTGAGGAGTGTGATCCCCCTATAGTTGGAACACACCCTCCGGTCACCCTTTTTAAAAATGGGGACCACCACCCCGGTCTGCCAGTCCTGTTCCTGACTTCCATGCAATGTTGTAGAGGCGTGTCAACCAACACAATCCTCCAACATCCAGAGCCTTGAGGAATTCCGAGCGGAACTCGTCTACCCCCGGAGCCTTGCCACTGGGGAGTGATTTAACTACCCCAATTACCTCAGCCACGGTGATAGAACTGTCCACGTACGTATCCTCAGACTCTGCTTCCTCTATGGAAGGCATGTCATTGGGATTGAGAAGGGCCTCGAAGTATTCCTTCCACCGACCAACTATATCCACAGTCGTGGTCAGCAAGCCCCCGTCCGCACTGTAAACAGTGTGAACTGGGGGCTGCTTTCCCTTTCTGAGGTGTCGGACGGTTTGCCAGAACCTCTTCGAGGTTTGGAGATGCAAAATTCGATCTCTCCAAAATGTACAGGATGTGTCAATAACTAATAAGTTGAAGTCTCCCCGGGGCAACTTTGCCACTTATTCTTGAACAAGGTTCAAGAATCTGCTGATATTGACTCGAATTTATGCGACCTTCAATTTTAACAAGACAGGCAGTACCAGTACTGGCCACACAGTCCCACACCATGATGGAGCCACCACCAAATTTTACTGAGGGTAGCAAGTTTTGTCTTGGAATGCTGTGTTCTTCATCCGCCATGCATACCGTCCATTCTTACGTCCAAATAACTTCATCAGTCCACAGCCCTGTTCCAAAAAAGACTCCATTTGTGGCATGTGCGCAGAAACGGTTTCGTCCGCATTACTCTCCCATGCAGCATCCCTTTGTGCAAAGTGCACTGAATAGTTGACCGATACAGTGACACCATCTGCAGCAAGGTCATGTTGTAAGTCTTGGGAGATGGTCTATGGGTTGAGTTTGACTGTTCTCACCATCTTTCACCTCTGCTTGTCTGAGATTTTTCTTGGCCTGCCATTATGGCCCCTAACCAGAACCGTGCTTGTGGTCTTCCAATTCCTGACTATGTTCCTCACAGTGGAAACTGACAGCTGGACTCTCTGGGCTAGCTTTTTGTATCCTTCCCCCAAACCATGATGTTAAACAGTTTTTGTCTTTAGGGTATTTGATGGTTTGATGTTGCCACACTTCAGAGAAGATGCATGGAGGAGAACAACTTGCAATTGGCCACCTTAAAAAGCCTTTCTCATTATTGACTTTATCTGTGTATGTAGGTCAAGGGTCAATGAGCTTTCCCAAACAAATTTTTTGTTCTAATAATTAGTGCTAAAGGTATGCAAATCAATAAAACAACAAGGGTGCCCAAATTTGTGCACCTGCGTTATTTTGTTGAAATAATTATTGCACTTTCTTTAAATCCTATAAACTTTATTTCACTTCTCAAATATCACTGTGTGCACCTGCTATGATATATTTAACTGAAATTGCTGATCCAAACACCTGATTTATAAAGAATAATTTTGAAAAATATCAGGGCTGCCAAAACTTTTATACCGCTGTAATGAATCAGTGTTGTTTATTGTATAGTATTGTATTGACCAAAATAATGAATAAGAATAAGAAAAAAGTGTGAAAAAGATGTATAGATGCAAACCAACTGGTGGCGAGTCAGCACCACACACCACCCAGTGACTTGGGAGATGTAGCCACAACACCTAGACCCGCTGGAAAAAAGTGTCTCAATTGTTGTTAGCCGACATTGGAAAAGTTATGTGTTAGCCATCAAACTGTACTTTTTACATTCTTGTTGTGGCTGCTCTGTTTTAAGTGTCACACATTTCAAAAGACAGACATTTGAGGTGACAAACAGCAAAGTTTTATGCTATTTAAAAGCATAGTTTGCCAAAACGTTTGAATGCAGAAATGAAACAACTACGGGGCTGTGTACTACTGTAGTATTATGCATTGATCACCAATACTGCTGCTTTGTCTTGTTGCTCGCCTGACATAGTAAATCTAAGTTATGTGTTTCTACAGTTCGTTTCCAGGTGGAGGTGTGCAGCCTCATGTGTGACAAGTTAAAGCTGAGCACATGGAAAGTTCAGCTTGCTGTTCTCCACTGCATGAAGGCCTACTTCCAAGGGTAAATTACCATCATTGTTCTGTTTATTGCATATTATAATCCTATTTTCTCTTTCAGGTTATTGTTGTTGGACAAGGACAGCAATGATGTGAGCACACTGTCTGGCATCCTAACAGATACGTGTGCTGCTCTCACTCATCCTTTAGGTAAACTACTCACAATGTCATCAGTACTGCTTCTGTTTCTACTGTTCACCCTTTCCACATTTGGGTTGTTTCTTCGTCTTTTTCACCAGAGAACAAAAGTTATTCATCTGTGAGGACAGAAGCCCTTTCAGTAGTGGAGCTGATTGTGAAGAGAACTGGAGGTAAAGACATTTTTATTGTGTTTTTCATTGTTAGAGGCTACAAAACAGGAAAATATAGCTATCCAGTAGACACTGCAAGGTTTCAGATGTTTCTTTTTCCTGGTCATTTATGGCCTCTGGTTGCAGAGTTTACAGATGTCAAGGTAATGATCCCATAAGCCAGGGTCAATCAACTGGCAGCCCACGGCGCAAATTAAATCAGACCAGCTCAAGTTCAGAGACAAGTTCAGTCTAGAACCGAGGAGCGACTAACATTTTAGCAGCAAATTCCTAAAACAGAGGACGTTTGTCATTTAGAGCAGTGGCTCTCAATTGCATTTATGATTTTACAGGCAATTTCCAACACCTCCAAAAACGACAATTAAATAGATAACTAAAGCATAGTTTACACTTGCATGCATTTTGTCCCCACAGTGGTGTGCAATTTTGCGTGTCAATGACACACCAAATTAGCGTGAAGTATGTATAATCTACTGTACACCCATCATTTTTATGAACCATTTGTGAACGCACCATGAATGCACCACAGCCACAAAAAATACGGCGGTGCGTATCAAAGTGTGTTGTATTCACATGAACGGGTTAACCTTTCCACCACCTCTTCCAGCAATTTGTGGTGAATTCTCAAGTCATTTCTGTAGCCTTCTGCATCTCCCTTGTGAATTTTGGTCATTAGCTAATGATAATGCTGAAAGCAATGTCTTCTAGTCAGCAATTCCTTCCTCTGCCTCCTTAGTGGTCTTTCTGCAGCTGCGAGATAATGTAAACTTACCTTTTGTTTCTGCAATGAGAGTTTCTATTCTGGAGTTGTCAACATCTTGTAGGTTGCTTGTTAATACAGGAATCAATAAGGCTAGGGGAGATGTCTGCTGTTGTGTGGCGTCACGCGGGACACACCATGACCAAATAATGCCACGACTGCTTCACGGATGCGGGAAGTGGTGACAATACAGCGCATGCTAGTGTATGCGTTGTAAAGATGTAAACAGAACTTGATAAGGTGTGAATAAGTTGTGCAAGAGCATGGTTGTTTGGTGTCACTGCGCACTGATTTCAGTCACAAATTGCATGTGATATGCGCAATTTACAGTATGCGTAAACAGAATGCAAACAATATGCAAACTAGTGTTTATGCTTTTCAAGCGTGCTATAATCAAATGCAGAGGCAAAATGCTTGCAAGTGTAAACACCTCAAGAAAAGTTAAAGGCGGAAAATATCAATGACCACTGCACTAACTTCAAAAAGTGTGTACAGTCCATTCAAGTCCAGACAATTGGACTGTTGTGGGAAAGGCGAAAATCAAAAGAACAGACTGGTGGACAGAGGAAGTAAAGACAGAAGTAGAAAAAAAAAACAAATGATTCAAACAGTGGCCGAAAGAGAGCACATCTGAAACAAGAGCTGCATACACTCAAAAAAGAAAATATATGAATAGTGTCAAAAGAAAGGATATGAAGGGATCTACAAGAAGATGCTCTAGAAACAGACAAACTCTCGCAAAGCCTACAAATACAGAAATAGCAACAAACCAAAGAACTCCATCCTGAAAATCAGCACTGGGGAAAACATTACTGGACAAGACAGGATTACAGATGGCTGGATATAATACTTCTAGGAATCACTTAATGTGGAACAGGAGGAAGAAAACATGTGCAGTTTTTGGGAAGCTACTGGACTGACAAATAGCTTTTCACTTGAAGTTTCAGAAGCCAAATAACCATTGAGGAATTAGAAACAGCCATCAAGTTAACAAAGACAACAAGGCAGCTGGTTCTGTCACAATCCCAAATGAAAGAATTAAAGCAAGTGATGAACAAATGTTGTAAATGGAGTGCAAGTATTGCAAGGACATTCCTCTAATGCGCCAGAAGATTAAGCCCAGGTAGAGCGCACCCTGCAAGAGGGCCAACTTGGCTTCAGACCAGGCAAAAAGAAGCAAAGTAGAACGTGTGCAAGCTCAAAGGCTGTTTCCTGTATCACAAGAGTTGATTCCACATATCGTTAGCATTTCTAATGAATGGCTATAACAAGTTATGATTATTGCCATTTGACGTTTACGTCTGAAGTATTCATCTATGTTTGTGTCCACCAGAGAGTGAACAGTGGGACTGTGTATCAGTGAAGAGCCGGGAGCAGTTGCAGCGGTCCCTGTCAACCCTTCAGTCGGACAGCAGACCGGACCTGAGGGACAAGGCCCAGGAGCTGCGCCGGCACATCCAGAGCCAACCCTAGCTGTAACAATAACTGTGCTGCAACATTGCAAATACAAATACATTAACAACAAGACTTACTAAAAGGCAAAACACTTTTTTGTAGTGTACTTTATATTTGTTTCTTTGAAATGGATAGTTATTGTAGTAATAATAATAATAATAAATCGAAATGGCATAAATCGGAGTTGAAACTGTGTAACTGTTTTACTACTGCTATACATTTGTGTACTTGTTTAATATTGGCCTTTTATCTTGGCTGTTGTCTACTTGTGTCATCATGACTTAGCAAGTTACCTTTTTGTGGAGAACGGAAACAAACTTACATCCCTGTGTAAGTGATTATTTGTGAATTCAAATAAGAACCTCAACTATGATTATTTGATAGACCATCTTGTTTTTTCTAATAATATGGTGGGATTGTTATTTAATGAGCATCTTAAATTGAGGGGTGAGATGGGTGTCCAAACTACAGTCCAGGGAGCCGTTTGAGGCTCACAGCTCATTTTTTATCGGCTCATAGCACATTCTGGAAATTAAACCAAAAAAACAGTAACAATGGGAAAAAAAATCAAAACTAATAGGTGTAATCAATAAAACAAATATTCACCTACAACAAAGCTAACACAAAATTTCGTTTTTGAATACATACAAAACATTTTTATATCCTTTTACAAAATGTCCCCTGTATCTTTTGACTTTTCCATAAGCAGTCCTAGGTGACCCCTGCAAACTTTTTACACTAAGTAAAAACATTTTACTTTGAGTACCACTATTTTTGCTCTTTTGACAGTTAATACTTGTAGCCTGTACTAGCAAGTAATTTGATTGTCACGTATTAAATGAGTTAAACATATATTTTCCTAATTTGTCTTTGTGAAAAAATACATTTACTGGCCTAGGAGGTGTGGGAAAACTCCTACACTCTCACCAGGACCCAGAAATTACCACTTTGAGATTTTCTGCATTTTTATCCAGGTCTAAAAAACGATTTTTTTCCAAATTGCTTCAACTGCACTTCTGGTTCAAGAAACCTCCCATGGTCCCATCAGGGCCCTCAGAACCCAAAAATGGCAGAAATTGCCCCCTATCCGGATGGTCGGTTTTCTTTTTATTTAGGGTGGTGCATTTTTTTCCAAGTTGCATCAACTGCGCTTGTCTGGTTGGGGAAACTTCCTACAGTTGGGGCTGTGACAAGATTAAAAAATGGCAGAAAATGAAACTTTTGCAATTCTGCAACAGAAAACCGCTTCTTAAATATTGTAATACATTTAAATGAAATATTACAGTTTTAAAGGGACTGTTTGTAGGTGCACAAAGGTCGCTAACTTTTGAACGTCTTCGGAAAATCACCCAACTGCCTGGGTTAGTAGATTGAATTGGGCATTAAATTCTCCCAGTCCTGTCATACTGTACTTGGCAGTCTTCATTGTGAGCCCAATTCCCCCAACACCAGCACGCTAAATTTGCATTCGACGTCCATCCCCCACCCACTCAGGATTGACCCAGCCGCCAATAAACATAATAGGTACGGAGCCCCTAAAGGAAATGTCTTTTTTTGGCAAACACCCCGTGATCCAGCAGATGAGAATCACTATGAATAGTAAGTAATAAAACCATTAAAATGAACTATTAAAAACTACTACAACAGTGACACCATTACTCAGGCGGAACAAAAAGTAGTTCCCACCAACGACGCATCATTTAGACAAGATCACAATAATGCAGTTCCTTGTTGATATACATTACCTCAAATGACTGAAGTATCAAAGTATTCATGTTTTAAATTGGGAATCAGTTTGGAGAATAAGGATCTGGTATCAGAGGTATTGATATTTCTAAATCCATCCACACCACATTTTGGGTTGGAGAACCACAGTACTAGTTTTATGCCCTCAATTTGCACAGGAAATCTAAACAATTGACTTGTTTTATTGATTAGAATACATCTTAGAACACATGTAAAAAAGCAAGAGTAATGACAGAAAAGACAATGAAGTACAAGCTATCAAAGGAAGAGTAGGTGAAACATATACACAGTTTTAGGTTAAGAAAGCCGTAATAGCCATGCATTTTTCAGCCTTTACTATAAAACAAAACTGTACAAAATGTGTGACGCAGATGAACAAGCTACTTGATCCCCTTGTCTTTGGCTCGTGCCTTGTCGTGACCCTTGCGGGGGGGGTTGGCATTGCTCTGGCTAAGGGCACTGCGCGTCACGGTGGACATGCCATCCACAAACTTGGTCTTGAAGAGAACGTTGGCGTTGGTGAACATGCCATCCTTGAGGGACACCACCACAAACTGTTGGGACGGGGAGAAGAAAATGTATAAAGAGGAAGGTGTGCTCGTGTCTCACTCACACACACACGCACGCACGCACACGCACGCACACACACACACACACCTGAGAGTGCCTAAAATGTGCCCGCAGCATCTGCCCAATGTTCTGTGTATGGGAGAGGTCCAGTGCAGCGTCCACCTCGTCCAAGATGTAGATAGGAGCGGGCTTGAAGAGCAGCATGGCCAGGATGAGCGACAAGGCCACCAGAGATCTACAGACAACAACTTGGTGTTACTCAAAAAAAAAAAAAAAAAAAACAGCTTCAACTATCATCATCATCATTAGTTTCTGCTGACCTTTGCCCTCCGCTCAGCTCAGACAGGTTCTCCTTCCAGGTGTTGCCCAGGGCCACCTTGAACTCCAAGCCATCCAAGACACCGCAGCCCTGTGGGGGTGCTAGCTTAGCGGTGGCTCCTGGTAGTAAGGTGGAGAAAATGGAACCAAAGTCCTTGTTGACCTGGGAGAGCAAACGAGACAATTTACACACAACCACACACTCTATTGTAACAGATACAAAAAGGGAAACTAAGTGGGGCAGCACAGACAATTATCTACTAAGGGGGTTTGCAACTGTTTCCTCCATTTTCAATGTGGTCCTAATCCTCCCACTTAATGTTCTGATGCAGCAGTCTGATTAACTGCATAATTGCCAAGAACAAAAAGACTACACTTTTCACGAGTCACAAAATTAGGTACACCCAGACCACAGGTTCTCAACTGGAACACTTTGTGAAAACTTAAGACTTTGCAGTTGCTGGTTTAGTCCACCTTCTTCATCAACAAATAAGCTTTCTTGCCTCCCACCTGCTCTTTCTAACATTATGACTCTTATGTAGCTCCACATAGTATGATGCTATCCTGTTCTTCTATGCCACTGCAATTTTGACCACATTGTTCAAACTCAGCATTATTACTACTACTATTGGCTCAGTATCGGATGTGCTGATAGGATGAGATATGAGACCTTCTGCCAGGCCAAATTGAGAGCCTCATTCTTTTTCTGGTCCAGCTCTTCAATGGTCTGCAAGATCTTCGTCTTGTCACTTTCCACAATCCTCTTCTTCTTCATCAGGTCATTGTACTGCACACAAAACAGACATTTTTATAAAGTAAATCAAAGACATAGTTGATTCACACTCCATTCCATTTTCTTCTGCTTATCCGGGTCCGGGTCGCGGGGCAGCAGTTCCAGTAGGGAAGACCAGACTTCCCGGTCTCCGGCGACCTCTTCCAGCTCCACCGGGAGGACACCAAGGCGTTCCCAGGCCAGCTGTGGGACATAGTCCCACCAGCGTGTCCTAGGTCTTCCCCGGGGCCTTCTCCTGACTGGGCATGCCCAAAACACCTCACCAGGGAGGCGCCCGGGAGGCATCCGGACTAGATGCCCGAGCCACCACAACTGGCTCCTCTCGATGTGAAGGAGCAGCGGCTCAACTCTGAGCACCTCCCGGATGGCCGAGCTCTTTACCCTATCTCTTAGGGCGAGTTCAGCCACCCTACGGAGGAAACTAATTTCCGCCGCTTGTATCCGCAATCTTGTTTTTTTGGTCATGATCCATAACTCATGACCATGGGTGAGGGTGGGAACGTAGATCGCTCGGTAAACAGAGACCTTTGCCTTCAGACTCAGCTCTCTCTTCACCACGACGGTCCGGTACAGCGACCACATTACTGCAGACGCTGCACCGATCCGTCTGTCGATCTCAAGCTCCAACCTTCCCTCATTCGTGAACAAGAACCAGAGATACTTGAACTCCTCCACCTGAGGCAAGACCTCATTCCGACCTGGAGGGTACAGTCCACCCGTTTCCGACTGAGAACCATGGCCTGGGATTTGGAGGTGCTGAGTCTCATACCAGAAGCTTCACACTTAGCTTTAAAACGCTCCAGTAAACGCTAAAGGTCACAGGCTGATGAGGCCATAAGGACCACATCGTCTGCAAACAGCAGAGACGAGATCCTAAGGTCACCAAGCTGGACTCCCTCAACACCTTGACTGCGCCTAGAAATTCTGTCCATGAAGATTATGAACAGAATCGGTGACAAAGGGCAGCCTTGGCGGAGGCCAACGTTCACCGGAAAGAAGCTTGACTTACTGCTGGCAATGCGAACCAGGCTCCTGCTTCGATTGTACAAGGACCGAATGGCACGTAGTAGCCAATCCCGTACTCCCGGAGCACCCCCCACAGGACACCGCGAGGGACACGGTCGAATGCCTTTTCCAAGTCCACAAAGCACATGTAGACCGGTTGGGCAAACTTCCACATACCCTCAAGTACCCTTGTAAAGGTGTAGAGCCGGTCCAGTGTTCTGCGACCGGGACTAAAACCACATTGCAGCTCCTGTAGCCGAGGTTCGACTAACGGTCATACCCTTCTCTCCAGCACCCTGGAGTAGACTTTCCCAGGGAGGCTGAGTTGATTCACACTATATCACAAAAGTCAGCACAAACCCCACATTTTAGCAACCAATTTATTACACCCACATGACACATTTATCTTGCAAGTCAACACACTTGGCTGTGTGTTAACTTATTCAGTAGATAGTAAATCTATACTGCTTTAAACGCTGTACTTGTCATAATAATCTATAAATCACATGATAAAAAACTAACTTAGTATGTTTATTTTATTTCAAAGCTCTTGACATTCCAATTAAAATGTTTATTGCTTTTGATATGGTGTACTATCATTACATATTGTATGATGATTATATGACAAGTAATGTTGACAATAAATAATAAAATATATAAAATATTGTTTATCTGCAATAATTTGTACAACAATTATCATCCAGCAAAAGCCTACTGTACACCGACTACTCTGAAATTATCTTAAGTTTAATTTCTATGGCATTGTCCTTTGAAAAGGTAAAATGGTTACGGTACTAAATTTTGAGACATTATAGTTTTTAGCTCCTCTTACCCTTTCCTCTGCTTCATTCAGCATGTTCATGGCCCGTTTGTTGACGTTCCTCTCCAGCTTGCTAGTGGTTTCCTGCAGCTTCTTGAGTCGCTGGCCGGCCTCGCGGGGGTTGTTGGTCTTAAAGTCATAAGAAGAGTTGGGCCGGCCAAAGAACTGGCGCTCGGACTGGATCCAATCGTGCTCCTCCAGCATGCGAGCCACCTGGGAGGATGTCAGATTATTAGCATGCTGATGGAATTTACATCCTTGGACATTAAATTGTTCATGTTTACCTCATCAGATGCATTCTGGCTGTCTTTGTGTTGTTTACTCATGTTGTGTTCTAGCTCTTTAATCTTCAGCTGAACTTCATTGTTTTGCTCTCTAATCTTATTGGCCTCCATGGTCTTATCCTGGGTCATTTACGACATTTCATTAGACGCATTCAACAAACACTGACATCTTTACTTGTCAAGTATTTACCTTCATTTCTTTAAACTGAGCCATGATGACGTCTTTTTGCTTGGTGAGTTCCTCCTGGGCCTTTCGTACTGCCTCCTGCACAGTAACACAGAATATGTCCAAATAAAGAGCACAGCAGGATCCATTTTAAATCACATCAAATGTCACACAAAAAAGCCACCACACACGTGGATTAAAAGTAAATAACAGAGCTCTGACAAATACCATCAGTCAGATACAGACATGAGAATAAGTCTGATCATTTTGTTTTTCGGCTAACCGAGCACGATGTTGCTGTTAAAATATGAGCGTAATGTTATTACTGTAGCTCACATGGCTATGCTAGTGTCGCAGATGTTAGTATCTACCTGTCCCACTCTCTTCTGTTAAGTTGCTGTATGTGATACATAGCCTCTATTACAACAAGTCATGTTAAATGTTTGCGTACCTTGTTCTGTGACACAGTGCACGCCATGCTGTCAATCTGCTCTTTGATAGCCTTGGTGGCCTCGTCCACAGCTTGAATCTGCTGCTCATAGCCAGTCTGCTCCCTCTGCAGCTCCTCCAGCTCTAAAGCTACAGCCTCAGACTCCTGCGAACCAGGAAAATAGGGGCTCACTTTAAATTTAGCATTGGATTGTAGTTCCAGATTGATGATGATCCAGACAAAGGGTGGCGATGGTCTTTGTGTGTGTGTACCTGCTGTCTCTGTTTAAGCTTCTTGTTAAAGGCGTCAGCTTTGGCCTTAGCTGCGTTTAGCTTCTGCTGGGCAGCTTTCAGCTCCTTCTCCCTCTCTAATTCTGCATTCTTCATCTTGTTCTCCAGCACCTTGTACTTCTCCTCTGCACGCTTCTGCACATCCTTAGTAACACGCAGAGTCTCCTCACTCTCCTCTGGTGATACAATTCAAATAAAGATATGATAATAGGTTGCTTCTAGAAGGTGAGTCTTATTACTAGAGTCAAAATTTTCGGACCGATGGCTTTGCGCAGTCGCTCCAGCTCCTCCTGTTGCTGGTGGAAGGAGCTCTGCTGCAGCTTGGCTTGCAAAATCTGCTCCTCCTCCACCTTCAGCTCGTGCTGTTGCTTCAGCTGGCGGTGCCTTGAGGAAACAGTATATTTAGAAAACTAAACCAATTCTAGAGGGAGCATGTACATTAACTATTGTTAATACTTGTCAGCGATTCCCTTCAGGCTGGCCAGTTGTTGCTCTGTATCCCTCAGCTGGTCTTCCTTTTCATTCAAGTTGCTCTGAACTTGCTTCAACTCCTGCAGGCTGGTCAGCACGGATGCAGACTGCAGGCGAGCTCCTGGAGAAAGAAAAGACGCAACATAAGATAGCTCAATGGCCACAACTTTCAGTACATGACAATCAACACAGGAGATTTATAAAAAAAATCTGAGTTTACGAAAGTTTACAAAGATAATAATGCTCCTATTCATTTTGAAAATAGCTTTTAATTTACTGATATTTGTTTCTTTATCACACTCAAGAGAATGTCAAGCAATCTAACCCACAATCATCCAGAAAAATTCATAAAAAGCCGGAAATGAGTCCTTTGAGCATGTGCTTGTGAAAAACACTGTGCGTGCGTCTGCTCCCTCTCACCTCCACTCAGAGTTCCTTGTGGATCAAAGATGTCTCCTCCAAGTGTGACGGTCTTGGTCATCACCTGCTTGTCAAAAGCCACCCTTTTGGCGTTGTCCAGGGTGTCGCACACCAATGTAGAGCCAAACACGTACTCCATTGCTTTGCGTAGGTCAGACTCGTAGCCCACCAGGGACAGAGCTGTGTGGACATTATCTTCTCCCACCTAGAATGGCGGACACAGCAAGTGGCAATGTGGGAGAAGAACAACAACTGCACAGCAATACATGCTAAAAAAAACAACAAAACCATATAGGGGGTCGCCTGTATTTACTTCTTTTATTCAGAGGAGACTTAGAGCAGCAAGAAAGAGAATCTGCAACAAAATTGCGATTGTAGAGTTTAACAGTGCAGAGTTCAGAGCTAATATTTGCAGTGCTTTTAGTGCTGTCAGTTCAAACAGCTTGGCACACTTGGAACCCCAACTGACCAGGTACTGGAAATTGGATGTTGCAGTTCCCGTTCTTGCCATCAGAAAAGCGTCATTAGCGATTTTACAGCCATGGTACCTAGTAGGTCCCATTCAGTAGAAAAAGGACAATAGACTCTTAAATGACCGTTTGGCTTTCTCACCAGGTTCTTGGCAGCTTTAACCACTCTATCACTCAGTGTCTTGGCTGAGATACTGTTCAGTGGTATGATGGTGTACCTCCGCTGCAACTCTCCCTTCTCCAGCAGCTTTTTACCAGTCACCTGCCAAGCGCAAAGATCCACAAAAAGTCAAAATGAGAAAAAACGGCAAAAAGTTAACGCGCACATATGCACACTCACTTCTGTGTCAACAACAATGTTATACAGTCGTCCCCCGGCTACCACCTCCAGGGCGGTCGCATAAGAGACATCGCTGACTGAGATCAAGTTCGCCAGCAGCCCCTTCACTTTGTTGCGGTCCCATCCTCGTTCAGGGTCTCTGAAAGACATTTTGATAAAATAATTAAATGTACTATATCTTATTTATCTATACAATATTATCAACACAATATAGGCATACAGATTTAATATCTGTAAATAGTTTTTTTCCTATAATGAAAACCAACTTAGAAAAATTGCTGTTATATAGGCCTAAATATTGTTAAAGAAAGAGCGATCAAGAGATTTGACTACACCATAATGCCAAATCAATACAGTTTTCCACCAAGTATGATGTTTTAGTGCATTTCCATTTACTGATATAGTGGCCAACAGTAATTTCTACGATCCTGTTTTTTTGTTTCAAAATACTCCGGGGGCTTCTCTTTTAATACGCGGTGCTTGGTCTCCCAGTGCCGAAGCAGTTTTAAAGGCTTCATTGATTCTTTAGAGGTCCATGTTTCAAGTAGGACTCTAGTATTGTCTGTTACTCATTTTTCTAGCTTATGGGGACGGGTTACATTTAGGCGCTCAAGTGACTGACACGTAACCAAGAGAATCCAGTCATTTTTCAAAATAAAAGCTTGTTAAAACTCAGCTAATACACAAAACAGAAATAGTTAATTATTTCTCGTGTGGCCCAATATAAAGTGGTCCGGAGAACACTGTACTGGGGGACGTCAACGCTCATGTTGGCGACAACAGTGAGACCTGGAAGGATGTAATTGGGAGGTGCAGCTCCCCTGATCTGAACCAAAGTGGTGTTTTGTTATTGGACTTTTGTGCCTGTCACAGATTGTCCATAACAAACACCATATTCTGGCATAAGTGTGTCCACATGTGCACTTGGCACCAGGGCACCCTGGGTTGTAGTTCGATGATTGACTTTGTGGTTGTGTCGTCAGACTTGCGGCCACATGTTTTGGACACTCGGGTGGAGAGAGGGGCGAAGTTGTCAACCGATCACCACCTGGTGGTGAGTTGGTTCCGATGGTGGGGGAAGATGCCGTTCAGACCTGGCAGACCCAAACGCATTGTGAGAGTATGAAAAACTTTGAAAAGCTCCTCCATGCCTTCAACACGTCTTCCCACAAGGAAGCAGTGCCTGGGGACTCTGTGGCAAGTTCTCCTATCTCTGGGGCTGAGGTTACCTAAAAAAAACCTCCTCATTTTCCAAGTCCCCTGGGGTGGATGCGATCCGCCCGGAGTTGGGCTGCTGCCCGATCTCAGATAAGCAAAAGAAAATGGATGGATGGATATTTTAATCAATTGACAGCTCGAATTTACTGAACGTTTATGTGGACTCAGCCACAGGAATAAATTAATTTGTTTTTTTCTGACATTTCATTTAATTCTAATGATTATTTGTATTATTGTACTTTATATGATCCTTCATGTGTGTACAGTGTGAGTGACTTATGTGTTAATATAGGTATATCTGACTTACTAAAAACTATTACATCACAGTGAAACTTGTAACCTGAGGAACATCGGTGTATGGTTTTTTTGATTTTGGATTTTTATCACCCCGACCCCCACCCACACCAAGCTCAAGTGATGGTGTACGGGTGATTTACTTGTATTCAAAGCGCAGGTTTGGGAAGCGAGAAACAAGACGTTCATAGGTCTCTTTAAGATGAGTAACCTCTCTGGACAGCTGTCTCCTCTTTTCCAGAAGCCTTTCCTCTTTCCCATCTGCATGCAGATGAATACACAACCATCAAACTTGAATATAAAAAGTGCAAAAAGACACGGTACCTTCATATTTGAGTTTGGCAAGCTCAGCCTCTAATTTCTCCCTGCTGCTTCTGATAGCCTGCAGGCTGTCCTGGTCCTTTTTGTAGCCGCTGTCCATCTTTTTCACCTCAGCCTGCTTGGTCTTCAGCTCAGCCTGCGTGTGCTTCAGTGTCATTTGTGCCTGGGAGGACACAAAGTGTAGAAGCCTTTGTTAAGACAAGGGGTGGTGCTGAAAAACAACACGAAGTTCTGTAAATAGCACGTTGTACTTACTTGCTTGGCCTCAGTATCGGCCTTACTCATGTCATTCTTGCAAGCCATCATCTGACTGGCCAGTGTGGCCTCCTCTCCATCCTCATTAGTAGACAGGCCAGCAGACACGGCCTTAAAATGCTGCTCCGCTGCTTCGAGGTCTGCACCATCCTTCTGGCCTTCTTCCTTTAGAGCCTCAAGTTTCTCCATTAACTTGGACACTTCTTTTTCTTTCACCATCAGCATCTTCTTGTCCTAAAGGAAAGAACAGTAAAATGAACTCACCAAATGGCTATTAGCATTGTAGTGTTGAGGGTAACGCAGAGTGCAGTCCCAGTACCTCCTGCATGATTTGGACAAGCTCCTCCCTCTTCTTGGCTTCATCTTTGAGGTTCTGTTTTTTCAGATCGAGGGCACTCTGAGCTTTGGCATCCACACGCTGCAGGTCAGCCAGTGTTTCTTCCATGGATTTTAACACTCCATTCACTTCCTGAAGATAAGCAAACATGGATATGTCTAATTAATGCAGTTGTTTTGAAGCTAGTGATGGACTAGTGATGGATAGAAACAATATCAATTTGGGGCACGTCAGAAATTTTTATTTATGACAATGCATGTATGCAGCTAAGAGAGACATTTTGCAACAATCTGCAGAAAGCTTGTCTGGACATGGTCAGGAAAGGTAGCAAACAGGAGATGGTGAAAAAGACAACATCCATCATTTGGACTTTTTTTTTTGTTTGTATTTAGGCTATCCAATCATCAGCAGAAAACTCTACTCTGCAGAGTGTCTAGGGCAGAGGTGGGCAAAGGGTCAAGCGTTTGAATGCGGCCCGCCAGATCCTTCCAAAGTGTTACGTAAACTTTTAACATACAAGCTGGCAACATGACTTGCAAGTAGTCAAAAGTCAATCATACCACCTTTTGATGGTTTAAGTAGCATTTCACATGCAGCAATCCAGACAACTCCCGCTACCCACAGTGCCAAGAAACACAAGTCAACCCATATGTGACACACGACAACAACAAACATACCCGATGCACTGTCTGGGAAGTAAAAATGAGTGACATAGACATACTCCTAAATAGACAATGTTTTATCATTCATAGTTTGCGCCCCCCAGTTTTAAAAAAACACTGTTATAACATAACATAATGTAAGTATTTTATTCACTGACAGGTAAACACAATGTATGGTGATAAAATAAGTGCAAAAAGGAAAAAACCCAAATTAAAATGAATGTACCTACAGCGATTTCCGATGAGTTGACAAGCTGCTTGAGATTGGCTCCTGGCAACGAAAGAGCTACCGCTTCCTCACTGATTCGCAAGCGGCACAGTATTTAAACGATTAGTAATATTTCTGAAGTATAGGTGATATTGTAAGATTAGAACATGGTCATAAATTAGCTGCACCACATTATAAGCAGCATAGTTCGAAAGGAAAAAAGTAGTTACTTGTACACCAGAAATTACAGTAATTGGTATTTGACACATTCAAACTATTTCTGATGCCACTGCACTTATACTATAGTACACAGATAACCTGGTTTCTTATGTACCTGGTTTCTTTTGGCCTCCAGTTGTTCAATCTGGGCCGAGAGCTCCCGCACTTTGCTTTCGTTCTCGGTCAGGGCAGCTTGCATCTTAGCAATGTTGTCCTGCATCACTTTCAGATTCTCTGCTGACTTCAGCTTGGTCTCCTCAGCACACACAAACAACCAGGCCACGTACAAACGTGACAGGTGTTGGATCTCACGCATCAGTTTTTGGTACTCCAAATATGACGATCGCTCCTGCAGAAAAGAACTGGGTAATACTTTTTTTTCAAGGCTGATTGAAGATTTAAGCTATTAAGGCTTTTTCTTTCTTTTTTTAGAACATGGTAAAACAACTTTAAGGAACCTTATACATATGTACATTTATGCAAAATGTTTTCTAATTTATCAATATAACAAGCAGGCTAATTAGTTAGTCCGGTAACTCAAAATTGTAACCTAAATAGCTTAAAATTAATATAAATTATCTCAAATACACAACAATAATTACCAGTAAATACTTTCAACATTTAAGGTTATAAATCAAACTGAGCCCACCTCTTGTAGTTTCTGCATGGTTGGTGTAATTTCTTCATCCAGAATCTAAAAAAAAACAGAACAAAATAAATTTTGATTTCACATGCAATTTCTTATGAATCCTCTCCAATGAGAATTACAGTGGAACCTCGGTTAGTGTCAATAATCCATTGCAGAAAGTGAGACTAAACCCAAAACTACCCAATACATTTTTCTCATGAGAACTCATGTAGATCCAATTAATCTGTTCCAGACAGCCAAAACTGTTAACACAAAACAAATTTAGGTTTTTCATGCAGAAAACAATTACAAATGCGTATAAATGACGAATGAAAGAGATAAATTAACATTTAATGTCACTTAACTTGCCAAACATCAAGATCCACACTGACATCAAATTTGTACATTATTTCTTGTATTCCATAGTTTCTCATTTTCTTTGTCAAAGTGTTGGACTTGAAATTTGGAAAAGCACACTCCACCGCTGATTACATCAAAAACAGGCAACAGAGTCGACTTTTGGTTGACAAGTACAATTGGTGATAAAAACACAATAAGAACACAGCTAACCTACATGGTGTATTCATAAAACAACAACAAGACACCATATTGTACGCTACCACGAAAATATATGCAAATATAAGCAACATTTTGAAGTAAATTTTCAAACTAAACCGAAAAACTGTTAACCAGGGCTCCACCGAATATGACAAAGAAACATACAGTGTGAATCTCCTTCAGCTTAGCTTCTTTTTTCTCAATGGTCTTCTGGGCACTAATCTTTTTACACTCGTACATCCTGGTCCCTGCAGCCTCTTCGATCATGGCAAGGATCTACAAGAACACAATGGAGGAATCAGTGGAACAATCCAAAAGAAGTAGCGACTGGGTCGATCTGATCCAGCATTGGTACTGGGTTCCAATCTATGAGCCACGTCTGCACTTTCATGGTATCAGCACACACAGTCAAAAGTGTATCAGTGACCACAGCTGTCTCCACACATGATGTTAAGAGTTCCGTGTTGTGGCCATGAACGCATCAGGCTGAGCACACGTGTGTGTGAGTGCGCGGCACTGCATGTGTGGAGACAGCTACGGTCGCTGATATTCTTCAAGCTACATATGCTGATACATTTTTTGCTGTGGTTGCATTTTGACGCAATCAGAGCTCTGGTATCAAAATTGTATCTACAGTATATTGGCATATATCCATATTTAGGCTATCGGGATAGAATTGGAAGATAAAAAAATATGGATTGGTGCATCTCTACTTTGGATGTGTTCAGACATTACCTCTGGTGGCTTCATGTTTAGAATTTTGGTAATCCTTCCCTAAAACACAAGAAATAAAAACATGCATGTCAGTTTGGAATACATTGACAGAAATAAAACTGAACAAGTGAGCACAAGACTGACCTGCATGATGAGGAAATGTGGGTTGTTGACATTGAGGCCAACAGAGCAGAACAGGTCCTGGACCCTGGTGTTGTTAGCATTGACGCCATTGATGAGGTACTTGTTCCGGCCACCAATTACAACCTTAAAAGTAGAACAAGGTTATTTACAGCAGTTACAACAAAACATACTTTTTTTTTTTTTTTTAACCCAAACATAAGATTATTTCCCCCCCAAGAAAATGGTCTGGAAAAGACATACGCGGAGCACTCAGTCACATACAGAGGGTATGTGAACAGAGCACAGGTGGGTGCTGATGTGGCGACGCCGCACTTTAAATGTGTATTTTAGATGCTTTTCGTGAAATCTGAGCTGGAAAAAGTAGAATATACAAATGACCAACGTGTTCAACCAAGCAGGTATAATTTTGGAATTTTTCAGCAGCCTGTGGTCCAAATGACCAATTTTTGGTCACATTAGGTCCAGACCAGAATACCAAACCACACTTTATCAAAGAACAAGAGAGTTATGTTGCTAATTTTAAGATAATAGTGATCAATGACAGAGTCATCGAACAACCGTTAAGCAGTTGTAATATGTGATAAATGAAAAGTTGTTTAATCCGCTTATCTGAGGTCAGGTCGTGGGGACAGCAGCCTAAGCAGGGAAGACCAGACATCCCTCTCCCTAGCCACTTCGTCCAGCTCCTCCTGGTGGATCCTGCGGTGTTCCCAGGCTAGCTGAGAGACATAGTCTCTCCGATATGTCCTGGGTCTTCCCCGAGGCCTCCTACCAGTCGTACATGTCCTGAACACTTCTCAAAAATGGACCAACTATTGTGGGATCATACTCCTCAGCCTTCCTGGCATGGTCTATTCAGGGGTTCTGGAGAGGAGGATCCGCCGGATAGTCAAATCTCGGAGGAGCAGCAGTGTGGTTTTCATTCTGATCGTGTAACTGTTTACCAGCTCTATAATATTAAACAATTATCTAAAAAAAAACCTTTTTTGCCTTTATTATACAAAAATTGGTCATATACATACATACATACATACATATAAGAATAGTCCTTATGTATTCAGAGTCGACTTAAACCACTCACAAAAATTTAGGGATATTTGGCTTTAGGGTGAGATTTCAGTATAATACTAAAATGAATTTTAAATTTATACAGTATAGGTGTGTGTGATCTATGATGGGACAAATTACAGTAGAATTGGTATGTAAACATTCTTCTTCATCAGGCTGTTCACATTCTGACATCATGAAACCAAGGCTACGTCTAACAATCTTGAATAATGATGCAAGATTTCCTTTAATATATTATTGTATATTCAATTATGATTTATTACTATGTATTATAATAAGTGGTATATTTGTTCTCAAAACCACAATACTGTAATACCGTTTAGATGACACTCCCAGTATACTCCCAGTATGTGGTTGAGTTGTTTATTCCCCACCTGTCTGGTGACTGTGATCTCATCGTGTGTCTCAAAGCCCAAGGGACTCTGGCTTTTGTTCGAGTTGTCAAATGTGATGGACACGGTCGCTTTCGTAATACCACCCTGTCCGTTTTTGTAGACCAGGTCCTGAAGGTTGGAGGCTCGAACCTTTCTCGAATCAAACGACGTGCTTATTAGCAATGACATGAAGGCCAAACGTAATTGAAAGAATTCATCTCCGTGACACTTACGTGGGTAAGGTTGGTAATGCCAAGGAGAAAACATATGGAGTCCAAAATGTTCGACTTGCCGCTCCCGTTCAGTCCCGTGATGGCGTTGAAGAGCGGGTCGAAGCCGTTGATCTCGGTCCGGTGTGCGTAGGACTTGAATCCCTCGATGATGATTGATTTGATGTGCATTTCAAAGCCGACCCCTGTCTTGTTTCGTAAGAGGCCTGCTTACGGTATCGGAAGTAATATTGGTGTCAAAGTATGGGATAGAGCGACTTGTTTTGAAGCGAAAGCGCCGTACTGCCTCTGTTCTTCTTACTTGAATTTTGGCGGTATGAATTGAGCCACTAGGCCCCCCTTCTCTGCGCCGGTAAAACGTCACAGAAGTTTGAGAACACGACAAGCTATCACATAAAAATACTACTCCCAAAATATTATATATTGTGGTGTACCTATAAAACTGCAAATATTGACGTGGTTGATTTATATCTTAATTTGGTGATTTTAACTTAACGTCAGGCATATCTTAGGGCAGCTAAAGACTCTAGACAGCGTTGTGAATGGCGCCACCCACAGGACTTAAAAGAGATGTACCACTGCTAACTTTTATGTTGTATTTGCTAGATTTATGAAGAACGAATTTATGAAGGTTTTGTGATTCCATCCCTGTCTGAATAAAATGACTTGACTTTTTAAAAAAATCATTGTCGAGCACTGTACATTTCCGGAACCGAATCAAAGTCAAAGGATGCAGGGTTTAGGACCCATAGATTTTTTTATTGTTTATATTTTGTATAAAGATTAAAACAACGTGTAGGAATATATTAGTCATGTTTTAGCATACTGATGTTTAATACTGTAACTGATACGGCCATAAAAATGTTTATTCATGATACATGGCATGCTTCTCCCTCCAAACCTTCCTGCTATCCTGACTTTGACATTTCTGATCAACATCTACAATAAATCCATCCGTCCATTTTTATGCTGCTTGTCTTCACTAAGGATGTGCGGGTATGCTGGAGCCTATCCCCGCTTGCTGACTTTTTTAAAATATTAGATTCTATTTACCTGCAGAACTCACTCTCTTCAATTTTCTCATTTTTCACTAGCAACTAGGAATGTCCCAATTAACATATTTTTGGTTTCGTTCAGATGCAATTTTTTGTGGTCCTATAGCTTATAGATACAGCTTTTTGTAAAGCTTTTTTTCCAAACATGAATTTGTGCAAGTGGCATGGCTCAGGTGGTCGGAGTGGTTGGCTCCCAACCGGAAGATGGCGGGTTTCTCTGCTCACTTGTGTGATCATGTCGAAGTATCCCTTGAGCACCAATACTGAACCCCCAGTTGCTCATGATACGATAACACTCCCGCCACGATATGACCTCAGTTGTCGGTGTGGCATAAAGCAACCATATAAAAAAAAAACGAAATCATGATAAGCATATACTGGTTGAAAAGTATTTTATAAAAAATAAGTTGAGGCCGCACGGTGGATGAGTGGTTAGCACATTGGCCACACAGTCAGGAGATCTGGAAGACCTGGGTTCAAATCTCCGTTGGGCATCTCTGTGTGGAGTTTGCATGTTCTCCCCGTGCGTGTGTGGGTTTTCTCCGGGTACTCCGGTTTCCTCCCACATTCCAAAAACATGCATGTTAGGTTAATTGGAGACTCTAAATTGTCCATTGGTATGAATGTGAGTGTGAATGTTTGTTTGTCTATACGTGCCCTGCGATTGACTGGCGACCAGTCCAGGGTGTACCCCGCCTCTCGCCCAAAGTCTGCTGGGATAGGCTCCAGCATCCCCGTGACCCTAATGAGGATAAGCGGTACAGAAAATGAATGAATGAATGAATAAGTTGAGGGTTATTTTGACAAGAGGTGTCAATAAATAGAAGATTGTTATTTACTATGTGAACATATTGACCTTTTGGTTAAGAAATTGATATGCTGGTGATACTGTGTAAAGAGACATGTTGTTTTTATGAATGTTTTAATTAATTTGCACAAAAATGTATGCAACATATTGTTTTAGACAAAGACATTAAAATTAGATTCTACACTTAACAAATGAACATTGCCAAAGTTTGGGTAATGCAACACAAGCGTACATTCATTGAGTAAACATGTTAAGCATTAGTTACCTGAACACACATACATACACGTCATTGTGCAGTTCTATCAGGCATCCAGGGGTACAGGACACATGGACAGACATACCAGGTTGAATGCATAGAAGCATATCTGTGATAGCACCACACAGTCTCCTCTGTTGGAGTAGAAGGACGTGGGCTTGATGTAGGCCCAGTCAAAGTTGTTCAGGTTCAGTGACCTCTGACAATAGCGCTCGCTGAGGGAAACCAGCGATCGCACAATAGCGTATTTGGCTGAGCAGCTGATGGCCCGCACTGTACGCACCTTGGCAAAATGGAGCAGGAAACATGGGTCATCCTGCAGGAGAGACACAACCAATCTTAAAACAGTCATAAGTGCTTCATTCAGTGTTCTGTATGGAAGTAATCAAGTGGTAACCGTGACTGTCCGTTTTTTAAATAGACATTTAAACTCTCATGTTTCGCTAGTGTTTGAAATTATCACACCTCATTTTTGAGGTGTTTGAAATTACATCTGACGTCATGAGGCAATCCGTAGATTATTTCACAGCCGATCTGATGAAAGGATTACGTGTTGGAGCCTCTGCAGCATCTGAAATGCTGACACAAGATCAGTGATTTGATGACCAAACTTCAATTTGGAGTTTGCCTGGCTTTGTCCTTTCCAAGGAGGCGTTGGTTGGCACTGACATATACATGGTCTTTGTCTGCAAAGTTGATCACCATAAAGAAAAATCTCGTTTCTTCCCCAATCAAGACTCCATTTCTTTTAAGACTAACTTTCTGATTTCTCTCTGAATTAATCTGTTCCATTCCTGGTATCTTCTTCAACACTGCATATGTAGAGCGTTTTTTGAAACTTGCGTCTGGAAAACCTTTTTCGTCATTTTGGGCCACTTCTTCTTGATGCATTTCTTCCCACTTTGATTGAATGCAAATTTGATAGCCGTTCGTTTTGGCCCAGTCATTCCAAATCCACCAATCTGGTGGTGTTAAATTGGCTCTTAACACAACCAGATTTCGATAATATCTTGGTTTGTGCTTCATTTAAGGTTCAGGGCAGTTCTATGGGTGTTGTCTCTGCTGTTGGAGGATGTAATTCCATTCAATCTTCCAGGCCAGTCTGGTATTGTAAAACTTATGTGGAGTTTGATTTGTGCAAGATGCACATATTCCTCACTTTCTTTCCTGAAGGCTTTGACAACTTGATTTGGGAGAATAAAGAGTTCCCTAGCATTTGGAGCCTTGGTTTACATCCTGCTCCCCACTTTGGTGTGATTGAGCCCAAGGTTTGATGAAAAAGAATCTTGCCTTTAGAATCTTCTCAAACTCTTGAACTGTGAGAGTCAAGCTATCAGATCCTTCAAGAACCTTGTGTTCTTGGACTAGTTCTAGAGAGGTACACGGCGTAGTAGCCACACGATTGTCTTCTTGAAGAACCTTGTGTTCTTGAGGTACCTTTTGATGTAGTTCCTCTTCCATGTGAGAAAGGTTTACTCTTGTGGTTTCTTTTACAGCTGCCTGAACAATGCATCCAGTTGGTTTGTCTTCAGTGCGCTTACGTTCTTTAAGAACTGGTGGTGGCTTGAGGTCCTCTTTTCCTACTCCCATCTCCTCACACCACCGTTTAAGCAGTTTCAGTTCCTCACTCAGGTACTTGTCCAGTAGAATGTTTTGAGTTTCTTAAAGACCTTTTACATGTGCATTCAGATCTTCAATCTCTCTCTCCACCTTCGAGCATGGGTTATGATCGTAAAGCTGATTCTGTTTGATCAGACCGTATTTGTTCAGAATCTTCAGTCTGTTCTTGAAAGTCTTTATCCTGAGTGTCCAGCTCCAATTCGATGATGGGCTCCCTCTTCTGTCTGCTCCAGCTGACTTTGAACAATTTTTTTCTTTCTGGCCATTAAGATCCTCTCCTTGCTGGTGAGTTCATGACCTTTCAATGTTGTCTTTAGGTGTGCAATCTGCTGACACTGTTGATTCTGGATAAACTTACTGTTTTCCAACTCCTCCTTAATAATCTCATCCTGCTTTTCCAGGAAGGTGTTGGCTCCCTCAAGGTCCTGCAGTTTGTTGCTTAAACGAGTATTCTCGACCCATCCATTCTTAATGAGAATTTCAGCTTCATTAAAACGCCTCGTTAGATCATACTTCTGCAGCTTGGTTCTCAGATGATACATTTTCTGTTTGGTTTTTGTACCTCTGAGATTCAAGGTGATGCAATTCAGCAACTAGGTTCTCTTTGCTTTTTCCCAGAACCTTTACCACCGCATTCAGGTTTTCATTTTGTTTCTCAATCCTCACACTCTATTTTGCAAGCGGGCCTGCTCACAATAGAGGAGCTCTGTTTCTTTCATTAGATCGTCCTTGTTTGAAGATACTTGTCATGGTGGTCCCCACAGAGATAAGCAACCTCCCAGCGGAACTCCCTTTCCCTCATCATCTCTGCTCATTTGGGTATAAGGTTGTGAAGGAGCTTTTAGCAGCGTCCCACTGCTTCTTAAGCCCCTTTAGTTCTGAAGGTAGAACCTCCATTTTTCTGGATCTTAGATCATCTGTTGTTTGGCCAGGAGCATTAGGATCTCTTCTTCCACCACCAACTACATTGTGGGTATTGTGGCTGTTACCATTTGGATCACTTCTCCGTCCACCAACTACACCGTGGTCACCTCGGCTAGGAGCATTATGATCTCATCTCCATCATTCTACTGCTGACATGGTTTCATCATGTGTTATCAACTGTACCATGGTTATCAACTCTACTGTGGTTATCAGCTCTTTAATTGTTTAGGACTTTCACAAGCCTGAACTTGAAAAGGCTGAGAAGATCGTAGAGGAAACTTTATCAACTCGACTCCAGTAGATTTTCTTGAGTTTTAGTTCACACCTGAACTATTCACAGGAATATTGATAAGATTGGTAAACTTCAAAAAAGACTAATAGTATCAAATTACTACTACACAGTTTGTAAGTTAGGAATGATTGCTGTTACATACAAGTGGTTGCTCCGGTCTTCTCGTTACAATCATTCAAATAGTCATCATTAGTATTTCCTGTTGTCTACCAGATTTACCAATTATTTAGTTTGTGCAATCACCTAGTGTGCGTCACAGTTATGTCACATATGTTAAATAAGTCATGATAATTAGAGTCAAAATTTGCATCAGGGTTTTGAAAGACACACGCATTCAACATCCCTAATTGTCATAAGAATTGTCATACTCTTTGATTAATACACGTATAGTCACGTGATGCTTATTTTCTAACAAATAAGCCGAATTTGACCGGACAAACATAAAGGCAACAATATGAACTTGCTCACCTCAAACATATCCGCTCGACTTAGTTTTCCCATCTGGGAAAAAAACTACACATCACGATGCAGAAGATTCATCCCAACAGCCAACGCTCACAGAAAAATTTGGTCGGCAAATTAATACAAATTGAACAGCGCAAAATGGTGTTCACAGAAAGTCATCACAAAAAAGTGCTGCTCCCTAATACAGATGCAAAGATTAGATTTTTCAAATTAATCACACTTAATCACAGAAAGAAAGTTTATCTATATGAAGTAGGAATGTAAATTGTTGTGGTAAACAATTTGATACGCAATAACGATCAAATTTGATGAAAAAGAAGCTCAATTTTGGAAATATGGCCGATTATTGTATTAAAAAAATAGTATACATTGAAAAATCTTACAGTTTTTTTATGTTTAATGCGAGCACCGTTTTGTCCCCTTTGTTTGTCCATCGTTGAATGCACTTTGTCCCACGCTGTACAGATTACTACAGTGGCGATTGCAAGGGCAAATGTAAAGTAAATAGTGGTGAAATATGTACTGCTGTGTGTACATTTCATTGGCTAAAAGAGACGGCTTGCATTTAAAAAAACACTCGTTTGTTGGGAAACACATATTCTAAGGTACCGCTGTATAAATAACAATAAAAAATCAATGTATAAAACAATAAAAAAATACTGTGCTTAAGTACCTTCTTGCTTCTCACTGGCGATTTAGACAATTCTAATCGCAGCAACAGTAGATACAAATAATTTTGGTCTTCTGCCAATCTGCCAGGGCTTTGAAGCTAAAGTTACCAATCAAAACACCTTTTTCTTTGTCCATTTGACACTTTTTGTCGTTAGGAATAAATGTGGTACTTAGCCAGCTTAGGCTAATTTAAGGAACAGAGATGACAAGTGTAAATTTACAAAAAGAATATCCTTTGAGAAATTTGGCCTAGGTTCATCTAACACAAGGCTTGAGGGCTTACAAAAACAATTCAATGACACAAATAACCCCAGACTCTCTTAGGCGCTAACAAATCAACACCTTACCACGTCAGGGTCTCGTCCATCCACCAGAGTCAGGTCTTGCAGGGACCAGGTTTCTGTCCTCCTGTAGCACTCCTGAATGCTGGAGCGCTTAGTGTGGTGTCCTCTCTTGTATCCGGATTTGCCAGTTGTCTGTGTAATTTGGCATCGCACTATACACAACTGCACCAGCCTATTTTTGGCAACTGCAGAAACATGACAATACGCTTTGTTTACTTTCTTTAGCTACATACACAATAATGTACAGTATTAGACGGAGGTCTAAGTGTGGACTAGCGATGTCTGGAAGGATAAAGATGCATGCACATTTAACAATGATTACTGCATTCACAGAGCATATACACACTTGTGTTACAATGAACAACAATAGCAGCAAACAAAGTTTCTTACCAGAGACACAGAGGAAATGTCTTCCAAGCTCTGGTTCTTCAATCTCAATAAATTCCACCAGTCTCTGTTTTGCAGGTCGGAATAGAACCCTTTGCATCTCCTCCCTCAGAAGAGACGACATCACCAGAGTGGACAGAGGACCACAGTCACGACCGAATGAATCCTGTAAATGTGGCCAAAGGAATGTACATAGATGCAAAGAATACACCTGACAGCAGGGGCAGGACGTTTTTTCCTTTCCTTCCAGTGTGTAAAATGAGTGCTTCCCTGAGAACACACACACACACACACAAGAATACACACTCACATCTCCACTCTGCAGTAATCAGGATAGATCATCCGTGTTATTCTTGCTACTTTGCTATTCTATCTTCATAAAAAATGAGACACTGAGCATAAAGGGAGCAATAAAGGCCAGAACCTTTTTAAGGCCCATTATGATGATATTCCTCACAATCAGGAGGATAGTTTCCTGCAAGTGGTTTACTCATATTGTCATCATGCACTGTTATAAACACTCTGGAAAGAGCAGCAGTAGAATAGGATAAAAAAGTAAATGATAAATTATGAAATAAAGAATAAAGATCAAGTTTTTTTATATGGATAGTATCCATCCATCCATTTTCTATACTGCTTATCCTCAAATAATAATTTTTTAAAATAAAAAATGTATCCAGTTTAGCACATTATTGGTACGCTGGGTGAGAATAAACAATAAAAAATGAGTACCTTTAATATGCAACAATACATTATAATAATTAATTAGATTTTTGTCATTTATTATCTATTTTTAATTAATATAACAAAATAAAATCAGATTAATGAATTTACAAAAACAAAAACGATGAAATGAGTATAACTATAAAATAAAAATATATGCAGTGTTATTGTTACAATGGGAAAGACTACATGATTAAATTATGTATGTATATAAATGGAATATAATATAGTATAATAATGATGATGGATTATTAGTTCTTATTAGATTTCTAATTATGTTATAATATATTAATTAAAAACAGTTAGTTAATATATATATAAATACATTTAATATTTATAATATTATATTGTAAACATATAAAATACTTACACTATACATTATTACATTATTATAGTTACATTCTACACTATATACTATAAACCTTTACTGTCATTATTATTAAGAGTGAGAAATGTGCAAATATAGTTTACAGTATGCTAGACTATTAGGGCACTTGGCACTAACAGGATCAAAAAGTGAAAAATTAAACTTATGTGATATGGACTGCACCTTTGGAGTTGGACTTAAGGACAATGTTGCCCACACTAGGAACTGTAAGGGGTTACACAAAGTCCCATCACTTGCACACAAGCACTCACCCAAGGTTCCTTCTACGGTCTTTTTGTCTCCCCTTCACTCCCATATTGATGTTATTGTATGGTATGGCACATTGCCCAAAGTTTCGCTGTGATTAAACGCTTGTTGTGTGGGAAATGGATGTCCCACAGCACTCTGCATGTTTTCCATTAACCCTCTACTGTAGACATTGGCAGTCCATGAGCACAGGTAGGGGGTGAAGCACTCAAATGGGGATGGGGGAGTTTTACAAGCATGCAAAGTATGGACAGATAACATAACTGAGAATTTCTTTAGTTGCACTTTAATATGAAATATGAGCTGGCACAGACGGGCAGGACCTTGCAGTGGGAAAATCCCAGCAGAATGAACCAGAGCAAAGGACTGCTGATTTGATTTGTTGCCTCAAAGCAATGTGGCTCCATTGGATTTGTCACATTTGTGAAAACAAAGACGGGTCGCTCCAGCGCTAAGTGCTTTTATTATAGTTGTTGGTCTTGATGGTTTTGTGTTTGAAAGGCTTTTTGCCGCTGAGATGGAAAGATGAGCGGATAAAGACAGGAAGTAGCCAGCAAAGGATACACGTGTTGAATCTCATGAATAACATATGAGGTTTATTGTACTTACATATCAGTAGATTTCACCCCAGGAATTAATCCTGTCACTGTTATTTACATGGAGGGAGAGAACATTGATATGGTGGAATACACCAAAATGGCATCAATGTTTGTTAAATGGAAATATGAAGTTGGGACAAGAATATTAATTGTTAAAAAAATTGTTGAGGTCCTGTTGGTACAGTCTCAAGTAGAAGTACACCAAAGGAAGTTCAGTGCAGCTAAGCAGACTATTAAAGATGGCATTACGCATCGATACAACACTGGCGTGGAAACAGCAGTTCAAACTATAGAAATTTATCATACTTAAAAATACAAACTCTTCAATCAGGGCAGTATGGTAGAGTAGAGATTAGCACGTCTGCTGCACCTGGAATCTGGGTTCTTTTCTCCACTGGAACATCTCTGTGTGGGGTTTGCATGTTGTCACCATGTATGCATGGGTTTTCTGCGTGTACTCCGACTTCTGTCCATCTTGTTAAGTTAACAGAGGAATCTAAATTGTCCACATGTGTGAATGTGAGTGTGATTGTCTGTATCAGCTATCACCAAATGGCGGACCTTGGGACAGATACAGACCCAGTCATGGCCCTTTACGGACCAATGACCAATTAAAGTGAATTGGAAATATAATATTAACATATAATCATACTTGCAGACCGATCACAGGAGCTGTTTAAAGACATAATTACTTCTGTTATTACAGTCACTTGACAGCAAACACCGGGACGTCAAAATGAGCCAATGAAATACTTTGTTTACTTGCCGAGTGAGAAGCATGGCTTGCTCAAAAGTAAAAAAAGTTGATCGAGAAAACCGAACATTTAAAAGTGAATCAACGGACCAATATGATGGAATTACAGGAGTGCCAAACTTAAAAGGAAATACATGTGGAAATACTGTAAAAAGAGAATGCATCCATTTTCTATGCCGCTTATCCTCATCAGGGTTAAAAAGAGAATCAATAATACAAAAATATACAAATGAGGTCGTATTCTTTCTCCATTTTGTCATTGCTTTTTCTGTACTGTCCTTGTTTTTTTCCCAATGTTGTCATTGTTATTCCTGTTTTGTCTTTGTCTTTTCCATTTGCTTTTTCTCATTGCATTTACCAAATACGCTTGAGCAAGTGGTGCCCGAACCACTACTTTAAAAAAGATGCATATATTGCAGGTGGCTGTGTCTGCATCTTTTGAGGGGAGGTACAACCAAATGTACCAGCATTTTGGCCTAATCCTGGAAAGGGTGTCTTACATAGGGCACCATTGAAATTACAGCCACCACTGCCCGTGCATGAGCAAGGGAAGTATTCTTTGCTCATGCACAGAAGGGAGTGTTCAGTCAACAGTCAAAGATGACAGAAAAAGCAACATACTGTCTTTTAACAGGAACTGCTCAGCTTTTTTTCTTTTATGACCGTCATGCAACCACTTGTTGATAAGCAGAACTAGTTGATAAGCGGACGTGTGGACTGATGTGACCATGGGGTCCAGAGTTGAGTTTTAGCTGGATATTGGTACAACAAGAGCCTGTGTTAGTATTAATATTAATATTATTATTATTGTTATGTTATTATTTTTGTGCCTGTTGTGAGGGCCTTCAAACCTGCAATAAAAGGTTGTTGTTCCGGCGATCAATTCTGGTGCTCGTGTGCCTCATGGAACCGTAGAGTAACAATACTAGTGACATCCAGTGACCAGTGCAGACTACTACATTTCAACAAGGTCAAGAGTTCAACTCCCAAAGTGCTGTACAGCAACTATTAAAACACAAATCTACACAAATATACTCAATAATAAAATAAACAATTTAAAATCACAGTAAAAACAATACACAAAAACTATTGACACTAATAAAACAGTAAAAACAATGTCCAGATTAGCCTGTATTAAAAGCCAGTCCATACAAATAAGATTTAAAATGGTCCAGTGTTTGTGCAGATATTCAGGGGTAGACTAATCCAAAGTCTTGGACCTGCAACAGAAAAGGCCTTATCGCCCTAAGATATAAGATTAGTTCTTGGGGCAGTTAAAAGCAAGTGTGAGCTGGACCTCATTGTTCTAGCAGGAACATAAACAGACACTATGTTAGATAAATATATAAGAGCCATACCATTCAGTTCAACCAATTTAAAAACAAAAAGAAGAATCTTGAACTGGATCCTGTAAGGAGCCCAGGATTGGGGTTTTATGTACCGGTATTTTAGTCCAAGTTAACAGGCATGCAGCGGTGTTTTGAACCAGCTGGAGACCATGTATGTGACTGGTCCAGACCTCAATACAAGGAGTTGAAGTAGTCCAAGTAGCAAGTTATAAACAAGCAAACAACATGCTTAAAGACGTCAGCAGGAGGGTAAGGTTTCACCTTAGCTAACTGTCTCCAATGTAAAAAGCTTGATCGGACCACAGCACTCACTTGTTACAAAGTTTAAAACAATCATCAAGTTTTTTTTACATGCGGTGGTTCAACATCCTTGAATGCCTTATATTTGTGTTTTAGTTCACTTAGCCATTTGTTTGCTTGAAATGCTTAATTTAAAATAAAAGGTGCTTTAATATGCATATTATTTTGACAAATAACGGGCTGCAGTCAGCCACAAAACAGTGATCATCCATCCATCCATTTTCCTCCTCTTATCCGGGTCCGGGTCCGCGGGGGCAGCAGCTTCAGTAGGGAAGTCCAGACTTCCCGGCCCCCAGCGACCTCTTCCAGCTCCACCGGGAAGACACCAAGCCGTTCCCAGGCCAGCTGTGAGACATAGTCTCTCCAGTGTGTCCTAGGTCTTCTCGGGGGCCTTCTCCCGCCTGGGCATGCACGAAACACCTCACCAGGGAGGCGCCCGGGAGGCATCCGGACTAGATGCCCGAGCCACCTCAACTGGCTCCTCTCGATGTGAAGGAGCAGCGGCTCTACTCTGAGCTCCTCCAGGATGGCCGAGCTCCTCGATCGAATGCCTTTTCCAGGTCTACAAAGCACATGTAAACCTATTGGGCAAACTCCCACATACCCTCGAGTACCCTTGCAAGGGTGTAGAGCTGGTCCAGTGGAAGAAAACCGCATTGCAGCTCCAGTAACCGAGGTTCGACTAACGGTCGTGCCCTTCTCTCCAGCACCCTGTAGTAGACTTTCTCAGGGAGGCTGAGGAGTGTGATCCCCTTATAGTTGTAACACACCCTCCGGTCACCCTTTTTAAAAATGGGGACCACCACCCCAGTCTGCCAGTCCAGAGGTATTGTTCCTGACTTCCATGCAATGTTGTAGAGGTGTGTCAACCAACACAGTCCCCAACATCCAGAGCCTTGAGGAATTCCGAGCGGAACTCGTCTACCCCCGGAGCCTTGCCACTGGGGAGTGATTTAACTTCCCCAATTACCTCAGCCACGGTGATAGAACTGTCCACGTACGTATCCTCAGGTTGTCCCTGCTCTACGGAAGGCATGTCAGTGGGATTGAGAAGGGCCTCGAAGTATTCCTTCCACCAACCCACTATATCTACAGTCGAGGTCAGCAAGCCCCCGTCCGCACTGTAAACAGTGTGAACTGGGGGCTGCTTCCCCTTTAAGAGGTGTCGGACGGTTTGCCAGAACCTCTTTGAGGCTGACCGAAAGTCGTGCTCCATAGTCTCACCGCACTCTTCCCATACCCGAGTTTTTTCCTCGACCACCGCTGAAGCCGCGTGCCGCTTGGCCTGCCGGTACCTGCCAGCTGATTCAGGAGTCCCGCAAGCATGCTTGATAGGACTCCTTCTTCAGTTTGACAGCAGCCCTAACCCCTGGTGTCCACCATTGGATTCGGGGCTTGCCACCACGACTGGCACCGACCACCTTGCGGCCGCAACTACAAATGGCTACCTCAGCAATAGAGGCACGGAATACTGCCCAATCAGACTCAATATCCCGCTCCTCCCTCGAGATGCAGGCGAAGTTCTGCCGGAGATGAGAGTTGAAGACTCGACGAACGGGAGACTCTGCCAGACGTTCCCAGCACACCCTCACTACGCGTTTGGGTCTGCGAGGTCTGTCCGGCATCTTTCCCCGCCATCTAATCCAACTCATCACCAGGTGGTGGTCAGTTGACAGCTCAGCCCCTTTCTTCACCCGCGTGTCCAGAACATGCGGACGCAGGTCTGATGGTACAACCACAAAGTCGATCATAGACCTACGACCTAGGGTGTCCTGGTGCCAAGTGCACTAATGGACATCCATAGGTCCGAACATGGTGTTTGTTATGGACAAACTGTGGTTCGCACAGAAGTACAGCAACAACACACCGCACGGGTTCAGGTCAGGGAGGCCGTTCCTCCCAACCACGCCCCTCTAAGTCACACTGTCATTGCCCACATGGGCGTTGAAGTCTCCCAGCAGAACTATGGAGTCACCAGCTAGGGTGCTCTCCAGAACCCCTCTGATAGACTCCAAGAAGGCTGGGTACTCTGAACTGCCGTTCGGCGCATAGGCACAATCCACAGTCAGGACCCTTTCCCTGCCCTAAGGCATAGGGAAATAACCTTTTGTTTACTGGGGATGACTCCAACACAGAGGCACCAAGCCGGGGGGCTAACAATAAGCCCACATTAGCTCGCCGCCTCTCCCCTGCAGCAACTCCAGAGAAGAACAAGGTCCAGCCCCTCTCAAGGAATTTGGTTCCAGAGCCTAAACTGTGGGTTGAGGTGAGTCCGACTATATCTAGTCAGAATCTCTCCGCCTCTTCCACAAGCTCGGGCTCCTTCCCCACCAGAGAAGTGACATTCCATGTCCCAAGAACCAGATTTGGCCGCCAAAGACCAGGTCGCCCGGACACCCGCCCTCGATCACTGCCCAAATCCCAAAGCACCGGACCCTAATGCTTTCCACTGCAGGTGGTGAGTCTGCGGGGGGGAGTTCCCGTGTGGCTTCTTCGGGCTAGGTCCGGCCAGGCCCCACGGGTGAAGACCTGGCCACCAAGCGCTTGCCTGCGAGCCCCACCCCCAGGCCTGGCTCCAGGGTGAGGCCCTGATATCCCACGTGCGGGCGAGGTGCGGTCACTCCTCATGTTGTTCGTCATAGGGGTCTTCTGAATCACTCTTAGTCTGGCCCGTCACCTAGACCCTGTTTGCCTTGGGAGACCCTACTAGGGGCATAAAGCCCCCGACAGCATAGCTCCTAGGATCACTCGGGGACTCAAACCCCTCCACCACGATAAGGTGGTGATTCACGGAGGGGAAACAGTGATCATAACTAACTATTTTTTGAAAAACTATGATAGAAAGAGGGCATGATATTCAAACTGCAAGGTGGTGAGGGATGACTGTATTCACTTTACAGTTGAATCAGTAGTCTGTATTATAAATGATATCAACACAGCACCATCTTTTGGCTCTAGTTGGGCACTGCTGCACATACTCATGACATAAAATTGAATTCTGTTGATTCTTGTCAGCACAGTTTTCAGAGGATCTTTAAACTTTTAGTGAATATTTTCATTTAATGTAAGAAACAACATTTATATCATTACTATAATTAAACTAAAGATAGCTGAGCTAGCAGAGGACAAAGGTCAAAATCAGTGCACATGCCTGTCCATTTCTCAAAATGTTTCATCTGAGTTTGGTACACAGAAAGAAAGAATCATACTGAGTTAATTTGGAAGGTCACCTGTACACAGAGATGTTTGCTGCTATTCTCACCAGGGAAGGGCCGGATGTTTGGCAATGACTCATCTTTTTTGCATGTGTGTGTCCCATGTGACTCACCTGCAGGCTTTTATCTGTTTAGACGATTTAACCACACACAACAGGGTCACTTCACAATTCACATTTCTTATTTTTATTTGCGGACATAAAATATAGGAATCAATTACATGATAATAGTAAGTTGACTTTATATAGCGTCTTTCGAATACACAAAGCACTTCGCAGTGAAAACCATTATTCATTCTCTCCACAGTTACACTAATGGTGGTAATCTACGTCCATAGTCGCAGCTGCCTTGAGGTAGACTGACGGAAATGTAGCTGTCAATCTGTGCCTATGGCCACTCCAAAGACCACCACTAAATTCACATTGTTACACCAGTGTGGGCACCACTGGAGGCAAGGTGGGTGAAGTGTTTTGCACACACAACAGTGACTGGGATGGAGGAAGCGGGATATGAACCACCAACCTGTAAGTGCTGTAAGTGAAATTTTCTCAAAACCTAAACATATTTTTTTCAGCCTACATTATCGGGGCATCTCCTGCCATGTTTGCAGCACCAAAATAGTATCTGTGAATGTGCGCTGATGCGTATAAGTCTGCTACATTCAACAGTTATATTGGTTAAAAAGACAGGAAGGTTTTAAGAAGGTTTTTAATATTTTCAATATGCAGAAATAATTGTTCAAAATTTCACAGCTGACGATTGTCCTGTTTGGCCCGCAACCTTATGTCGGCTTTGAGTTTTAGCCTTCTGTGCGATTGATTTTGACACCCCTGACTTTTATTTAATGTATAGTTTGTAGATGATTTTTCCTTTGTTCAGTAAGTAGTTTGTGATGGTGTAGATGCATACTTCTTCTAGGGGTTAAGCTATCATTTTTCTTTCATTTGTGGACTACAGATAAAATTGCATTAGGGATGATCGGAGCTGTCTTCTTGCACCATGTGGTCATATCTCTCAGGTTGACTGTGTTAAAGATCAACTACCATAATAATAAAGTGAGGGGAACCTCTATACAGGGAGTGGTGTAACGTCACAACCTGTAGAGCTTGTGATTGGATGTCGATTAAAAGGGGAAACCCCTCTCTCTCTCTCTCACACGCAGGCAAACCCCCTTGGCGACCCTCCAGCATCAGAACAAAATTACTGTACTGTATATAGGAATTGTCACCGTTGACAAAACATTAGTCTCATAATAGTGTATATTAATGATTGCATTTCTCAATATTGTGTGTATGTTATGGACACTTACGTGGAGTATATACTGTATCTTGCACACTTACATTGTTAGAAAAATACAGTCAGGTGAGTGGCGTTATGTGTGCAGATCCGTGGTCGGTCTTGTTCTGGGCTGTTTTGTGTACAGTACTTGCCAAATAGTGCGCCCTACTGTCTCTATTGCGCATGACTGTACGTCGTAATATGAAGTAGGCCTCCTGTTTTCCTCCCCAAGCCGGAGTCCTCCTGGCCCCCGCCGCCGCCGCCGCCGCCTCCGCTCTCCATGCAACGCTACGACCGAGCGAGAGCCGCACAACAAGCGAAGGCGTTTGCGCTGAAACACTCGGCAAGGTGAGGCAGTTTGATTCCCCGCTGGGCGGGTGGCTAGAATGCTGTTTTGTTCGGCGAGAGCGCGAGAGGCGCGGAAGCGGGCGGACTGCAGCGGCGGATCGGGGACTGTTTCCGCGCGCTGGAGGGCGAGCAAGGCCCAGTGACCCACATTCTCCTCAGCAGCCTGTGTGTCTGTGCGCGCGTCCGCCTGCCTCCCTGTCTGTGTGTGCGGGCGTGCACGCGCCCCCTGTTTGTGTACGTATGCGTACATCTGCCGCGTAAATGTTAACGCCATTCGTTATGCTCTGTATTTTAACGATAAATCATAGGTGTGTTTTTGTTTTTTCTAAACAGAAGCCCGCGGTGTTCCCTCGCAGAGCAGCCGCAGCGGCATTTTACCGAATAATTTGTTGCGTGACAGCTAGGGCTCGACGCCAGTTTTGCTGTGATATACTCCATTTTTGTTCTCACTTTTCAACTAAACACGGCATTTGTCATGTCGGCACGCGACGGCGACGCGACGAGGGAGGAAGGTAGTGAGCTAAATTGTCCGTTTTCGGGTGTAAGCTTAGTTAGCATGCTATAGCTAGCTATGTGGGTTGCTCTGTGCCGGTTGTATAACGAACACCTGTGGCACATATGCTCGTGGTTTATTCTCTTGTTTTCACCTACAGCTAATTGCTCGCCCCTTACGTGCACTATTTGCATCGTGATATATTGTTGTTTGAGCGTGCGGGAAGACTGGCACTGGGAAAAAAAGCTTAGCCATGAGGATTACTGTACTGTAGGTCAGGGTAGCGCTTCCCACAGCAGAGGCACTACAGGGTCATTAAGATGGTTGCACTGAAACTTTCAGTATATGTCGCCGGTGGAGTGCTTTAAATCAGTGCAAAACCCATTTCAGCTGTAAGACTTGCTGCACGTTTATCGTAGCTTCTGTTTTGCTGGTTCTGTATTGCTTGTAGGAAGTGGTGTGAGTTAGTCATCATCTGCCAAGTGTGACAACATAAATGTCAATGAATTGTTCCAGCGTGATTGTAATTTAAAATGACAGTATTCTCCAGTGAGAATTAATCTGATTGAAAATGCCCGAAGACGTCACTTTAGATTGTTGTTGTTCGTATTGTTACTCTATAGCAGGGGTCTCCGATTTGTTTTACATGAGAAGCTACTTTTACAAAATGTACAAATGGTATCTACAACTCACCTTTTGTATTAAAACATCAACAAAATGGTTTTTTTTTAATCCATTTGCATTTTCAATTTAAGAATGCGTTTCTTTCTTGTGTATTTCACATTATTAACTGAAAACCTCAATGAAAACCAGGCTTGTGGGCACTTCATGTTGTCATGGTGGACTACGTTGGTGACCCCTGCTCTGTAGTGTCTTTCTGCAATGCTTCTACCTTTCTTGGCTTTTAAAATGGGAGCATTTTCTAAAGCTGATGTACTCCCAAAGCGGAGCCAGTAAAGTTGTCATTAAAATGGTTGCACTCAAACTTTCATTATGTCATTAGTAGTATGTTTTAAATGATTGCAAATCCAATTTGATCTGTTGCCAACCTTGCTTCACAATTATTGTAGCTTTTAAAACAAGGGATCGTATTGCTTAGGTCAGGGGTGTTTTTTTTAACAAGGCCTGCATACTGAAAAATGAAATGATGCCGGGGCCACTTTGAATTTATATATGGTTTTTATTTTGTAAAAATTCCAAAGGCATATGTAAAGACAAAGACCATGATATTGATAATTGTTTTGAGAAGTAGGATGACTATATTATAAATTAAATATTTTCTTAGTTATTGCATAGAAAACTTGCTTGTGATCTCCTAAATCTGTTTTTGTTACATTATTATAGACATCTACACATTAAATAACACCCTTATAGTCACCTTTACATTTGTATTGCCCAATATAGTTGATACACTACCTGGCCAAAAAAAAAGTTGCCACCTGGACTTAACTAAGCAAACAGGTACAAGGATGATGGTCAGGTCTAGGTTCAGCAACACTCTGTGTTCAAAGAATGAGGTCTGCTGGCTACCTGAATATACTGAATGAGTAGATTATTCCATCAATGGATTTTTTCTTCCCTGATGGCACGGATATACAGTATCCCAGGATGACAATGCCAGGATTCATCGCGCTCAAATTGTGGAAGAGTGTTTCAGGGAGCATGAAACATCATTTTCACACATGGGGTCCAGACCTTAACCCCATTGAGAATCTTTGGGATGTGCCGGAGAAGGCTTTGTGCAGCGGTCAGACTCTACCATCATCAATGCAAGATCTTGGTCAAAAATTTCCATCCAATTAACACTGGATGGAAATAAATCTTGTGACATTGCAGAAGCTTACCAAAACAATGCCACAGTGAGTGCGTGCCATAACCAAACCTAAAGGCGATCTTACGAAATATTAGTGTATACCCATTTTTTTTGGCCAAGCAGTGTGTAATAAATAATAATAGGAAATGAAGCCATTTATGTCAGTTTACTTTGTAGACTCAGTAGTGTTGATGCCAGAGAGGAAATGACATCAGGCGTTTCAGAGTTCAGTTTTAGCTTGTAGTGGTCTACGGCTGCAAGAGTAACCCGTGTTATTCTTATAATTATTATGTTGTTATTATTGTGCCTGTGGTATTATTGTGAGGTACGGTAAACCTGCAGTAAAAGTCTTGGCGGACGGCTAAATTGGGGCAGTATCTCATTACAAACACTAAACCGTCCCCTCCCGAACTAAACATGTTGAAATGGCGATAAACACAGGCGAAGGTTGTTGGAACCCCTTCTGACGAAGCGTGAATGGAAGCTTGGGGGGTTAGCTTGGTTTAGGGTGCTAGTGCAGCTGTCTCAGGCGGAATGAGCACATTTTCACCGTGTTGTGTTTTACCGCTTTTAATATAAGGAGCGTTTTACAATGCCCAATGATGATGTGCAAATTCTGAGTGAAAAAAGGCCAGAAGCAGGTTTTTTTCTTGTACCCAGCTTGTCTTAAACATTCAACAGTCTTAGACATTCGTCAAATGACATTCTCAACACAGAGAATACACTTTCACCTTCAAAATTAGAGCGCCACTTGCCCAATGTTGTTCAACTCTGTGAACAAAATAAGCGTGTCATTAAAAATATCTTAGTTATGCAGTTGGAATTGCCTACATCTTCCTTAATCACAAGCACGGGCATTACAGTTTGTTGAAGATTTTGTAGCAATGTGTGCAGGGGCTGACATCCCATTAGAAAAGTTAGCCAGCCTATATCCATTTTTCAATTAGGGGCAAATTTGTCCATTGATGTATTGCATCAGTAAATAGGTAAGTAAGAATTGTATTTTATTCAGTAACCCCAAAAGCACACACTCTATGCTGGTAAAAATAAGTGTAAAATGTAAAAAAAACTGAAAACATAGAATAGAATTTAGGAATTAATAGGACCCTAATTGTGAAAGAATTGGGGCAGCTTCATCTGCATTTCAAACGGGAGCATTTTCTCAATTTCTTACCAAAGTGATTGAATGTGACTGAAGTGGTCACCTTATATTGTGTGGAACTGTAAAAGGTTTTTTGTTGTCACAACTAGTTCATTAAGATGGTTTTACTCAATTCTACTTCAACTAATTTTACTCTATCAAAATGTGAAGTAATTGCTTTTCCACAATAGTTCCAGCTTCATCACCTTTTAAACCACGAGAAATGTGTTTTCCAAATGATTAAATACGACTACAGATGTCTGTTTGCGTTGTGTAAGGATAGTTCAGGGTTTCTCACAGGTTTGCACATAATTTGTGGCGGTGGGGGTGGTAGGGTTGATGATGTCATCATGTAATTTTGCATAATTTACTGTGACGCAGTGTGTGTCACAAAAAATGTGCAACATGATGACATGTGGTCAAACTTTATTTGGCGACATAAAATACAGTTATTGACTTAAGGGTGTTTTATTTTGTGCAGTGGTAGATGTGAGCGCCTTAAAGCATGTTTAACCTGCCTGCTTCACGATGCTCACGCCAGGGCTCGAACACAAAACCTTCCGTAATGGGAGACGAGAGCGCTGACCACTGGGCCAAAAGCCCGGACTGTCGACCCATGGTTTAGTGCAGCTCAAAAGGCGAGGGAAGGAGGTTTTACCAACTTATACTTGCGCAGCCTAACTGGCTGGCATTCGTTACACATGCACAGGCAATTTAAAAAACCTGGGTTCTGAATAAGTGATTTTAAACCTCACTTATAAAGATTCTATATCTAATACATCATTAAATTGATTACAGAAGCATTATAATGCGCGACCAAGTCAGCTTTTGGTACGAGTGTAATGCATGCCAGCTCTTGTAGCTGTGCTAAAGAACTGTATAACCCCACATGTGGTCAAGGAGAGAAACAGCCGCCGATGCACTTTCAATCACTTTATTAACATGTAACACAACACACGGTCTGCACCTTCATTTTAGAGCTGCTATCATCCACAGCTCATGCCCAGAAGCAAAGTAACTTGCCTCTCGCTCAGCAACGTCCCACGTCGCTCACCAGGCACCACCTCACAACACCCCTTGGCTTTTGGTTCAGTGATTACTCTGCTTGGCAATGAATGTGTGGACGCTGCGTTGATCCCGTGCAGGGTATAGGGCAGCTCTGTGTATGAGGTGTGTAAAGAATCAGAGCTAAGACACCATCTGCTTTATAGAAATGTAACGACAGTCTGCACAGACAAACTTATTATACTGTAATGTGTTAATGTGAACCCGGCAAATCTTAAAAAAAAAAAGTGCCAAATTATTTTGTGGGAAACTTGTGTGCAAATGTAATTGTGGTGGGCTGCCACAAATTAAATGTATGGGAAACACTGGTTGCAGTTCAGTTCACAAGTTCACTAGTATGCTTTAGATGAACTTTTTCCACCTACGGCAGAAAGTCAAAGGATGCGGGAGGCCACTTTTATGTTTTAATCCATTATTTAAATTGAGAAAATGGCGCAAAAACATTGTATATATATTTAAAGACAGAGCTTTGTATTATTATTATTATTTATTAGCAGCAAATATTCTTTTTCAGTGTGTAGCCTAATTTTGGAATAAGTAATTACCTTGCTTAGGTAGTAGAAGTAGAGTGATTACTTGATTAATCATTTGCAAAAGGCTTTCCGCTTTATCTGCTTTTAAGATGTAAGGACTTTCTCTAGCTCTTGTCAGAATGATTGTAGATATCACCTTGGATTATGTGAAACTTCAACAGACTTTTGGTTTTCCATAATCTGAGCACATTTGGCTGTTTTTCTCCTGCATGAACCAACCTTGTGCGTTTCTTCTTGGCCTCTACAATTTGCATACATAGCAAACAGTGTGCACAGGTTCCATGGTATGTGTGCATGTGTTTGTTTGACTGGGTCATTTCTGTGTGTGTTACAGGTGAGGTGTGGCTTACACAAAAAGATCTATAAGCACTCAGAAGGATAGCCTCTGTAACAACAGACACAAAGGGGCATTCCAGTGAGTGAGTAAGTTGACAGTTTTGAATCATCCTGTGTTTTTTTTCTTCACATAACTGGGTCACAGTCTTCTAAAATATTCTCCCAGGAATGCGGTCTATATGTGTGACAAATTACTAATTTCCACCTTGATCCCGCTTCATTGACATACTGTACATTGAGTTGTACTGGAGGGATTTTTGGGTTGGGTTGGAGCCAAATTTTATGCTGAAATAAGTGAAATACAAAAAAAAGAAAGGAAAGATTTTTTTTGTTAGTTTTTTTACTATTTTTTTACTATTTACTATTTCCCTGACTATTTGCCTGTCATTTGAATAATTGAAATAAAAGCTGTGACACCCTTTACCCAGGTGTCTCTTTTCTGGTTTGTCCTTTAGGTTTGGATGACCGCCATGGCTTTCCCATGGTCTGGTGACCTCTGATCACTTCAGAATCAGCACTGACCCCAAACCATTTCCTCCACCAACCCCTGAGAAAAGACAAATCACACCGTGCATAAGCTGCAGTGGGGTGAGTGTAACGGCACAAACATACCGGTACACAAAATATTTTGAATGATAAATTGTTGGCCACTTATGCTGATCTTTTTTTAAAACTAAATGAAATGTGCCTCAAAGTCACTTTGGACTTTAAACCATGGTCATAGATGATGTAAGATATCGCAAGACTTCAGGTATGCAAGCAGGGGCAGACTCTCAGACATTAAACAAGGTATTAAGGATAATCAAACATAGTTACAGTGCTACAAACTATCTGAAATGTTTGCCATTATTTCAGTTTCCATTATTTCTATTATTTTTCTTGTCAGCTTCTAAGTCCAATTAAATGAGAGGTCGTACATCGCAGAAAATTAATGTATGTAACTTCTCTTTTTTCTCTGTACAAACACTGCAAAAATGAAATATAAAACAATAGTTCAGGGGCTCGTTTTATAAAACCAGGATAAGGGCTTAAGCCGAGTTATCTTGGTTATCCTGGCTCAACTTATCTATGATCCTGTTGCACAAAAGCAGGATAATGGAAAGTGGCATATGTTCTGACATAAATTACCATGGAGATTTATTTTGTGGCGTTAGCCTAGTCCAGACCAGGCTAAGGTCTAGGATCTATTTAATCTCATTTCTTATCTCAGTCAGTAGTCACCTTAAACTGAAACCAATAATTATTCCACTACTCACTACACATTGTTATCACATTCAACTACACTCATTCACTACATCGATGTATCAATTTATATTCCTATGATTGAACCAGATCAGTCTGTGTTCATCAAGTTGGCAGTCTAGACTACATTTATTGATATAACATTTAAAACAATCAGTCTATTGACTCAATAAAATAAAGCAAAAATAAAGCATTGAAATTAAGCATGACAGGCTTTATATGGATGTGTGTTTTTTTAAGCACTTTTAATGACAAAAATGTTAAACGTTACTAGTGTAAAAGTTTTATTTGGCATAAGTTGATTAGTCATGCCTGTTGACTGGGGTGCACGGATGACGTCATACAGTGGCAACTGTTGTACAATCTCCTTATATTAGCGATGCAAAAATTTGACAGTGAGCGTGTGCGCTCTGTTAGAGTCCATGTGGACGTCCTTATAAATGTTATTTTTTCTTAGGATATAGGGTATATTTTAATTCATTTACTTGTTTGTTAGGTAGATGACTTATTCCTCTTCAATTTTGAATCGTATTTATACTGATTGTTGCACTACATCAACTCATACTAGTGCTTTGAAAGTTAAGATCAACTTTAAGCCTTTTAATCTCATGGATTGGAGCTTCAGGACAAGATAAAAATGTGTAGGATATTAATTCACTTTAATATCTATCTGCAGATTAAATTTCATTCAATTTGATGGTGCGAATTGTGTTCATTTTTGGCACAGAATTACTGTGTACATGCAATTTGTAGTAGCTGCTGGATTAAGACTGCTTAGCCTACATGGAAATTATGACATTATGGAAATTTTTATGTTAAATGGTAAAGTAAATGGATACTCTGTTGACTTTTAAAACAAATGTTACAGCCTAAGTTACGATATATTTTTTAGTATGGTTGTACTTTCCAATATCCGTGGGTTGATCACAGCATTCGTCTTGACTAAATTTTAAAGCAGTGGGAAACAAAAGCACTATTTCCCGCTATGAAATTTGCATCAAATAAAGTTTAAGTCATATTTTATCAGACAGAATTGTTCACAGACTTGATTTAATTCAACCTGTTAATTTATCGATTGTTAATTTATCATTGTACACCCCTAAGTAGATATTTGTTGGACAATTTACATGTACAATTTACTATAAACTACACATCCCATATAAATCCTAATACAAGATCTACAACAAAAGAGTTATACTGTCGGATGGAGTTGCATTTACACAATTTCACTCACATCTACTACTGACCTACAATTTAAACGGATTCTTAATCACAGTTCGACGACTTTTTTGGGAGTGTTAATTGTGTTGGTTAAGGTGGATGTGTACTCACATCAAGAAGAAACCTGGAAGTTTACACACTGTTGAAGCTACTGGCGGTAATGGTTTCAGAAAACTTAATTTATCCCAAAGGGGTAATTAATTTGTAGTGATGTGCAAAAAACCCAAAGAGTTTATAGCTATTACGTTACACTGATGTTGCTGATTTGTTAAACATGCAATAAACATAACTTAAATTAACAATTCGGATTTTAATTATGATTGTTTCAGTAGAGTAAGGAGAGTGTATTTGTGAATTACTTGCGAATTGCATACTTGTGAATTACTCAAGTATTGCAAATCGTCTCTGCAGTACTGTGCCACACTTTCCATTTTTCTTTCTTTATTTGCTCTTTGGCGTTCACGTGAGCCTCTATGAGGATTTCCGCTTGTGTTGGAGTATGACGCTCTCGTTGCCATGGTAAATTGGTGACTGTTTTTGATAGCGTGGTCTATTTAAAGAAACTGTATACACTCACTGATTTGGGATTGTTTTACCTGGTTTGATAATCCTTGTCTACTGATCCTGGCTTGGGGTTTGTGCAACGGGCCACAGGTTTTCAAAAATCCAATGTTGGCCAATTTGGTTTTATTTATTTATTTAATGACTTCTGCAATAAAGGCTTTCATTGCTTATCAAATGTGTTGAAATTAAAGATTTTTATTATTGCAGGCAATCTCAGTCCAATTCGAATTAGACTGCTTTGTGGTCTTTTTAGTTCAATTTGTCTAATCTGTTCATTTGCCCTTCCCTTCAAGGTGGACTTCCAAATGCCTACCTCACGCCTAAAAAGCAAGTCACCACAACCACAGCCCTGATCAGCAGCCACCATGACATCAAGCATAGGGTATGTTGCAGCAAACAAGCTGTGTGTCGTCACATATCTTCAGTTATGTACAATACTCACGTTATACAGATACAATAGCTATGGCAGACCACGACTAGATACAAAGGTCAGCTAAACATACAACAAGATTTACTTAGTTTTTGTACATTATTCTGAAGGGGTGTCTTAGAGTACAGTCTTCCCTCATTTATCACAGTTAATTGGTTCCAGCCCTGGCCACGATGGGTGAATGTCCGCGAAGTAGCAAACAGGGGTACACCCTGAACTGGTCGCCAGTCAATCGTAGGGCAACCTTTCGAAATGATTTTAACACAGCTTGTAGACATTAAATAACACCCCCATAGCCACCTTTATACTCATATTACTCAACATGGTAGACATTAAAACCAATAATAAGACATAATAACTCACCGTTAGCATTGGGAATGTTCCTTGTGTAGTATCTAAGGTAATGTGGGTCGATTGCATGGCATTAAAAAAAGATGGACATCAGCCTATCATCCATCCATCCTAATTAGGATGTTTGTCACTTGATTGATATACAGGACAGCCAATTTAACATGAATCTGACATACATAGACGTACACTCTGACAATACTGCTAGCTTTGTTTATACCACATAAGGCTACGGGAATTCTGAAGTGACAGAAGAGATGGTTGCCACTTTTACAATAGGAATATACTAAGCTACACTCTACTATATTTATTTTAAACTTAAGAATAGATTTGAAACTGAGTGGTCTTATTGGCTACTAAAAAAAACACCCAAACCACCTTCTTACAAATGGACAACCATCAACACCATTGAGTCTTTATTTGTACATCATTGAATATACGATCATTTAAAACGGTAAGGCTACGCCAACTTCATTTTAAGGAAGGAAATTAGGCTGCTAACTTGACAGTCTTGGCAAGCTATGTTGTTCCCATTGTAGGTGCACTTTTCGGATGTGTGCCAACAGTGACCGTGTTTCAGTTTTGTTTGTCTTTCTTTCTATATAGTTAAATAAATGAAGGTACTGTTGTTGCACACAATCATGTTTATTTGTTTATCTGAGTGTTTTAGCCTGTTTGTTTGAATTGGAAAAGTAGGTAATGTGATCTGTTTTGTTGTCGTAGTCGCCCTTAGTTCTGCTCTTAAAAAACAAACAACATTCGATCATCAGTTGACTACGGTCAAAAACTAACAAATTATATTCGTCTATATAAATCCTTAGTTGAAGACAGTTCTAGTATTTTATTTTTTATTCTTTCAACACCATTTTCCCCTTTTTTCTCTTCTTTTCTTCATCAATACTAGAGCTGCAACGATTAATCAATTATCTAAATAATCGACAACTATTTTGGTAACTGATTAATCGTTTCATTAAAAATGTACTATGAAAATCCTGATTTTAGCCACTCAAATGTAACTATTTTTTTATTTCCTTAGTCATTCTTGAAATCAGACATTTCTTTGTGTTTCAGGCTAAACAACATACAACCATTCCCACGCAAAGTAAATCCCATACTTGTGATTAGGAAAGTGCCTACATTTCTGCACTCTCTCCATTATCTCTTACCATGAGTACACGCAAAACCTACTGCTAGAACAGTGAAACTACAAATAGCTGTGGCTGTGCCTGTCTGGCGCAGGCCATATAATCTTGCTACGTGCATCACAAACAAGCCACCTCTCCTCCCCACCAGAGCAGATGAGCCGATGCCAAGTGGACAACCTGCCCCTAAAGTTGATTTATTTCTTATTTCTTATTTATTTATTGGTGTTGCACATGTAGGAGTCTGTGTCACTGACATATTGATTTGCAGTAGAGTGTTTGTGATTTATGGTTTATACTTGGCTACTTCAATTTCGGTGACTGAAATTTCCTCATCTTCTTTGCTATAATTTTTGGAAGAAAATAGTCCATTCATGCATTCTTAAAGGGATTACTGCAAAGAGTGGAAAATTAAAAATGTATTTTAAAAAATCTGATTTATTGATTAGTCGAAAAAAAAATCTACCACCTAAACACCTATCACCTAAACACAGTAAAGGAGTAATTTTTTTTTACATAACCTTTTGACAAAGTATAAACACATCATTTATTGTAAGTGTCAAAATGTGAAGCATACAGTATGGTATGAATTAATTAACAGTATTGGACATGGATAATAGATTAAATGGGCTTAAATAACCTCTGCTCGCTCCTACTCCTTTTTGGATATGTTGTCAGACATGCAAATGTAAACGTGATGTTCCTGTGTAACTTGTTAAATATGTCTGAAACAGATAAACCAGATCATACCATACCTCTTTACAATGTAGGTATCTTGACACAGTGTACCCCCTTTAAATATGTTAAATTGAATATAATTCCAGTACTGCTCATCAGCAGTCATGGAAGGAATCTATTTGATTTGTTATATGATAGAAGGCCAGAAAGTCCAACATGACGTGTTGGTTTTACAAATGCACTCATAACCTCCTTGGCAAGCACAACACATTCCTTCTATCTCTCCGTCTGCATCACTCTCTTTTTCTGTGACCCAAAAATAAACCTGCATCTGGCATGTAGGAATACTCTCATTAGCCAACATCCACCATTAACTATTATTAACAGTGCATATCTGCTTTCAAGCCACCAACAGGTGTGTGTGAACACACATGAAATAAACAAGATAAGCAAGAGAAACATGAATTAAGTGTGCTGTTTTTTCTCCTCGGTCAGGGATGATTGTAGCATCTTTGATGGGTTGATGGAAGAAGATGAAAAGGACAAAGCAAAACGGTAGGTCAAATTGAAACATTAATGTCCCATTAATTCACCAATTCACAAATAATGTCATGAATAGTTTTGCATTTGTTTAATTAGTCCTGTCTTTCAATTGTAGCGTGTCCCGGAACAAGTCAGAAAAGAAGCGGAGAGACCAGTTCAATGTCCTCATCAAGGAACTTGGCACCATGTTGCCAGGCAACACCAGGAAGATGGACAAGTCCACTATCCTGCAGAAAAGTATCGACTTCCTCTGTAAACACAAAGGTCAGGGGACTTGACTTCCTGTTTCTGCTTAGCCTTCCGTCACAGGGTGAAATGTTCCAACTTCTAAACTAATTTAGTCAGTGTCTGTTTTCTTTAATTTTAAGTTTTTTAACCGGAGTGTCTATGTCATAAAGACAGTAGGACCTGCCGGATGGTTGATTCTCGGATTGGTTTTGAGTTTTGTTTGCATTGCTGGCAATAAGTTGGACCTGTTTCCTGTGAGGGTTGGACTCCGCCAGGGCTGCCCTATGTCACCTATTCTGTTTGTTACTTTTGTGGACAGAATTTCTAGGCACAGCCAGGGCTTTGAGGGGTTACGGTTTGGTGGCTACAGAATTGGTATCTGCTTTTTGCAGATGATGTGGTCCTGCAGGCTTCATTGAGCCATGACCATCAACTTTCATTTGCTCGGTTTGCAGCTGTGTGTGAAGCAGCTGGGATGAGATTCAGCACCTCAAAGTAAGAGTACAGTGGAACCCCGGGATACGAAATTAATTCGTTCCAAAAGGATTTTTGTTAGCCGAATTTTTTGTAACCTGAACAACATTTAACATGTAAACTGGCTAATTCGTTCCACTGACCCGGAAGACCCCTCATAAAATGGGGAAAAAGACACTGTTCTGCACATTTAATACATATGTAATGTTATAATAAAACTTGAAATAGAATGTATATTGAGTTAAAATTCTAAAAGTTTCTTACCTTTAATACGCAGTGAAGTGCAGTACTGTATAAAAACTGGCAGCGATAAACCAATCAGAGAACATTATGTAATACGTAATGTACACTTACACTTAGGTACGTACACATACCTCCGCCATGCTTCCAGTAGGTATACTACTGGTATGCTGCAAAACAACATTTATGCAGAGCGCCGGGAGAGTTACGCCACCATATGTGAATGGACTGTGGATGCCTGGGCTAAGGTATCTGCTTTAACTCTTGTCTGAGCTTTCGTGAAAGCCGGCGTCATTGCTGAGCAGCCAACTGACAACGAGACTGACTGCCGACAATGATGACAGGGAACCCGGCATGTTTGACGGCAAAATTGCCCAGGTGTTCAAGTTCGATGCATAAGACGGTTTTGTGGGGCAAGAGTGATTAAAAAATACAATGTGTATTGTTAAAAAGTAAAGTTCAACTAAACTAACTCTTTTGCTTTCTTTGCCTTTCTTGTAGACTATATGCGCCTTAAAATATGTCAAATCAGAAAAACAAAAAACAAAACAAGTTTTGGCAAGATTGAGAAACTTTTGTAAAGTAAACTAATTTTTGTAAGCTGAAGAAAAAAAATCAGAAAGGTATTTTCGTATCCCGGATTTTTCGTATTCTGGGGCATTCGTATCCCGGGCTTCCACTGTATATGGTTTTCGCTTGGAAAAGCGTTAGACCAAGTGAAGGACTTCAAGTACTTTGGGGTCTTGTTTACTTGTGAGTGAAGGCTGGAACGCCAGATTGACAGGTGGTTTGATGCAGCGTCTGCAGTGATACAGACTCTTTGTTGATCTGTTGTGGTAAAAAGGGAGCTGAGTCGAAAGGCAAAGCTCTCAATTTACTGGCCGATCTATGTTTGCTTTGGCTAGCGCGAAAAGAACAAGATCATGGGTAAAAGCGGCTGAAATCAGTTTTTTCCGTAAGTTGGCTGGGCTCTCCCTTCAAGATGAGGTGAGAAGCACCACCTTCTAAGGGAAGCTTGGAGTAACACCGCTGCTCCTCCGCATTGAGGGGAGCCAGATGAGTTGGCTCAGGCATTTGGTCAGGATGACTTCCGGGCACATCCCTGGGGAGGTGTTCAGGGCACGTCCGACCGGTAGTAAGCCTCGGGGAAGATACAGTTTACTTTTATGTTTTCACATTAAACCTTGTACTATAAATTTATTTTGTAAGCTGATGTATTGTAACATTTGTTTTTTTTTATGTAGTTGCTTTTTAATTGCTGTCTCCTTCACTGGGTTTCCTCTCTCAATTCTGCTTCCTACTTTCACATTAGAAATCGCTGCCCAGTCTGAGTCCAGTGAGATCAGGCAGGACTGGAAGCCTCCATTTCTTAGCAATGAGGAGTTCACCCAACTAATGTTGGAGGTCAGATATCTTGATTTATGTTCTGAATACATTTATTTTGTTGAAAGTAAAAAGTGTGTTTTTACCCTGATCAGGCTCTGGATGGCTTCTTCATAGCAATAATGACTGATGGGAACATCCTCTATGTGTCAGAGAGTGTCACCTCATTACTGGAACATCTTCCTGTGAGTAGCCCTTTTTTCACTCTGGTACCATATCCACTGACAGTCACACATTCAGAGTCACGGTTCTTCTCTCTCTCCTCGAAATCCCAGTCTGTATGGAATGGGTATTTTGTGTGTTTTCATGTTCATGTTGCTCATTTAACTAATTTTAGTTATCATTGCCAGTAGTAACCTGTGCTGGCAACCAGTAAGTAGCAGGGAAGGTCAGCATTTGCAAATGCATTGACACAGAAAATTTCGATGTTCATAGTAGTTTGTAGCATTAGCAGCACATCACTGGGAAAACATTTCAACACGTCAGCAAAACATATGCACATTGTAGTTATCAAACTTCTGTTCTGGAAAAGATTTTCAACACATCAGTAAAACACATGTACATTGTAGTTATCTAATTTATGTTATTTACTAATTATTTATTAGCAAATTTAAAGCACTAAATGAATACAGAACCACCAGTAGCCTGGACTTCTGTCCAATAAGGTCATCAAATCTTACCTTGATGCATTCCCACATACTATCAACATTAGGGACCAATTATGACAAACCAGACAAGTCGTGGTTAGCATAAACATGCAAAAACTGTGGGATTTATAACTTTATATTATTTTTTAAATTAAATAATGGCCCATATTTCCATAGTTGACATCTCTTTGTAAAAAATATGATTCAATTATTGCCAATTTTTTATGTGTAATTTATATAAATACATATTTATTTATTTTTATCATTGTGCCTGAACATTTCCTGGGGCACAGTGGTTGGGAACCCTTGCCTTAGAGCATGCTTGCGGATATGATGTGCTCTTTTACACATTTGAAAATACTGTATACAATTGGCTTAATTCTTTTTAAATGTAAAATTAATGTCTACATTAACAAATGTAATTGTTGAATCATATCATTTATACACTGTATCAAATAATTCTGTTTTTTGAAATTAATTGATTTTTAATCATATCTTGACTGTGTATCTAGATGCGTATTGAATTATTTATGACAAAGCTATTTACATCTCTACTTATTACAGATAAAAAGTTCTGTGATTAATTGTGATTATGAGTTAACTACAGACAGCTTGTGATTAATGATTAAATATGTTTAATCCATTGACAGCTCTAGTTTGTAGTATTGCCACAGTGCACAATCTAAAAAACTGTTTTTCTTTTTCCAGGCGGACCTCGTGGACCAGAACCTGTTAAATTTTCTGCCAGTTGGTGAACACTCAGAAGTGTATAAAGCCCTGTCCACACACCCCAACAACCTTGACAGCCTCACGTCAGATTATTTAAAAAGTTAGTAACACAATTTCTTTGTGACATTGTTTGTTTATTGAGATGATCACAGTGTTAAATGCTAAATAACGTTTTACTATTTCATCAGTAATATCAGTAACCATTTTCTTGCCTGCTAAATGTTAGTTTTAATGAGATTAATGTTGTTATTATATTTTGAAATAATATACTTGAAAGACACAACATTTAACAGCCAAATTCTTTCTGTCCAGGCAAGAACTACATGGAATTCTGTTGTCATATGCTTCGAGGGTCGATTGACCCGAAAGAATCTCCTGTTTATGAATATGTGAGCTTCATTGGGAACTTCAAGTCGCTCAACAATGGTATGCCACTTTTTATGTGTAGGAATTCAAGCAGTATATGTGTAAATCCAATTAATCCATTCTAGACACCCAAAAATGTTAACATAAATCACATTTAAAGACCATAAGTATAGTTGTATATGATGCAAATATGATTGCAAATGAAAAATGACCTAATTTAATTTAATTTTCATTCTGCTGCAACCACAGTTGGCTAAAATGTGACTATATGGGTCATGTTTGCTGGGGTTATAGTGGTAAAAATGTATTTCAAAAGTCATAAACAGGACCTGACTTTTCTTGTAGTTCCCAATGTGGCGAGGAATGGTCTGGCTGGGGTATTACAGCGCTCTCTGCAGCCTGCGTTTGATGACCAAGTGTGCTTTGTGGCAACTGTACGGCTCACTAAACCTCAGTTTATCAAGGTAGACTCTTGGCACATTGACCCAAAATCTTACTATAATGGAAATTCATATGCTCAAGTGTTTTTTCTATTCATAGGAAATGTGTACAGTAGAAGAGCCTAATGAAGAATTCACATCTAGACACAGTCTGGAATGGAAGTTCCTCTTTCTCGATCATAGGTAAACAAACTTGTAAATGTTTGTAAATCAGTTTCACCTTACTAATGACATTTATTTTCTCCAGAGCGCCACCCATTATAGGCTACCTGCCATTTGAGGTTCTGGGAACCTCCGGGTACGACTATTACCATGTAGATGATCTGGAGACGCTAGCCAAATGCCATGAACACTGTGAGGGCTCACTTCTACTTTTAACTGCATTGTTAAAATTGTCTCATTTCTCATAGTCATGGTCTTGGCCCCTTTCCTTTGTCTCTACCTCATTCAGTAATGCAGTATGGTAAAGGGAAGTCTTGTTACTACCGTTTCCTGACTAAAGGTCAACAGTGGATATGGCTGCAGACACACTACTACATCACCTATCACCAGTGGAACTCTCGTCCTGAGTTTATTGTCTGTACACACACAGTAGTTAGGTATTGCAAAAATGATTATCCAATATTTTGCTTTTACTAATGGCTGACTTTAATTAAGACACTTTATATCAATTAAAAGCCCCCCATATTGACTGTAAAATCTTTTCCTTTCTACTTAAAAAAAACCCATCTCTCTGTAGCTATGCAGAAGTGAGGGCAGAACAGCGAAGGGAGCTGGGCATTGAAGAGTCCAACCCAGAGGTCACTATGGATAAGGTGAACAATGGTTTATATGCTGCCTTCACCTTGCACATTGTAATGAATCCTCAGCTTTGTATTTACACATATATAGTTTGCTTTACTGTATGTGTAAAAAAAAAAAAACAATTACGAGGCTATGGGTGATTTTAGACTTTTATAGGGTAACACTACCAGAAGTATATGCAATAACTAAAGCAAAGCAGATGTCTTTTACCTGTGTTTTCTCAAATTCTTTTTTAATCTGCACAAAAGCCCTTGGTTTGATTCTTGTACACAAATAATTTGACTTCACTCCACAGAGCCAAGATTCTGGTTCAGAGCTGAACACATCCAGTCTCAAGGAGGCATTGGAAAGGTTTGACCACAGCCGGACACCCTCAACTTCTTCACGAAGTTCCCGCAAGTCTTCATCACATGTATCTGACAACACCTGCACTTGTAAGTGAACACAGCAAGTTTAAGAGACATTACTATTTGTTATGTATCGTAAATAGCAAACAAACAATAAAATGGTAGTCTTGTCTACCTTTCCTGAAATTAGAACGTGTGAGAATAAAATGAGTCAATGTACGAGAGACAGTGAATGTATTTGCTAAAGTCAAAGATAAAGCTATGTGTTTAGTTTGTGGATAAATTGCCACAATATGAATCGCCATTCTGAGACCAAACATGCATAGAGATTCAAAAACCTGATTAATAATGAACGGACAGTTGAAGCATTGTTAGCTAGGCTGAAAAAACACGGCATGACTAAAAACAACTACATGATCTTGATGCTCTTGTTAAAACTTAGACTATATTTATCTTATCAAACAAGAAAAAAACTAAAAATAATATTTAGGTGTCTCTAAAACAGTCATGAAAATTTGGAGAAAGCTGATTTAATGCATGTCTTTTTAAACAATTTAACATTTTTGAACATTACAGTTTTAAATAATGATGTTTGTGCTAAGTTTATTTTGTGCTGAATTGCGTAAGCGTTGCATTTACTCTTATCAGTAGCATGTTGTCTAAACCATGAATTATTTTGTGCTTTTATAAATATAGAGAATTTATCTTAAACATAATTTAGCTCATCCGGTTGGCCTGCTACAATATTTTCTGTTTCTCATTTGACCCCCTGGGAAAAGTAATTGCCCACACCTGAGCCACAGTGTAGTCCATGACACAGGGAGGTAATCATTGTAAATGTCTGAACCAACAGCCTCTAAGCTACATATGGACACGGCCACACCTCCACGACAGTCTCTGGCATCAACCATGGAGGTGACATCACAGCGCCGCTCATCCATCAGCAGCCAGGTGAGACTTGAGAATGACACCGCAACATACAGCAAACCATAACATCACTTGTCTGGCAACTTATTAGGTGTTCTGATGAACTAGTAAATGTTTGTCCATATTTGCAGTCCATGAGCTCTCAGACTACTAGCCAGAGTGTCACTCCAGCTATGATCACTCAGCAGCAGCAGCAGCAAAAGCAGCAGCAGCAGCTGCAGCAGCAGCAGCAACAGCAGCAACAGCAGCAGCAGCAGCAACAACAACAACAACAACAGCAACAGCAGCAGCAGCAGCAACCACTGCAGACAAATGTACAGGTTAGTGGTGACTAACATCTGTTGGTGCTTTTTTTACTTTGTGAACAATTTAAAATCAATGTAAGTTAGTGGCATGCATACATAGATTACATTTTGTATCTTATTTTATATCTTATTTTTATGGACCCTTTTGTTTTTCCTTTGCTGCAGCCGGTGATGGAGTTCTCAGCGCAGGTGAATGCTATGCAACACCTAAAGGAGCAGCTAGAACAAAGGACCAGAATGATACAGGAAAACATCCAGCGGCAGCAGGAGGAGCTAAGAAACATTCAGGAGCAGCTGCAAAGAGTCCAAGGGCAGGGAATACAGGTAAGGTCCCCACATAAGCTCTAAATGTCACCTCAAAATTTAGAAAAGTGGTATAATCACCGCCGCCCTTTGTTTCTCATGGTATCAGAATAATTTAACGCCGTACGACCCATTTAAAACAGTGCACAGAAGTAAAGAGGCCAAAATGATTTCAGCATTTCATCTATCTATATATTTCATCTAATCAGTTGAGAAGTAATGCAACTTTAAGATATGATTAACATTCTCCATTCATTTTTAACCGCATGACTTGTGTACCTATTTGTAAAGTAATCAAAGCGGAATCAACCCGAATCTGCATCTTTGTGGTCAGGCCCTAATAGTCTTAATAATAATCATAACAAAATGGGCTACTGTTGTGGCTGTAAACCAGTTAAAACTCAACTCTGAACGCCGGAGAGTCTTACGTCTTAAATGGCTTGTTTTCTCTGATTATATCTACTCTGTCTATCTGTCTGTCTATCTGTCTGTCTATCACATTCATACAGCTCAAAAAAATTAGAGGAACACATCAGATCTAAACGGGGGGAAAAAATGATCTTGAATATCTGTCTTGATAATAAGTAGGTGATGTATTAGTAAGAAAATGATGCCACATAATTTGATAGAAATGAAAATGATCACAATGAGAGGGGAAATCAAAGACACCCCAAAAATGAAAGTGAAAAAATGATGCAGCAGACTCGTCCATTTTGCCAAAATGTCGTTATAGCAACTCAAAATAGTTGTCAGTAGTTTGTGTGGCCCCCACGTGCCTGTACGCATACCTGACAGCGTCGGCGCATGCTCCTAATGAGACGACGGATGGTGTGCTGAGGAGATCTCCTCCCAGATCTGGACCATGGCATCACTGAGCTCCTGGACAGTCTGAGGAGCAACCTGGCAGCGCTGGATGGACCTAAACATATTGTCCCAGAGGTGTTCTATTAGGTTTAGGTCAGGTGAACGTGGGGGCCAGTCAATGGTATCAATTCCTTCATCCTCCATGAACTGCCTGCATATTCTAGCCACATGAGGTCGGGCTTTGTCGTGGACCAGGAGGAACCCAGGTCCCACTGCACCACCATAGGTTCTGAAAACGGGTCCAAGGATTTCATCCCGATACCTAATAGCAGTCAGGGTACCATTATCTAAACTGTAGAGGGTCTGTGTGTCCTTCCTGATCCAAGCCAAATGAAAAACTACAGCAGTAGAAAGTCAGTGAGTAAAAAAACAGCCAAAAGAGATGAGGAGTCAGTGGCCTCAACCTGGGAAATCATTCCTGTTTTGGGGTCTGTCTCCTTGTTGCCCCTCTGAGGCATCTGCTCTTGGTTTCAGTAACAACAAAGCAGCTGAAACTGATTAACAACCCCCTCTGCTAATTAACTGACCAGATCAATATCAAAGAAGTTTGACTAATAGGTTACTATACTCTGATTAAAAAGCATTCCTCAAATTTTTTTTGGAGCAGTGTATATACTGTGTCTGTCTCTCTATCTGTCTGTCTGTCTGTCTATCTATCTGTCTGTCTATCTGTCTATACATCTGTCTGTCTATACCTCTAACTGTCTATATCGCTATATCTATACTGTATATTGGGTAATAAGAATGTAAAGTTGAGTATACAGATGTTATTTAATGTCTAGATGGCTCTAATAACATTAACAACCACATTTATTAGGCCATAAACACATTTTAAAGCCACAACTACAAAAATATTTAATTTATTTAAATCCTACTTTGCAAATATTCACTTATCACAGTCAGGTCTGGAACCAACTGCGATGAACAAGGAATTGTTGTACGCCTAAATTCAGCGACGTTTCCCATAACTGGCAGTGGTTACATAGTCGCCACCCATTTTCTTCATCTCAGCTGCTACATTAATGCAGAATCATTTTCATGTGCATTCATTAATTCATTCATTTTCTATGCCGCTTATCCTCATTAGGGTCGCGGGTATGCTGGAGCCTATCCCAGCTGGCTGTGGGCGAGAGGCGGGGTACACCCTGGACTGGTCGCCAGTCAATCGCAGAGCACATACAGACAAACAAAGACATACAACCAGTCACACTCACATTCATACCGATGGACAAATCAGAGTCGCCAATGCAGTCCATTACAATATCTCCCACAATGGAAACATTTCACTTTAAAACAACAATCTAGTTGATTTAAATTCTGTGCTTGTGTTCTTGTCAGTGTGCAGATTACTATTAGTCTTGCCTAAATGCGTGCTCTACAACACTGCTTTCTAAATTTAGGACATCACTTAGTTTCAACAAAGCAAGAAGGAGAATTGTGCAGTTGCAATTTCATCTGACCTAGAAGCAAAACCATCTATTATGTATTGGTTCTCTTCTGAGGAAACCAAGATAATAACGGAGACAGAGGAGCATTCTCTCTCTAAATCCTTTTATTACTTTCTTTGCACAAACCAATGAGTTTGCTCTTTCCAGATGTTGTTGCAGCAGCAGGGTGGAGGAATGAACGTGCAGCTTCCCCAGGTGGCTCCGATCCAGCAGACGACTGCTCTGAGCGGCCAGGTCCAGCAAACGGCCATCAACCCCGTCCATTCGGGAACGCACCAACTCACCATTCAGCAGCAGGCCACTCCCACTCAGCAGAGCCATCAGCAGCAGGTGGGACACTTACACAAACACACTCTGCTTTTTTTCATAGCAACACAGGTTAAATGTACTGGAATTACAGTATGATGAGGTTAGCTTTAATGTACATTACGGATCGGTTTGACCCTTTTTTGGTCAGGTTTGACTTAATTAAAAAAAAATACCTGAATGTTTTTGGAATGTGGAAGTAAGTCATCTCCCCGCTGTTAGCCCATATTTTACCAGACGAGACGTGTAGAGCGTCTACGGCATGCGCACAACAATGCAACATAGTAAAAGTAAAAAGCATTGTTGTTTACAACACAGCGGCAAGCGTGAGCTTAAATGAAGAGGAAGAACTTTTATGTTGTTTATTATTGCTAAGGAAAAAAAGAAAATCGACAAGATGACTTTTTTTTATTGATCCCTCGTCCCTGACAGTGACAGCAATTTCTCTCTAAGAATTATTGACTTTATCTGTTGGTCACGGTGATCTTAACGAGCCAAATCATACAGATGTCTGTATTTTCCAACCTCCGCTACCAGGCGATCTCGCTCATCCGCCGTGTTTCTTCGCGCGGGACGATCCGCGTAGTTAGATAATGTGTGCGTGGTGCGGAAAATTTGAGCCGTGGTTGCAAAAGTGAAGAAATTTACTGAACGTGCGGACTTCGCGGATGCGTCAAGCATAAACCCAACTCAAGCCCACTTTCGGGGAGAACATGCAAACTCCATACATGAGATGCCTAATGAAAATTAGAAAACACATCTCCTGACTGTGTGGCTAATATGCGCTCCATTAGGCCATTGTGCGGCCCCTGATCAGAGCAATCCTAATACATTTTCTGCTCACAATTGTATCGTAGATACATTTTACAGATACACACAGACACACAATGTTCTGAAACTGTTAATTTCTTTATTCAGAATATGATCTTTTTAGGTTAAAATGCTGTAAGAGTGACCTGTCTTTTTCTTAGAATTTATCTCTTCTGTTCATATTAGAATATTGCCATCATTGCCAAATAGTTACCCTCGTGTGGAAATAGCTCAGACATTATTCATGTTTTGGTAGTGTCCCCTCTTGTTTTTTTCATCTAGATTATTGTTTATTGATTCCACTGTAAACAGTGTGTACTGCATGTATTGTGTGTTTGGTTGCAAAGATAGTCAAAGCATATGTTTCTGATTTATTTTCCTCAAAATAGAACAAAATTGAACTTCAATTCAACCTCCAGTCTGGCAGAAGTATGTAAATTATGCAGCTTTAATTTGATCTGAGTTTGGCCTTGAATTAGAACTGTCTCATGTGTTTTGCTGACTGTTTCAATGGCTGCCTGTATTGTTTACTGTGGGAAGAGACATTACAAAATTTAGAAACTTAAACTTAGAAACTTATATTATATAAGTAGATCCCCATTGGTCTCTGCCCCTCTCCAGGCCCAACGGCAGCCTCAGCAGCCTCCCCAGGCACAGCCGCAGTCCCAAAACTCTGTGCCTGCCCCGCTGTACAACACCATGATGATCTCCCAGCCGGGACAGCCCAACGTGCTGCAGATTAGCACCAGCCTGCCACAGAACAACACACCACAAGGCACCACCGTGGCCACGTTCACACAGGACCGACAGATACGGTAGCTGTGCATTCATAACTAGCAGAATCTCAATTAAGGAGATGTGCTCTTATTTTCTTTTTGCCATTTCCCTTTTCCCACCAGGTTTCCAGCAGGGCAGCAGTTAGTGACTAAGCTTGTAACAGCTCCAATGGCTTGTGGTGCTGTCATGGTGCCCACATCTATGTTCATGGGCCAGGTGGTTACTGCATACAATCCTTTTGGTGGGCAGCAGGTAAGGATGCAACCATATGATTCATAAAGTATGTTGAAATAGGCTGTTGTTCTCAATATCTGCATTAAGACATCAGATCTCTTACTGACATCTCTGGAAAAGGTTTATATGAAGATCTTCTTCCATTGTCTTGTTTTAAATCTTGCACGTCTTTAGCAGGGAGGACAAACCCAGACTCTAACTCTCCAACCAGCTCAACCTTCTCAAGGGCAGCCGGATGGACCCAACCAGACAGCTGTAGTGGCACAAAGTGGACAGCATGGGCAACAGCAGCAGCAACAACAGCAATTCCTACAGGTGACACATGAGGGCAGCAAATATATGTTTATGGTTTAACTGGCAATTTAGATGAATTATGCTGTCTCCTGCATACAAAGATTTTCTTACTCCTTTTCAATCTGAAACCTACTCTCTCTCTCACAACCCCAATAGTCAGCGTTTGTAACCTATTTTGTGACAAAACCCTAAAGGCATTGTTATGCTGCAGCGTAGTCACAATGCCGGCCCTCAGGACGGACTCTTGTTGTCTCATTGTTGTCTCATCATGTTATACTCTTTAGAATGGGGTGTATGACTTGCAATTCTGTGCCAAAACACTAGGGGCAGTGTTTTCCTGAGAATGAGCAAACACAACTCTCATTGACTAGCTGTTCATCTTCCTGTGTACAGTTGTCCCTTGTTCATAGAGGCTGATTGTTTCCAAATTTGACAAATGAATTTCCGCCATATAGGATTCAATCTTAATAGAAAAAATATTTTCATAGTTGGATTATTGAAAACCTTATTATTAACCTTAACCTTTTTATTAGCGGTCTGTAGACATGAAATAACACCACTATAGTCACCTTTACACTGCTATTATTGTTTGTTTACAACAGATTGCTCAACTCTTATGCTGTAGAGACTCAAGACGGCTGCTAGCTAGCAAGATAATCAGTTTTTAAAAAATGTATTTCTTATAAACTTAGGGATCCAACTGACCACATCCACACAGAATGAGAGGAGAAACTTTTTTTCATTCTGTCATGTCGGACATGCCATGGCTGACTTCATGCAGTGTCATGTAACATGTCATTACTTCTGCCTAGTGTTTTAAAACACGATACAGTGAGGGGGTGATAATTGAATGGCAGTATTGCAAGGGACAACTGTAGCATTAATCAACATTCATTCATTTTCTACACCGCTTATCCTCATTAGGGTCACGGGGATGCTGGAGCCTATCCCAGCTGGCTTTGGGCGAGAGGCGGGGTACACCCTGGACTGGTCGCCAGTCAATCGCAGGGCACATATAGACAAACAACCAGTCGCACTCACATTCATACCGATGGACAATTTAGAGTCACCAATTAACCTAACATGCATGTTTTTGGAATGTGGGAGGAAACCGGAGTACCCGGAGAAAACCCACTCACGCACGGGGAGAACATGCAAACTCCACACAGAGATGCCCAACGGAGATTTGAACCCAGGTTTTTCAAGATCTCCTGACTGTGTGGCCAATGTGCTAACCACTCATCCACCGTGCGGCCCATTAATCAACAGTGACTTTTAAAGCGACATCCAGGTTGTTATTGGAGCTGGAACTATACTTTTTCAAACAGTCCTTTTATTGTACATGTTACACCGAAACCAGAGGAGAAGATGTTTACAATTGTTGTTGAGCAAGCCCTGAAGGATTTGAGGCAGAGGACTCGACCAATGACAGCTCCGCTGTCCATATTGCTGTGGCCGCATGGTTGGAATTTTTTCAAGATGCACATCAAGCTCTGTCAGAGGGTTTGCAGGGGAAGGAGCCAACGATGCTAGAGCATAACAAAGCATTAACTTGCTTGTTGCAATTTTGTCAACATAATGTAAGGTACTTGTATGAGGTACTTGCATTTAATTGTATGAGAACAATGAGGTCAACTAAACATAACTTATACAGGTTTATATTTATCTATCCTTGTAATTACCGTCATCGTGGAAATGTTTTCTCTGACAGGCAGAGAATAAATACTGTCTTGTAAGGGTATATAAATTATGGTTATACATTTGTAAACTGAATAAACTGCTGTAATTATTGAAAAACAGTGAGCTTGAACTCCTGCATCTCAAATAGTAAGCCAGCTCTGTCGCTTTGCACTAATGTTAGCTAACACTGTACTTGAAGTCAACACATAATGTTTTGAGCAAAAGTGCTAATATTTGTGTATGTGTGTTTTTCCTCCCAGGGCACTCGTCTTCTCCATAGTAATCAGTCCACCCAGTTGATTCTGCAGGCAGCTTTCCCACTTCAGCAGCAGGGCACCTTCACCCAGGCAACACACCAACAACAACAACAACAGCAGCAACAGCAGCAGCAACAACAACAACCACCACAACAAAGGCAACAACAGCAACAGCAACAGCCTCACCATCAGAGGCATCAGCATCAGCAGCTCAAACCTCAGCCTCAGAAACAGCAGAAAGCGCCATCATCACACAGGACTGACAGTGTCAGCAGCCAACCACAGTAAGATCTGGAGGGAAACACACTTGGTTGGGAAAGAAAAAAAAAAACAGGAAATAAAAGTCCAAGGGACTGCCGCATACATTTGTTTTGTTTGTGTGGCTCAAATCGTTCCTGTCAAAAATTTTTGGTCAACCTTTCTCAGTCTGGAAGGCGTGATCACACGAGCGCAGTAGGCCTGTGAGCCCACTCGGAACTCATCAGTGATTTTCATCAGGCAGAGGGACAAATTACCCCCAGAAACTCCCTCCATCCCCCAACCTCCTTCCACCATGGTTTCCCTTGGGAAGGAAGGGCTGGCGTGTCTGTGGAAGATGACCTTATTGCCACGGTCTCTTGGAGATGTGTCAAAGTGGACTAACCTTGTACAAATTTCCTGTATGATATTGAGAAAACCATGTGTAAATACCCAATATAGCCTAACAGGAAACAGAAATGTAGTATTTTATATGACTGCATGGAAAGAATATCTGTGTACGCTTTTATTAGTCGCTTTTGGAAAAAAAAATTTTTACTTTGTTCAAAGTATTTCCTGGTGTGACATCTAAGCCCCACCCCAACTCCTCCCTTTTCTCACTTAAGGCCAGAATTGGGTAAAGAATAGTTTGGAGGCTAAAACGAGACGTGAAGCCTGATTTGTATGGGGGTTTTTTTGGAACTCAAGTGTTTTTAAGCACTACAACATTTTTTTTTTGTAACCCTTAGACACAAAACGTTTTGATTACAGTCTAACTGAAATGTTCACAGAACGATCACTGTTAGTAAGAGGTTCAGTGATTTCAAGTGCCAATTACGTAGTTCATTTTGTTTGAATTCCCAACAGGAACCTCAAAGGCATACATACATAAATCTATATTTTCCAACAAAACCCTAACAATGCTTGTGTGTGTGTGTACAATATATAGAAGGGATTATTTTCTATCAGTCAGAGAGAGCCCTATAAGTAACAAACAGTATATCCTCATGAAACTTTAGCACTTGATGTGGTTGTGTACAGTAAATCACTGTCAAGACCTAGTCGTCGTTTGTTTAACTGTGAGTGTGTGTGCGCGTGCGTGTTTGGAAAATTCTATCTTGTATGCCTGTGTGATGTGAGTGTCTGTGGGCCCCGTGTGTCTTACAGTAATTGACTTAGTAAGGGTTCGGAGTTGCTAGATGGTACTTCTACTCTCAGGAATGTGGAAAGATTTTAAAATTTTGTTTCTGCCTCAGTCTGGAACCAGACCAGGAAGGGTTAAATGTTGATGCTGCAAAGACCTAGAACAGGACCTTTATAATTGTGAGATAGTGCCAGAAGACTTCAGGAGTGGCACTGCAACTTCAGAAAAATAAAGAAAAATATGTTTTTCCAAACCCGCTAAGCTAACTTTAGTTATGTTTAAAGGGAAAATAAATAAATTTTGATTTCATACAGTGACTGAATAACTGTGTGTGGTGAGTGGAAATTTCCACAAAATACTTAATGTGTTACGCTTTGTAGAACCGCTGACCTTGAGGCTAGATGAATACAAAGAAGGTCACAAGCAGTGTGTTTTTTTAAATTTAAAACAAGCATAGGGCAAAAAGTTCTCTTCAGTAAGAAACATTGTTTGTCTTAGTCTTTTGCATCACCATCAGTTTAACCCTTCTCCTTGTTGGGCCTCATACAATTGTCATGCAGTTCACTTCAGATGTATCTCAGTTCTCAAACAGCAGTCTAGGACCAGGTCCGCATGGACTTCCTCACTACAATTGTAAGCCATATCAAAACGCAAAAGCCTCGGTTTGGAGCGTTAACGGTTGGTAAAGGAGTGATTCTTTTAGAATGTGTTACGTCTTCTAGTGCGTGTGTGTGTGTGTGTGTGTGAATACAGTGTCTCCTCTTCCTGATTCTTGTATCTCTTAGAGGGTTTCATTATTGGTTGCCCCAAGTGATAGCCAATCAGTTCTTGCGTTGCAGTATGAAGAAAATTGTAATATTCAAGAAACTTTCCTTGCCAGTTGGGCTCAGTGTTCTGGAAGCCCCAGTGTGGGACTGCTCCACTTGAATATATGTGTGTGTGGGTGTGTGTGCGTGCGCGGGTGTGCATGCATGTGTGAAAGATAAATGTGTCACTGTAAACCATATTATATTCATATGGAAATGTATGAGTATGAATGTATGAGTGAGAAAAATGGATGTTTGTTGGCAATGCAGCACTTAGGTCCCCTAGCCCCGCAAACACCCAGCAACCTCACGCAGGTATTGTTTTAACATGACTGACAGCTCATCTCAGTAACACTTGTCTCAAAAAAAGCTTTTCAGCAGAAGTTCTAATTGCAACTCTGGTCAGCTAGCACGGCTGCCAGAGATCATCTACTGTGTGTATGAGGCGTCACTCTAAGAGTGATGCTGACATGATCCTTTGCTTAGTATGTGTCACTGATAAGCCAGCCCAAAGAATGTACAGTATAGGTGTGTATGTGTTTTTTTTCAAGACTAATGGATGTTGTTTATGTGAAAGAAGGAAAACAAGGGGAGACAAAGAACTTTGCAAAAAAAAACCCTAGTATATAATAATCTTATGAACAGGTTGTAAAAGAAGCTCTTGAGTGTTATGAGTACTTATTTTCCAAAATCAGATTTTTTATTTTTAAGTCGAGATGTATATTTGAAATCACTGACAAGACAGCGAGTGCCCCCACTCTCTTCACAGATGACACAATTTGGATAAAAAAAAGTTAGAGTACACGAAAGACAACCGTATTTGGTGTAACACGGTGCTATTCTTTTCTGTACGTAATGTATGTATATTTCTTCTGCTCTTGAACTGTGCTCCTTTTAACTACCCCAAAGTCAAATGTAATATTAATAATCAATACTTTGAAGCAAAAAAACATGCTATTATTATAACCGCCCCACCCCTCTCTCCCTGTCCTCTTGGTCAATTTGAAAATAAACACAGCTGCAAATATATGTTAAAACGTGATTCCCCTGTGGGTTTTTTTTGTACACCAAACAATGTATTTCACAGTGATGATGACACAAAAATATACTCTAGACACATTAGACAAGTGTCTAACATCACAGGTACCTTCTTTATTATTACAAGTCAACCAACTGTATCAAAACTGCAGGAAACTCCACACATACCCAGTCAAAATCTAAAGGCACATCTCTATTGTATTTACATCGCATACACGTAATGTGACAAAAGAGGACCCACAATCAATCACGCTAAACCCCAATTACCCCACAAACACATACCTCTCAACCACTTGCCTGTTTATAAATCACACTGCTCAAATAGACATGTAGTATCACAGCATTTTTTGGTATTTATAAGGAGCGAGCGATTGCTTGCGGCGTTGACTCTCAGAGACACTTCATCAAGGAAGTTTTAAGGCCAATTTGATGATTGTTCGTCCAGTAAATTAGGATTTCTAAAGAACCAAGTGTCCCAAACACACTACTACGCTGATAAAAGCAACTTAGGAACAACTCTTGGTTGTGTCCAGTCTTGATGCTAAGCTAAGGCAGCAAAAAAGCAACACTGTATAATGTGAAAAGAGGCAACAAAATAACTGTTTATATTGTCGATGCTAAGCTAAGTGAGATAACAAACTGCTTTGTTGCGTGAACTAAAAATGAGTGAGCTATCTGTTTTGGGTTTTGATGCTAAGCTAATGTAGCTGGCAGGCTACTTTGGGGTTGGGAGAATTTTGAGTGTCTAGTCAAACCAACCACATTTGTTTTCAGCATTTCTTTTTGTCTTGATCGTAAGCTAAGGTAGCTAACAAGCCAGGAAAAAATCTGTGCGCTTTCTGTATTTCTGGCCGTGATGCTCAACCAAAGCTTTTATCAAACTATCGGGTGAGTAAACACAAATAAACGGTGAGTGTCTTGTGTTTCTGGTCTTGACGCTAAGTCTGCTAACAAGCAGAAGGCTGAAATAGGTTAGCTAAAATTAGTGCACTGTCTGGACTTCTGACAATGCTGCTAAGCTAACGCAGCTAACAGGCCCCACTGGTATTTAGGCCAGGAGCATCCGTGAGCTGCTCTAGCTGTATTTCTGGTCAGTGTTATGGAAGCCCGTTTGTACCACTGAAAGAAAAACATCTCAATGGTCCAGTCAAAATTATGAGATAAAAAGTGAAAATTACGAGATAAAGGCATAGCGATCAAATAAAAAGTCTGAATTATGAGATACGTGCGCCGAGTGCCATATGACAAAGGCTCCAGTCAAAACGGCGGCACATGCGCATTTTGTAAGTTTGTAACTTTTTATTTAATCATTTTTAACTTTTTATTACGTTATAACTTTTTTTATCTTAAAATCTAGAATTTTTTTCTCAGGGATTTTTTCCCCTCATAATTTAGACTTTTATCTCATTATTGACTTTACTATTTCATAATTATGACTTTTTATCTTGTAGTTTTGACATTTGATTTCTTAATTTTGGCTTTATCTCATATTAATGACTTTGTAATCACAAAAATTTGCCTTTTTTTTATTTCAGAGTTGCATTTTTTAATCTCATAATTTTGACCTTCTCACCTCACAAATATGATTTTACCACCGTTTTTTTTCCTTTCACTGGCAAAAATGGGCTTCGATACTAATGACCGATTTTGTGGTGTTAACAAAAATAATCCGTGAGTTTTGTGTTGTTATTGTTGATGCTAAGATAAGATAAGCTTGCTGTCAAGGAGCTGGCTCAGCACTACAGTATTCAAAGATCCAACACATTTTCAAATGGAGTCAGCTAAAACTATTTGTCCAAGCATGTTAAGCTATACTGTAATGTCAGTCAGGACCCCTCCCCACCACACTGGCTATGACATGCACCTGAAAGTTAAAACACACAGATCAATACAACAGTTAACAGAAGGCATTGCTGAAAGCAGTGCAGCTTATATAAACAGCTCGTGCCACTTGAAGCCCACGTATCTTGAATGCACATAACAGCTTGGCTACTGTATGTTGAGAAAGAGTATGTTTCCTTGTGTGTTATACATCATGTATGTGTGTATGTGCAACCTGTCTCCACAAGAATTTAGTAGAATTAAATACAGCAATTAATGCAGAGAACTAAAGCATTCAAGATTACTTGAAAAATGGGTGATAATAACAAAAAGTCTTTGAAATGACGGCAAAATATAGCCGTTTTCATACATGATGCTGCTGGGCTCGACATGTACGGTTTGACTATAACATTTTGTATGACATTCTACTAAATTCATGTGAGAGGTGTTTCAGACGAAGTCCAGGAAGACATCAGGTGTGCTCTGCAGCAAAGGCTGGGTAGGCGCGGTGGTGCTGCACACAGAGCTTAGCCTTCGTGACGGCCCCCTCTGCTGCTCTGATGGACCTGAAGCGTTGTTTAAGGTGAGGTAAACCTGAGGCATGACACACACAAGTTAGAGTAGATTTGACAAATATGTTCAGCTCCAGACCCACATAAAAGAATTAATTGCTCTCTCCTCATACGAAAGATCATTACAGACACACTCAAAAGATAAACATTTTAATTATCCCATGCGAATGGAACCTATTTTCATTTCCACATGTGCAATTATGAGTTTATAGTTCATATGGACAAGTTTCACCCCGGATTCCTTGAGGCTCTTAAATTGCGAGATTGTCTAGTTTGACGTGTCTCTTCAACATTGTGTGGAAGTTGGGAACGGTACCTTTGGATTGGAATATTTGCCCAGTGTTAAGCCCTTTTAAAAGAAATGAAGGGTGCATGGGGGTTTGCCCAACCGGACCAGATTTGTGGACATCGAAAAGGCATTCAAGCTTTGACACTTCTAGACCTCAGGATCCTCTGGTGACACGCTACTACATGCAATTCAGTCCTTGTACAACCAGAGCAGGAGCCAGCAGTTATTTGAGCTTTTTTGGCAAATGCTGGCTGCCTCCAAGGCTGTTCTTTGTCACCGGCTCTGTTCCTCATTTTTACGGACAGGATGTCTAGCCGCAACTCTGTCCAACTCTAAGGCAATGGTTCTAGGTCAAAACAGGGTGCTTTGCAACTTTCAGGTTTCAAGTCTTGCCCCAGGTGAAGAAGTTCACGTATATTGGAATGTTGTTCATGAACACGAGAGTCTGGAGATCGATATACAAATTGGTGCAGCGTCTGCAGTAATGCAGTCGCTTGGTTGTTATGATGAAGAAAGCTGAGTCAAAAGGCAAAGCTCTTAATCTACATTCCCACCCTTGCCTATGGTCGCAATCTTTGGGTAGTGATCAAAAGAGCAAGATCGTAGAGCTCATGCAGCGGGTGAGGAACAGAAAAGTGAGAGCGACTGCTCCTTCACATAAAGAGGAGCCATTTGAAGTGGCTCTGGCATTTAGTCCAGACACCTTCTGGATGCCTCCCTTCCCATGCCTTGCTGGCATGCCCAGCCGGCAGGATGCGCCGGGGTAGACCTAAGACATGCTGTAGGGATTATGTCTCGCAGCTATACTGGGAATGCCTCGTGCCCACAGTGGAACTGAAAGAGGTAGCCGCAGACTGGGAAGTCTGGGATAAACGCAAGTGGTGGAATGACAGGTGGATTCTCATAAGAACTGAAAAAATTATTAAAAATTACTTTTTTCCCCTCGAAAATATAGTTATACAGTATATAAAAATATACATTTATTTATTTTAAACTTTTTTCACAAAAGTACAACTGTATTGCTGAAAAATTGCTTTTACGTCAAAATTTTACAGTTTGTTTTTCCTCCAAAAAGGTCAATCTCACTGTTGAGATTAGAAGAGAACATTGTTCATCTAGTGTAATTTGTATTGTGTTTCTTTGTATTAGTATTGTGTTTCTTTGTATTTTGGTATGGCGCTCGTTCATAAAAGCAAGATAGGCTTTGTCTTTATTAGTCTAACAATGGGAAATTCCAGAGGTCGGCTTCTTTTTATGAGAAACCTGCTAATTAAATATCTAAAACACAAACATTAAAGATATCTTAATTTCTGCCATTATGTTGAATATTTCAGGCACTGGGGTCACATGAAAAGTCATTTAATATGGAACTCGGTACAAATCAAAGTGGCTAGATTTGTACACAACCTACAGGGTGGGCCGAAAGTAGGGTTACAGTAAACATTTATCATATACATATACATACTGTATGCATATACATATGTATGTATATTTGACACACAGTACGACACAAATTCCAATCCCCACCAATTTTAGTTAATGCAGAGAATAAAGGTATGGTATTAATTTCTATAATTCATATCTAAAACATGATTGTTAAGGGGATAATCAAGATAATGAAGTAACTGTAACCCTACTTTTGGCCGACCCTGTATTGCCCTTGCGTTGCAAACAGCCTCCTCTGACAATAAATGTAATGTGCTGAAAAACCCGTTTAAATGCTAAAGAATGTAATTTTTTATGTGATCTACCCGTGACATTATGTTTGGGAAACACCGAGCTACATTATTCCCCCTACAAGAAACCAACACTCCCATAACACATCCTGACATTCGGAATACATTTAAATATAAGGAACAAAGTGTCACAAGGGGGACATGTGATGTACCCTGATATTAAACGACAATCAAAATCATTCATGTTTTTTTTCTACTTACATTCCTGGTATTTTCTGACAAAAGGAGTTCAGTTCTCTCCACCAGTTTTCTAAAAGGGGGTCTTTTCAAGGGGTCTTGATTCCAGCATGATAGCATCATGTCATACCTGCAGGAATCAGTCATATATTTTTGTAGTTATTACAAACCCATCAAAAAAACATCCGGTTAGTTATTTTTCATCTGTATTTTTTTTATCAACATGAATAAAAATTCTGGGCCATGATCTGTATTCAAAATTTGGAATATAAAGTCTGTAACTATTAAAATATGAGCAGAGTTTATTGTAAGGTGTGAAGACACGCTTACATCTCCGTGGGTGCAAACTCTGGCTTGCTCATGCGATGGCCCTCTTGAATTAGTCGGTAAAATGCGGAGCCCACCTGCATCCCAGGATAGGGACTGTTACCTGCATCACACGCACATACATACACACATTGCATGGTATGGGAATATATATTTTTTGACATTCGAAAACTGATCTAAATGAGAAAGTTTACCCAAAGAAAAGATTTCCCATAGCAGTATGCCGTATGACCAGACGTCACTCTCAAATGTATAGACACAATCGAAGATGCTCTCAGGAGACATCCACTTGACTGGAAGACGTGCCTGCAGGGATTCAGGCACGATTACATTGACAGTGTGGAGTGTGTGTTCTTTTGCCATTTGCCCCTCTAATTATCTCTCTAAATGGTTGTTATAGCTATTGAGGTCTAAAGATTATCCATAAATGATGACATCAACACTAACACTATTTTTTCAAGATTTTGTCACGGGGCAGCTGGAGCCTATTCCTGCTGCTTTTGACTAAGAGATCAACTGAAGGAAGTATTTGCAGTTTGTTATTAATCACAGTGGGAACCAGTAGTTTACAATATTGAACTACTCAATTTTTAAAATTTTATTATATACTACATTTGTGATGTTTATTAGCTGTAAACTGTAATCATCAAAATTCTGACATTAAAAAATACACTTCACTCCACGTAGTGAATGTTATGAATACAAGAGTTTCACTTTCTGAATTGATCTATTGAAATACATCCATCCATCCATCCATCTATCCATTTTCTATGCCGCTTATTGGCTTTCCAAAATATTTAAATGTGTTGATATACATAAGTATTCAAGTACAGTATCTATTTAATGCAGACCTGCCAACATAAATGCATTTTTTGTACTTAGCATGCAATTTAACTCGCTTGTATACGCTTGTATGCTTCACTGCTCTCCATTTTGTTGCATTTTGCTGTTTTCGGTTTTTCAGCTTCTCAATAATAAGTCAAATTGAGGGGGCGTGAAAACATTGCTGTTCATCTGAGGGGTGTGACAGAAAACAATTAAGAGCCACTGACCTAACATGCTTGTTTTTGGGTTGTGGGTGGAAGCTGGAGTACCCGAGGATAACCCATGTACACACGGGGGAGAACATGCAAACTCCAAACAGAGATCCTGAAACGGAGTTTGAAACCCTCAATCTCCTGACTGTGAGGCCAACATGCACTCTCTGCCATTATTATATTATTTTTATTTATAATTTTGATACTGTGTATGTACCTTATAAGTTCCATATTACCAGTAGTGTGCTGTCAGGGCCAGCAAAGCCTTTGCTACTGGCCTAAACACATAAGCACTGACCTACATTTCTAACTTAAATTCTAGTATTTGTTACACAAAATAATATTAATTTATTCCTGGCAGTCTATTGTACTCATCCTGCTGCTTCCAGTAAGTCTATGTCAGATATCAGATTTCAGCTTCTGTGTGCTACCATGTCAATGTAATCTACAGGGGGCCTTCAGAGTCAGTAGTGCTGGCAGGTGTCACTTAAACACTATTAACAATGGGGCCGTTCCTTTAACCAAAACTGTGTTAATTGGTTGCATACACAGGCTTGTGCCGGTGCAGCAACTCGTACAGTGCCTTATTCAGAGAAATAACTATTACAGGTTCTTAATACTATTTCAAACTCATGTGTGTGAAAAATAATTATGTCCCCTATGATGAGCATATAGAAAATAATTGTGAGAAACTTCCATAAAATAATAAGAATAACAAAAACAATGATAATCATTGCAAATAAAACTGTTAACTGTCTATTGAATTAAATTGAGTCTATCAGGAAAAACATTCTCTAAAGCAGTGGTGCTCAATTATTAATTATTAAGCATATTCAAGAGTCAAATTGCATGTTGGGTATGATAAATGTGTACCTGTTGGCAGGTCTGCACTAACACCGAAAGTACTCCCAGCCCCAATACTTCACCACGGCTCCCCCAGAGGGGCCTGCCTCACTATTTGAGATGTACTCCTCTCAAGTGAAGGAAAACATTTTGGTTGATTTCTATTTTTGGAACATGTTCAGATACCAAGTACAGTACTGTACTATTTGATCCAAATAAACCTGTGGTCTGTGCACAAATGCAGCACTTTGAAAGGAAGAGGAAGAATGGACAATGGAAGAGGGGAATGTGTTTACTCACATTGCCTCGAAGCACATAACTAGAATCTGTGGTGATATCCCGTGCCAAGCCAAAGTCACAGATCTTGGCCACCCTGCCGTGAGTCAGTAGAACATTTCTGGCTGCGAGGTCCCTGTGGATGCACTGCACACCCACACGTGTACGCCCACACACCAAGGGGCAAACACAAACACGGATGTGAGTATTATTGACTTTGGAACTGGTTCTGCTAGCCACCAAGAAACGGAATGTTTCATACACCTTCTATTGGCTACGATCGTAATGGCTTCTTGTAGACTTACATTTTTAGAAGTGATGTACTCCATCCCTTTGGCCACCTGGTAGGAGAAGCTGAGGAGATCTTCAGCATTCAGAGAAAGCTCATCTGCATCTTCTGAAAGACATGAGGCACAAAATTACTGTGCAGTTTTGCTGCAATGCATGATGGAAAAATATTTTCTTACCTGACTGGGAGGATCTTTCTTTGTCAGATGGACGCATTGGCATATATCCTGTCCCTGTCACCTCTCTGCTGTGCACACACATGCATATATAAGTAGTGATATACACTATATGTTGCAAACTGTCATTTCCACAATGAATCATACGTTATTGTACTTCACCTTGTTGGTTGTGTGTGCTTGGAGACGTTGCGATAGTAGCTGTCACCAATTAGGGAATTTAGGAAGGACTCTCTTTTTCTGCGCAAGAAGTTGAGGAGGTCGCCATAGCAACAGTATTCAGTGATAACTAAAATTGGACCTGGGGATGCGTAAACATAAATTTGTAAATCTGACTGCAACGACACAAAACAAACACACTAAGCTCCGAGATGCGGATGCTGTTTGTGATTGTAAGCACAGTAGTTAATTACAGTATTAGTTAAATTGTGTGAGAAAATATCAATATTTTATATAAAAAAGCATTATTCAATAGCTTTAATGAGAATTTTTCATGGCAACAGCACCTTCTTCAACTCTTTCTACTTATATGCTGTCCGTCAAGATGCTGCAGTGTGGTCGATGACAACGCCCAGACAGGTAGATATTATTGCTTTACTGCACTCAATCTACATTTTCATGTCAGGCCTGGCTGCCATTGACTTGACTGTCCAATATTGGATTGCTATTAAAAGCATAATAACCACCTTGCATTGTAGCAAGTTGGTGCTTTTAAGCCACCTCAAGCATCCATAAAGAAATCAATAATTATGTGAAGCCAAAGCAAAGCAATGCAAAGCCAGAACACTATGATGAATGTAACCTTTTCTATGTTTTTTGGGGCGTCTAGGTTCAGATGGCTCCTCTCACCTCCGATGGTGCAGGCTCCCAGCAGGTTCACGATGTTCATGTGGTTGCCAAGATAACTGAGCACCTTCAGCTCTGACATCAACGCTTCCTTCTCTGTGGCGTGAGCGTTGGCTGCAGTGACATCATCACGGGGATAATTGAAACGTCTTCTGAGGGTGTCACTTATTGAGGTAAACCATTGCACTTACGTTTGAGCATCTTGACTGCAACAGTTGTGACTGTGTCAACCGAGCACAGGCCATATGCTGTGGCTCGTACCACCTTCCCAAAAGCCCCGGAACCAAGAGTTTTTCCTGCCCGGTGGCATAAATGATCTGAGTTATTACCAACAATTATAACACAGGAAGTAACACAAGTTTAAAACACAATGCTTAAGATGCTATACCAAAGCGTAGCTTCTGTCGAGAAAACTCCCATTTGGAGTCATATGGAAGCTGGGTGGGGTCAAAGTAAATGTAGTTGTTGCCATGGATACTCTCGATGACCTTCCATTGGATTTGAAATTTTGGTTTCTGTTGAACAGTGGGGAGGAAGAGGTGGTACTTTATAATGCAGACAGATCAGATACATGTAGCTGATGTAGTATTATCTCCTCATCAGCAATCAAATAAGCATTAATAACTCTGCCAACAAGGTTATTGCAAAAACTGATCTAAAATTTAAAAGAGACATAATGCCATGGCCAAAAATGTAGTATTTAAGGATGTTTCAATCAATGTTTCAATAACTTTGCAGCTTAATTTTTATTTTTGTAGTGACTCCCACAAAATGACTTGTTTTTTCAATATACATTTTAACAGAGACATACAATCTTGTTCTTAAAACATACAGTGGGAGCAGCTTTTGAAACACAGAATTGAAGTCACCATGAAAACTTTAGGACACGACTGTATTATGCATTTTTCCCCACAGACTCAAATGTGTCTCAATAACATGAGATATACTTTAGTCAAATTACCCCAATGATCACCGAACCCCTCTACACAAATACTTTGTTGTGTAATTTCACGCTTGTTTGCTCTACATGCGCTTTACATGATGATGTAAGCAAGTAATCTTGTTCTCAAAGAGTCTGAGTCACTGCACTGAAATAAGAGTAAGATGTCATGCTGTTCCAGATGCGTGTCAATTTAATCTCCCTAATGGCTGACTGAGTCATTTCAATTACATTACGATACATTTAAACTGTTCAAAAAAAGATGAAGAATATTGTTTGCAGAAGCACATCTGAGCAGGATGCTTGAGAATATTTTGAAGGCATGACCCATCAGAATAATTGAATGAAAACTCCTTTTGCTAGGAATGGAAGAGGCACTTTATTTTATGTTAGTAATGACAATGGGATCAAATCCATTCTAGTGTGAAGTAAGGATGTGGCGTTAGGTTCTTACCTGCATGTATTTATAGATCAGCACCACAAGGATAAGGCAGAGGAAGGCGCCAGTGGCAACTATGCCAGTCAGAAGCGGGGTGAACAGTTTATGGGGGACGAGTCGCTCTGATAGGAGAACAAAGCAACAATGAGGAGGTACTCACACACACACACACACACATCTTTACACACAACACAGACTCAATATTGTGACACCGTATTAAGACAGACAGCTGCAGCAGTGGTGTTTGTTTGTGTGTCCTGGATTAGCGAGCCAACACCATCTAATCCCAGCCTGCACAGTCATCATAATCTAATCTCACTCAATCTGTAGCCAGTAAACACACACCTGGCCCTCATGCATATGGGAGTCAAAGGGTTTGTCCGTGTGTATGTTTGTGGCAGCGCTTTATGAGATAACCGCCTCTCTGCTGACTGCCTGAAATGTGTGTGTGTTGGAGATATTAACGATGTGTTACCGCTGATGGAGAAGAGCGTGAAGGCTTCGTCCCCCTCCGTAAAGGCCACACACTCCAAAGTATGGTAGTTGGTGTGCACCTTGCTGATGTTCAATCGGCTCTCCACCTCACTCCTACTAAAAGTGGACTCTGTCACCATGGTGATTTCTACGGTTTCCCATTGGGTAGCATTTGGCAGTTGTGAGCACCTGTGGAGAGGCAATAAAAAGTCTTAGACTTCCCACTGTAGTGTGCCACCCAAATTCTAACCTTGATGCTGGAATTTAAACTAAAAGTGCTTAGAATAAGCTCTGTTAAGTTTTGTAGATCTACAGGTTTAATGCTAACAAGCTGTGTTTCCCTACAAAAAGCAGTTGTTTGGCAGAATCTTTGGGACTCTGTTTACTCTCTCACTGTAGAAACTACAGTCTATGCCCTTTAAACATAAATAAAGTTATCATAGCCGGTTTGAAAAATATTTTCCACACACTTTGAAAACCCATGCTGTCAGTGCATGCATGTGATATTAGAGTGACATAATACCTTGTGTGAGGAAGATCACACAGGAACCAGCTGATTTTAGGAACTGGATGACCAGCAGCCACGCACTTCACCTGACCATCGATTGGCCCTTCCTGGGCGATGATGACTGGCTTACCTTGTAAAGTGAGTGGACATCATTATCAAAGATGCTCATTTAAACTGTATTAATATTGGAAAATTTGACTTACTATTGACATATACGGGAAAGAAATGTTCAAAGGATGCGTCCTCATGACTGGCTAAGAATTTATAAATCCCACCTTCTGAGCCAAGAACTCTCACCAGTCGCAGCTCGCTGATGAACCTGCAAATAATGTTGATTCATTATAACATGCAGCTTTGCTAACTTGGAATCCTATTACATGTTACAGTAATACCTATATTTGTGTTTGTGGATCATGATGACGTGCTCTGTGGTGTTGAGCAGTCGTCTATCGTTGTACGACCAGAACAGGGAGCTGGGTGCCGGATAGGCATCAAACTCCACTTTGAGACTCAGGCTCTCCCCCTCTTGTACATCGACCCGAATGGGACTTGGTTGGCCAAACATGGTAATGAATCCCTTGTCTGTATACGTAGATGTATATAGTTAGTTGGCAAAGTACTAATTGCTCTGTTTCCACTGCACAGCGCTACCCGCCTCGGTGTAGGGGCAGGGTTTTGAAACTTGTGCCATGAAAGGCAGAGACCCTGCAGGTTTTCTTTCCAGCCAGTCGTGATTTCAATGATCAACACCTTCTTCAATTTGAGGGAAAGAGCTCATCAATTAAAGCACTTGCTTTAGTGACCGGCAGGAATGAAAACCTGCAGTGTCTCGGTCCTCCATGGCACGAGTTTGAGACCCTTGGGCAAACTATGAAATCCTGGGAAGACTATGAAATCCAAACGGCATCGGTCAGCATGGAACATACTAACAAACAACAACCATTGAGAACAATGAAGGTATGGAGACACTTTTTATTGGACAAAAAACTCAGGACTAAGATACAGAGCTAAGGCAGCATAGCAGCAAGATAAGATAATAATAAATGGTTTTCAATGTAAGTCCAGAACTGCCAACATGTACAAATGTATTATACTCAATATGCATATTATATTTGACTCTTCAATATGTTCAGTCTGTACAGTACAGACAAATAAATAGATATGATAATTTTCTCAATAGTTCTGTATTTCAGAATGGGGGAGGGGTGGGATTGGTTTGGTTGGGTTGTGGTCGCGGGGAGGTATGGGGCTGTTGGGGGCGTGAAAACACTTATTTCCCCTAGGGGGGCATGGCCAAAAATAATTGAGAACCACTGTGTTAATGTTATCATGTGCGTGTTTATTTTTGTCCCTTTTTGCCACGGATCTGCAATGACATAGCAATGGAGATGCTGCTTGACCAATGAGTGGCATGATATTTGCTTGTCAATATGGGAATCCTGGCGTAACTAAGCATGAGAAATACTGTAGTACCTGGTAGTGCCTGCTTTTGCCAATTAAAACATGTCCATAGCAACAGCAATGCCAACTAGTGGTAAATGGACGTTAGAGTCCAACTATATCACCCAGATGTTCTTTCTGGACATCTTGGGGGCATATTTGAATGGTAGAACCCAATATACCTAGTATGATATACTGTGTGTCGTTTATTTCTGACTTTAGTATTTTCGCACGGTGTTAGCCTCTTTTAGCATTCACACACAATTTCCAAAGGAACTACAATATATAGCCCAACTTTTTGCCTTTTGAGTCCATTGTATGATTTACCGGAAAGTCATCTCCTGTTTTGTTAGCAGACCGTTTCTCTTGTTTGTTTTATCATTCTATGTGCTCTTAAACCACAGCTCCCTCCCGTCATGGTCTTGTTGGCAAGTCGTGCCTTGACATGCCCCAACTGGCTTTTTCATTGCCTTTTTTAAGTGAGGGTGGCTGTCCCCCAAGGACACTTTATTTGCATATTATGCAAAAGAAAGATCATTTTTAAGGTTTGTCAGGGTTATGATTATTAGGTTTCTTTGTTAAGTGAATCAACAACAACCTAGGTTGCTTTTAGTGCCACACATTTCAGTGGATGACATCATGTCGACAGTTAACACCTTTCACAACCTTTATTACTGTGACGTTAACCTTCTAATAGGTTGAAAATTAAAATAGGTTTGAAAAAGGCAAATTGTATTATATGGTATGTTACATTAATCTTGCTTTTATTAAGGATTCCCTAACAGGTAAGGTAATTTAAGAAAACTACAATTGTATATGTATGGACATGTAATTCTCACCATAGATGTTCAGCTGTAGTCCTGTGGAGCTGCCGCCTTTCTCATTGTGGACTGAGCAACGGTATGTCCCCGAGTCTGATTGGTCTACAGATGTAATCAAGAGCCGGGAGGCCCGTTGATAACCTTGAGACCCTGACAGAATGTGTGAGGTGTGGGATTCAACTGGACTCTGCAGGACAAGGGGGGCACAGTTAAGCATGGCACTCTGAAGGGTTCAGAACTGTGAAATTCTGAAGTACTGTAAACTGCAATTCTTGACAGGGTCTTATATGTACATAAACGGACAAAAAAGGGCTTTTCAAAAACTTTTTTACAAGCTGCCCTTTGCTGGCCTTTATTAACTTGTGTTTGTTCCCAATCTAATGAAATGTTCTTCAGCCATGGCTGACTTGTCACATTAAGAAGAATGTGATGGACGCGACCTTTGGGCGCCAAAATCTAATCACCCTTGCAGCCTTATTACATTTCAAGAAAATATCTGAAAAAATCAGGTTTCGTGTACTATAAATATGGGATGTTCATACATAAAAACGGATGCACATGTTTTCTGGGTTTGTCCTTTAGTCCTTATAACTAGTCCATTTGTTAGAGAACTGTCTGTTTAAAGATGTTCAAACAATAATACGTGTGCCTAGAGCTGGTTTGTGTCATCCAAATGTGAGAAAAACCTAATCATCTCCCTCACGTGTATGCTTCACTTTTCAAACACTTTTGAGTTCATCAATCATTATGACCGAAACACCTTTCCTCATGAACATCATACCAGTAGCCTACATATACCGTAGCTATATTAGTCTGGCTAATATTTGTGTCCTACAGTTACAGTGTCCAGAGTTACAGTGTATGTAAAAAGTGGATACGGTGCATAGTATTAGTACTGTGTCAACATGGACAAACTCAGACACAAAACAGCATGTACCCAGTAGGGCTTACTAAAAGCACCGTTAAACTGTCTAAATTCCAGCATAAACTTACATTTCAGACAACACAAGTCTGTCTTGCAATAATAAATAAATAAACTAATCACCTAATAAATTAAAATTAATAATTTGCCAGCCTCCCTATAATATAAAAGAGTGAGCCTATATAGTTGCTCTGTCTCTGGGGGTGGGCATACACACAACAAAAGAGTAGAGCCTCTTGAGGAGTAATGCAAGGTAACGTGGTAGAAATTGGGAGGGAAAAAGGTGTCTTGGAAAAGGTGGATTGTTAATGAGCAAAGTGAGCTCATCACCACAAACGAGATAGTGCCGAATTTATTTTGAAGTGGGAGCAACATAACAGGCAACATATCTAAATTGCCCACCTCAAATATATCCACCCGGCCCAGTTTCACATCTGGAGAAAAAACTACACATCGAGATGCAGAGCCTTCATTCTGACAGTCAACCCTTTCGGTTGGTAAAGTAATTACAAACGGAATAAATAGTATGTGCTCGCAGAAAGTCACTGCAAAAGAAATGCTGCTCTTTAAAGCAGTTGAAAATCCAGCATTTAAAAAAATACTGTACACGTTTGACACAGCACATACTGCCTGCGACAAAATACATGTCACAAACTTGAGTGAAAGATGACATGTCAAAGCAAATATTGCATTTTTATTATTATATATTATCGTAAGAGTAGTTTGTTTGGTCTCAAAAACTATATACAGTAAGTATAATGACTACAATACACAGTGAGGGAAAAAACTATCTGAACCCCAGCTGATTTTGTAAGTTTTCCCACTAACAAAGAAATGATCAGTCTATACTTTCAATGGTACGTTTATTTGAACAGTGAGACAACAATAACAAAAAAAATCCAGAAAAAGGCTTTTTAAAAAGAGTTATAAAATAATTAGCATTTCCATGAAGGAAATAAGTATTTGATCCCCTATCCGTCAGCAAGATCTCTAGCTCCCAGGTGGATCTTATACAGGTAATGAGCTGACATTGGCAGCCCTCTCAGCTCGTTACCTGTATAAAAGAGACCTGTCCACAGAAGCAATCAATCAATCCAGATGCCATACTTTGCACCATGGCCAAGTCCAAAGAGCTTTCCAAGGATGTCAGGGACAAGATTGTGGACCTACACAAAGCTGGAATGGGCTACAAGACCATCGCCAAGCAGCTGGGTGAGAAGGTGACAACAGTTGGTGCAATTATTCGCAAATGGAAGAAACATAAATTAACTGCCAATCTCCCTCGGTCTGGAGCTCCATGCAAGATCTCACACCTCGTGGAGAATGGTGAGGAATCAGCCCAGAACCACTCGGGAGGAACTTGTCAATGATCTCAAGGCAGCTGGGACCATAGTCACCACAAAAACAGTTGGTAACACACTACGCCGTGAAGGACTGAAATCCTGCTGTGCCCGCAAGGTCCCCCTGCTCAAGAAAGTCCATCTACAGGCCCGTTTAAAGTTTGCCACTGAACATCTGACTGATTCAGAAGAAGACTGGGTGAAAGTGTTGTGGTCAGATGAGACCAAAATTGAGCTCTTTGGCATGAACTCAACTCGCCGTGTTTGGAGGAGGAGGAATGCTGCCTCTGACTCCAAAAACACCGTCCCCATTGTCAAATATGGAGGTGGAAACATTATGCTTTGGTGGTGTTTTTCTGCCAAGGGGACAGGACAATTGCACCGCATCAAAGGGAGGATAGATGGGCCATGTACCAAGTCAAGTGTTGGGTGAGAACCTCTTTCCCTCAGTCAGGGCATTGAAAATGGGTCGTGGTTGGGTATTCCAGCATGACAATGATCCAAAACACACGGCCAAGGCAACAAAAGATTAACTCAAGAAGAAGCATATTAAGGTCATGGAGTGGCCTAGTCAGTCTCCAGACCTTAATCCCATAGAAAATCTATGGGAGTTGAAGGTTTGAGTTGCCAAACATCAGCCACGAAACATTAATGACTTGGAGAGGATCTTCAAAGAGGAGTGGGCCAAAATCCCCCGAGATGTGTGCAAACCTTGTGGCCAACTACAAGAAACGGCTGACCTCTGTGATTGCTACCGAAGCACGTTTTTCAAAGGGATCAAATACTTATTTCCTTAATAGACATGGAAATTAATTTATAACTCTTTTTAAAAAGCTTTTTTCTGGATTTTTTTTTGTCATTGTTGTCTCTCAGTGTTCAAATAAACCTACCATTGAAATTATAGACTGATCATTTCTTTGTTAGTGGGCAAACTTACAAAATCAGCTGGGGTTCAGATAGTTTTTTCCCTCACTGTAGTTTTGTTTCAATTCGTGGGACAATAAACATGCGAGTCACAAACGAGTCCAGTTTGTCCAGTCATATTTTTTCCCTTTACGTTTCTTCAAATCATGTTAAAATCTCATCTTGTCTAGTTCTTGTGCGTTGGGTGTCTTCAATATGCCTTCAACTTCAATATGCCTTAACTTATCAATTGATGGCATGTTTCACAAATATACTCCAATCAGAGGGTTCAGTGAAGTGCTAAGTAGAGTTATATGCATTTCACCTAAGGGCAGTTGAGAAAAAAAAAACTGGAGAAGTATTTATGGAATTGCAAGCTCTAGTGACTCAAACTCTAGAAACGAAAATTAAACACAAGACGTTGTTTGTTGCCTTCAGACTTGTCCCTCACACACAAGTAAGCATGTTGTTTAGAGGAGTAGCCACTTGCTGCCGTGATTGATGCCAACTCACCGCTGTTGAAGGGTAGTCCCACTTGACATTAAAGTCTGGGTTAACGTTGGAGGAACTACAAGAAACTTCAAACTTCTCTCCCTTCCGCAAGATAATCTTGCCCCTCTGAGACAATGAGATGATCGGGAGCACCTCTGGAACTGGTTAAAAGCAAAAAATAAATGAATGTATTAGGACGCCCAAAACATTTCTTTTCAGGCTCTGGAACAAATTAGATGAGCTAATGTTCCCATTTAATAGAATACATTTTACATGCATAAACATAATTCATATGCATACCAATGAATTCAATTAACTAAAAGAGCCTCAAGAGTGTCTTTGGGAAGAAATGAATTTACACACACACCCACACATTTATATTTGCATATCCTCAATCTTAGGTGGACATAAACAGCATGATTAATTGCTATCTGGCGTCACTTTGGCGCTTATGTTTGACAAATGTTGTCATAGCTCTATTTGGCCCAAACACTGCGTCCATGCACAGTTACAAAGCTTTGTTTAATATGAAGCTCTGCTAATCTCCACGTCCTTCACCTATCCGAGACTAGCTTGTCTTTGTTGGGACATTGAGATGCAGTGCGGGGACAAATAGAAACATGAAGGTCAACACTTCATTTGTCAGTGATGTTGAGAGTTGTTTTACATGCTAGTGAGCTTCCCCCTCACCACTTTACATTCAATATTGTGAAAGCCTTGACTTTTTATTACTTCCACCAAGGTTATGTTTTCATTGCTTTGTATACATGTGTAAACTATACTACAGTATTTGCTGTACTTACAGAATATACTGTTACCAGCACAATTCTAAAACTATGCCTGCACCGATAATTGAAACATTTTCAGGAAAATTATGTAAATACTCTAAAATCAAAAAATGACCTTGCAGTTAGTATTTTAAGCTATTTTCAACAGTTATTTCAAAAGAAATGTATCAGCTAAGGTAGAGTGTTTTATTGTCAATTTTACAGTTTTAAACACTTCTTTTTACACTTAAGTGTCAAAAATGAGATGAATGTGGCATATATGGCTTGTAAAGAACCTTTACTTTTTGCAATTTAAGTTAGGAGTTTTACATGTTTTTATTGTTTATGAACAGTTTTTTTTTTTTTTACACCTGAAGCTGTGGCTTTTTCTCTTTTAGTTGTTTGGCAGATGTTGAATCTGTGCCTACAGCTCTCTGCAGAACTGGAGTAGAACATTATGACATTATCAGTTGTTTACTTAACTTCATTGAGAGCAGAAGATGTTCATAAATTGCTTGGCCAGTAGTACTACTTGGAGTTCCGTCCTTTACTGAATGCTCTTGGTTCCAACATTTTCACACCTTCACCATCCCAGCTTCACACTATTAGTTCCCGAATGACAAACCAAGATGTTTTTTACCCTGCCGTACGTCCACAGTATACTGGCTGGATGTCACATTATCTCCACCTCTCTGGCCCACACACATGTAGCACCCCTCAAACTCCTTCCTTGCATTGCCAATGATTACGCCTTGCTCACGGTGGGTCCAATAACTCATGGCAGAGGGCAAAGGTTGCCTGTCACAGGTCTGCAAAGCCAACAGGGTGACTTCCGGGTCAGTCACGAGGCAGGGAATGGTGCAGTTCTCCCCAGCCCGAACCAGAATGACATTGACCATGGTGCGTTGGAAGGCATTAACAGGGTCTGTGCAGATAAAAGGTGGATGGTTGACATGGTATTCTATGAATGCATACTGTACTCCTCACCCACCTTTCACGTATACATAGATGGAGCTGCGTTCTTGTGTGCTGTTGTTGACGCACGCGTAGCGGCCCATGTGGTAGGCGTGCGCTGCAGGCACCTTGACAACAACCATGCCGCCCTCCTCCACTTCACCCTCCAGTCTGCGAGCTTTCTCCCTCTGCCACCTCAACCTGGATGGCATGCCAGACATGGTTGCATTGTCATGGCAATAAAGCTCCAGCTTCCCCCTCTTGGGGACAACAATGTGAGGCCCACTGGGAGAGATGACGGGCTTGCACCACACTGGAACAGAAGACATGGGATGAGTCTTAAAGGTCCTATCCCTCCCTGGCACCAAATAACACTTTTTCACCCCAAAAAATATAAGAACACCTAGCATATGTTGTCCATAGTGAGAAACATGTGTTCACAAATATGACTTAAATGGAATGAGATTTTTGGGTGAGGGGCGTTAATGGCTGCCTTCTACTCATGCCTCGAGCACAGACACGAAGTCATTCACGCAGTCTCAGAGAAGCTATTGACAATTACCATTCATGGCTGAACAGGAAGTATACGGGATATAGTATGTTTCAGCGCTGGCGCCACCATTGCAATCATGACAGACAGCACCCATGAAGGGACGATGCAACTCGTTCCAAATTAAAAATTTTAAACCAAAATATATAACATGTTACCTATGTTGGCTGTGGGTATTCACATAGATGTTTGTGGCGTGTGCACACGCAAAAAAGCACTCTCTACCATTCCTTCTAAATCAGCCAGGATAGGATGCAGCCCCTACCAGGACTTTTAACAGGGTCACCATATATGGTTTTGGGTATGATTTGCGATAAAGTTTCAGTTCTTGAAGGACAAATGATGTAATAGAGTAAAGATGACCTTGATGCAGAACAGCAAGAAAGAAGAAATAAATCAAGCTGTTGCAGTTTTGTTTCAGGGGCAGGCTGTGCAATGCCCCACCAGAACCAGCAGAAGGCCCTGTGGCAACCCCCCTCATCCTTCCAAAACTATTAGACTACTCTTTCTCTGCCGTGTTGGGTGACCATGTGACTTGAGCATGAAGAACAAACAACAAAGCTTCCTAAGTTTTCAGTCTTTCAGTCAAACATTGTTGTCTGTGCCATGTAGTAGAGAAACTAGCCGAGAGGCTATAAAATAATACAAGAGAATACAATGCAGAGCTTAATGTGATGATTAAATAGTATGCTTTGACTGACCCACAGCTTCCAAAGACATAGTGCTCAGTGGACTAATCAATAAGTATGAGCAGTCTACAGCTGAGTAATCATTACCGAAGGCCCCGAAAGTCATTCCATTAGGATGAATAAAAATATTCCATCACAGCTTTCTCTCTCCTTTGACACATGTACGTTCGCTGCTTTTGAGAAAATGTTTTTACCTTTATTGAAGAGGTGAAATGTTGCAAGATGTTGTTAGCTTTATGACGCTGAACTATAATCGGAAGTCTCAGTCTGGAGATGCTTTGTTTGTGCAACTCAACCATCTTTGTTCTGCTCAGTGTGCACAAGATATTATTTCTGGGTAATGAATAATTGATTACCTTCAAACTGACAACACACACACCTGTTGCCTAGCGGGAGAAGAAGCTACCCCTCCACCCTTCTTTCCCTTCCTAGCTACAAAGTGGTTATGCAAATAAGCCTTATATGATGTGTAAACCTGAACTGGGTTGATTGAAATTAAAGTGCACCATTACACTCCAGCACATTCCCAGGAATGTTTATTTACTTCTGTAACTCAAACATTAGCAAATGTATTTTATTTGGAATTTGCTACTACAAATACAAAAGTAAATGTGAATGAAGAACGGATATTTTTACTGCATCCATACTGTTGCTGTTTTACTCCTATTCTGGACCACATTTCACATTTATGATTTACTCTGTCTATGATTCTTTCCTGTGAGCAGGATTATGCAAAAATTACGCAAGGAAAAACCCACTAAGATGTAAGATGCAAATTCCAACTTTGTGAGCATTTTTGTAGGACATTTCATTAATTTCTCAGCAAAAGCAACTCAGGCATATGGAGAGAGTGGACATGCTGTATAATTGTCCTATCACTTATCAAGTCCAAATGATCCATTATGGCAAGAGTAAAGCTTCAGTACAAGTTTGGCATAAAACACTGAGCAAGTTAACAGGCAAGACATCTCTTTGTGTTTCCTACCTGTCAGTGGCAGGAAAATCAAATGTGAGGCAAAAACTATCCACAAGCATGTCATGCTGAAGTGTTTCATGTTAGCTCTCCACTCTATGTGACTTATGCCATCCTGCACAGTAAGAACAAAGATTTTAGGTCCACAAAGTATCCAAAATAGTCCACTCTTGGGTAATGAGCACCGCAAAGAGCTCTCTGTGATGGATTCAGTTGGTCTTAAAGACACAGTGCAAAGCTCAGCCTCCTCTTTTCTCTCTTCCCAGCATGGGCACCGCCTCCCTAGCCCTCATTGGTTGGAGGCAAGCCAAAGCTGATGAGAAGAGCATTACTGGAAATTTACTTGACAATTTGCAGCCTTGCCGCATAATTAGAGAAAAAATGAAACAAGAAACGATCTTGTGTGCTGCGCACTTATTTTGATGAGGTGCTAAATGTCTTCTCACACGTTAGTCAGCCTGCTGAGATGCTGAGGGTTCGTGCTGTTGGAGAATGGTCACTCTTTGCTCTTCACTGTTTGCTCTTCTAACCATCTAAAGTCCAAAATTTAAAAATCCAAAATTTAAACAATAACTTCAGCAAAACATAGCTGTTCCTTCAACAAGTAGCTGTCTTTCTCAGCCAGCCTGTCAACATTTACGACATTAAAAAGTCACAAACTTTAACACTATACAACGTAAATAAGTGCCAGGTCGGTACAATACCATAATTACAGGCTGTTAGGCGAGAATAAAACGTGATGAGATTTGTCATTTGAAGAAAAGCTTTCTTGTGAGAACAGGGCAGCCAGAAGCCAATCAGATTTTGAACTGTGGCATTGCTACTATGAATGATAATAAACATAATAAGGAAGTGGCAGTGTGCTAGGTATTATTGGAAGCACACATTTAGTGCTTTACACACACTTTAAACCTTGCAGTTCAACTTACCTTGGTGTTCCCAGCATCAACGTCAGTGAGTGACGTGTGGATTTTATTTCATTGGAAGGGTTAAACAGCTGTGGCACATGTTTTTTTTGTACATTTTTAATTTTTTTTTGTTACATTTTATCATAGTTTCTAGGTTCATCAGATGAAAACACTTAGATGTTCGGACTTGTCTACATCCTTAATCACCGTTACCATTATTCACCATCAACAATAATAATGGTAGCAACGGGTCTGCTCAGAGCAGGTGTCAGACTACAGTACACCATGTACAGACAGCAGGTAGCTCCTTCTGCGCGATACTCCGGTTCTCTTGACCTCCTGAGTGGCACCGGAGCTGCCCAGAGCATGTGTCCATACCACACCTCATACATATAGGAGAGCCATGTTGACATTTTTGCCGTATGATCGCTATATTTAGCAACTAGGGGTGTGCCTACTGAAACGGATCGACATTAAGTGTTTTTTGCATCATGCCTTTGAGGGGAAGGGGAAGTATCCGCCATGCAGGATCCACTTCTGATTGTGAAGCAGACACACTTCGCCTTCCTGGTGAAACATGCATGGGTGTCCAAAGTGTCACACGGGGGCCATCTGTGGCATAGCATTGCAGAAAAAGACGATAACAACAGCCAGTACAAATTGTCTTTGAGAAAATACATGTCACAAACAACAATTTCAATATTTACACCAAAGAACTTTACAGAGTAAAAGATGACATATAAAAGGAAATACAGTATAGCATTATTATATCACTTATTATTATATATTATCATAACAGTGTGTTATCTGATCTAAAAAATGTAGAAAATAATTTTATATCATATAAAAATATTAATAACAGTAATAACATTAATAATAGTAACATCAATGTGATTTAATAAACATTGCAACCCCCCCCTACAAGTTCTTTGTAGAGGCCAAAAATGTGGCCAAAGGCATGTAGAGTCTCCTGTTCTGCCTTAATCACAAACCAAACTTACATCACTATCTCTCGGCATCACTCTCTTGGGCCAAATGAGGTTTATCGATACACACAGGCCCTCGGCAGCCACTTCATTTGCTTGTTCTCCTGCTCTATCTACTCTATACATATGTGTGTGTGCGTGCGTGTGCGCGTGTTTGACTTGCTCTTGAGAAATATGTGAGCAGACAGTGGAACTGTTGTATTGCATCTCCCTGTGGCTGTTTGTGCCTTTTCCAGCACATGATATGATTCTAAATAAAAACAACTATTCAGAATGTTGCTTTTGTGCGCCCCGTGATTGACTGGTGACCAGTCCAGTTAGTGTCTTATATTCAGAGTTTTTTGTTATATTTAGTAATTTTACTTCGTAATATAATAGTATGGGATTATCTAAATTTATTGAAATGGATCAGCTAAATTCTGTACATGCATCGATCCACTCAACACCACTGGTCCACTATACTTTTGCCAAATGGACAGTTTTGAGTGGGCAGGGCGACAATGGGATTATAATGGTATAATCTCAAAGCACGGGGAAGAGGGGGGTTGTAGATGGAACAATAAGGTCATTTCTCTCTGACAACCTGTTTCTACGTTTTGACTATACTTCCTTACTGTTTAATGGTTACTTCAAATTAAACCTTTGTCATTGTCCAGCTGAGAGGTGTGTGCTGAATAATATTGTTCTTCCAAACAATGGTGAAGGTGTCAAAGTATACCACACACCTGATCTGAGCATATGTCAGTGTGGGGATGACACTGCGTGTTCTTCATCACCAAGGTCCATACTGAGTTCACATGTCAGTGGAGTGGTTTATTCGCCTCTGCCTATTACATTATTCATCAGTGAGGTGAACGACTACAGCAAGATCTGGGCTGACTCACTCTGACTTAGTGTATGTGTGTGTGTGAGTGTGTGTGTGTGAGTCACTCAGTGCTTTTAGACAGATGAGGACGGCAGTCTAGTGGAGGACAGCAGAGGTTTTATACTAGAAAAATAGCCCTTTCGATTAGATTACGTCATGTAAAGCATTCTCTTGCTCTCTCTCTTGCGTTCACCTTCCTCTCTCCTCTATGTATCTCTTTTCTCCTTCCCAGTCCAACAGGAGGCACAAACACGTGCGCAAACTCAATCAAATGGAGTTGATACCCTCGGGCGTCCAAGTGGAGTCTGCCAGACAGATACAGACACTGCAAAAAAAAAAAAAAAAAAAAAACCCAAAACAAATAATACCTCATGATAGTATAGTGTTTCACTTTATTCGGTTGCAATCCAACACTCTCCCGACTGAAGCAGATCTCTCCATCTTTCTCTGCTTTCATGCTATGCTGGAGGTGTAGACGGGTGCATTGTTATGGTTCAATTGTGCCGATTTACATACTACTTATGACCCACTGAGGAACGTTATTGTAGGTTAAAAAGTGCACGACACTGTTCACATTACCGTGATACCTGTGAGGTCGTACAATTTGGAATTTGACCAACAGTGGAAAAGGTGAAGTTTGAAGAACCGCCGTATATTTATAGGGTTTGTAATGGAAACAGTTGTCAGTCTCATTACATTTCTTTCTATTTGTATTTTTTTTCCCATAGGAAAAAAATGTAAATCCATTTTTTTTGTTTCACATGCCCAACATATTTTATAGAGATTAATTATAGTTTTACAAAACAATGCCAAATAATTATAAATTCTGAATGGAATGGATACATTAACATTTACATTCTCACTTTTAGACTTTCCGTATATTTTGGTGAGATCGGCCACGCTTGTGCCATCTCCTGCGGGAAGATACAAAATCGGGACTAGTTCGTGCGCCATTCTAATATGGCAGATATAGCCATATTATATGGCAAAATTAATTATTTGTTTTCAATATACCCACCAAACCATCCTCCAACTGGTTCAAGTCACTGGACTCCCACATCTCTAAATTCCTTTGGAAAGAAAAACCATCATGTATCAGCTTAAATACGTTAAAACAAACCAAAAGCAGGGGTGGTTTAGAGCTTCCAGACTTTTCTCAGTATTTCTTAGCCAATCAACTGCAATATGTCTCCAAATGGCTCAAACCGAGTTCTCCAGACGAGCCATGGCAAGATATAGAGCAAGCACTGTGTGATGATCTAGGAATCCGTGATCTACCATTCATCAGTTCAACCATTAAACATCATAAATGTTACAAAAGTATGAACATCAGGTCCACTCTGACAGCTTGGTGGGAATTTCTTAAAATAAACAAATGTTCCCTCACTCCATGTAAGCTGGCACCCATCTGGAACAACCCTGACATCCCACAAAATAAAAGAATGATAATTTTTTCTCTCTGGAAAAGGGATAAAACACTTAGATAATATCATAGTAGAAGGAAAGTTTGTGTCATTTGATACGCTCACCACCCAATATGGAATCAGCAGCACCAAATATTTAGAATACCACCAAATCAAATCTATAAAAGGAAAAAAATACACGCCCAATCAATTGAACCTGCAAATGCCAACCAAGGTGGCAGAATTCTGTAACCTCTGCGCCCCAAAGTTATTATCAAAAAGATATAGGCTTAACAATAAAACAGAAGATTTAATACACCCACCGACTGCAAAATGGGAAACAGACCTAATAAGTCATTTGGATCAAAACACATGGATACAAATATGTTCAAATACATTTAAAATGACGAAAAACTTAAATCTACAGCTAATTCAGTTCAAAATTCTTTATAGAACTCATTATACAGGACAAAGGATGTTCAAGATGGGTCTCACAAAGTCAAATATTTGCTCGCAGTGCACAAAAAACACTGTTGATAAATATATACATGCTGTTTGGTAGTGTGCACCTGTCCAAAGGTTTTGGCTTCAGGTATGTGAGGAGCTGTCCACTTAATCCAGATGTAATATTCCAGCAAACCCCACATTGTGTTTACTTGGCCATTTAGGTGGCATCAATATCGATAATAACACCTCACGTATGGTCCTTACTGCGTTATCCATCGCAAAGAAAACTATTCTCATGAATTGGAAAACAAAAGCTTGGTGCTCGGCTTGGTGCCTCTGTGTTGGAGTCATCCCCAGTAAACGAGAGGGTTATTTCCCTACGCCTTAGGGCTTGGGAAAGGGTCCTGACTGTGGTTTGGGCGTATGCGCCGAACGGCAGTTCAGAGTACCCAGCCTTCTTGGAGTCTATCAGAGGGGTTCTGGAGAGAACCCCAGCTGGTGACCCCATAGTTCTGCTGGGAGACTTCAACGCCCATGTGGGCAATGACAGTGTGACTTGGAGGGGCGTGGTTGGGAGGAACGGCCTCCCTGACCTGAACCTGTGCGGTGTGTTGTTGCTGGACTTCTGTGCGAATTACAGTTTGTCCATAACAAACACCATGTTCGAACATAAGGATGTCCATAAGTGCACTTGGCACCAGGGCACCCTAGGTCGCAGGTCTATGATCGACTTTGTGGTCGTATCATCAGACCTGCGTCCGTATGTTCTGGACACGCGGGTGAAGAGAGGGGCTGAGCTGTCAACTGACCACCACCTGGTGATGAGTTGGATTAGATGGCGGGGAAGGATGCCGGACAGACCTGGCAGACCCAAACGCGTAGTGAGGGTGTGCTGGGAACGTCTGGCAGAATCTCCCGTTCGTCGAGTCTTCAACTCTCATCTCCGGCAGAGCTTCGCCTGCATTTCGAGGGAGGACCGGGATATTGAGTCCGAATGGGCCGTATTCCGTGCCTCTATTGCTGAGGCAGCCAGTTGTGGTTGCGGCCGCAAGGTGGTCGGTGCCAGTCGTGGTGGCAAGCCCCGAACCCGATGGTGGACACCGGGGGTTAGGGCTGCCGTCAAGCTGAAAAAGGAGTCCTATCGAGCATGGATGGCTTGCGGGACTCCCGAAGCAGCTGACAGGTACCGGCAGGCCAAGCGGCACGCGGCTTCGGCGGTGGTCGAGGCAAAAACTCGGGTGTGGGAGGAGTTCGGTGAGGCTATGGAGCACGACTTTCGGTCGGCCTCGAAGAGGTTCTGGCAAACCGTCCGACACCTCAGAAAGGGGAAGCAGCCCCCAGTTCACACTGTTTACAGTGCGGACGGGGGCTTGCTGACCACGACTGTGGATATAGTTGGTCGGTGGAAGGAATACTTCGAGGCCCTTCTCAATCCCACTGACATGCCTTCCATAGAGGAAGCAGAGTCTGAGGATACGTACGTGGACAGTTCTATCACCGTGGCTGAGGTAATTGGGGTAGTCAAATCACTCCCCAGTGGCAAGGCTCCGGGGGTAGACGAGTTCCGCTCAGAATTTCTCAAGGCTCTGGATGTTGGAGGACTGTGTTGGTTGACACGCCTCTACAACATTGCATGGAAGTCAGGAACAGTACCTCTGGACTGGCAGACCGGGGTGGTGGTCCCCATTTTTAAAAAGGGTGACCGGAGGGTGTGTTCCAACTATAGGGGGATCACACTCCTCAGCCTTCCTGGGAAAGTCTACTCCAGGGTGCTGGAGAGAAGGGTACGACCGTTAGTCGAACCTCGGTTAGAGGAGCTGCAATGTGGTTTTCGTCCCGGTCGCGGAACACTGGACCAGCTCTACACCCTTGCAAGGGTACTCGAGGGTATGTGGGAGTTTGCCCAACCAGTCTACATGTGCTTTGTAGACCTGGAAAAGGCATTCGACCGTGTCCCTCGTGGTGTCCTGTGGGGGGTGCTCCGGGAGTACGGGATTGATGGTCCGCTTCTACGTGCCATTCGGTCCTTGTACAATCGAAGCAGGAGCCTGGTTCGCATTGCCAGCAGTAAGTCGAGCTTGTTTCCGGTGAACGTTGGCCTCCGCCAAGGCTGCCCTTTGTCACCGATTCTGTTCATAATCTTCATGGACAGAATTTCTAGGCGCAGTCAAGGTGTTGAGGGAGTCCAGCTTGGTGACCTTAGGATCTCGTCTCTGCTATTTGCAGACGATGTGGTCCTTATGGCCTCATCAGGCTGTGACCTTCAGCGTTTACTGGAGCGGTTTGCAGCTGAGTGTGAAGCTTCTGGGATGAGACTCAGCACCTCCAAATCCGAGGCCATGGTTCTCAGTCGGAAACGGGTGGACTGTACCCTCCGGGTTGGGAGTGAGGTCTTGCCTCAGGTGGAGGAGTTCAAGTATCTCGGGTTCTTGTTCACGAGTGAGGGAAGGTTGGAGCGTGAGATCGACAGACGGATCGGTGCAGCATCTGCAGTAATGCGGTCGCTGTACCGGACCGTCGTGGTGAAGAGAGAGCTGAGCCGGAAGGCAAAGCTCTCTGTTTACCGATCGATCTACGTTCCCACCCTCACCTATGGTCATGAGTTATGGGTCATGACCGAAAGAATGAGATCGCGGATACAAGCGGCGGAAATGAGTTTCCTTCGTAGGGTGGCTGGACTCACCCTAAGAGATAGGGTGAGGAGCTCGGCCATCCGGGAGGAGCTCAGAGTAGAGCCGCTGCTCCTTCACATCGAGAGGAGCCAGTTGAGGTGGCTCGGGCATCTAGTCCGGATGCCTCCCGGGCGCCTCCCTGGTGAGGTGTTTCGGGCATGCCCAGTCGGGAGAAGGCCCCCGGGAAGACCTAGGACACGCTGGAGGGACTATGTCTCACAGCTGGCCTGGGAACGCCTTGGTGTCCTCCCGATGGAGCTGGAAGAGGTCGCTGGGGACCGGGAAGTCTGGACTTCCCTACTGAAGCTGCTGCCCCCGCGACCCGGACCCGGATAAGCGGAGGAAAATGGATGGATGGATGGAACAAATGACACTCTAAGTATGAACCAATTTTGGAACTTTTTTTTAGATCATATATCTTGTGAGACAATGTCCAGCTCTTTAAACAATCAATTGGACCAATCTCATTCACTCTGGTTTCCGGTGATTAGCTCTTTCACTTCACTCTGAGAGTTGGGCGGTTGGCGGAGGTGCCAGGGGCATACGGGCCACTGGGGGTCCCTTGGGGAGGGGGGCTGGGCTACGCTGCTCTGCGGCGGACCGGTGTTTATCTCTATTGAGGGTGGGGTAAGTCTGGTGCCGAGGCGACCAGTTGGTGGTGGGGCGGGGGACCGTGGGGTGGGGCCTGGGTCGTGGCCGTCGGGCCCCGGGTCGGGTGGCTGGGCTTGCTGGGTGTGGGTGGGTGGGCCGGAATCTCCTACAGTGGCGCGCCTATTGGCTAGTGTGTGACATCCGGGTGAGGCTGCTCTCAGACTGCGGTCGGTGGGCGTCCGGGGCCTATGGATGGGCTCGCCTCGTGCCGGCCCCTACCCCGCGGTGGGTCCCGGGAAACAGGGGTGCCTGTTGTGACTGTTGTGACTGTTGCTGAAATTGTGATTATCATGATTGTTTGTAATATGGTTGAAATATGTTTGTGAGGTTCTTCTGCACCCTTTCTTATATCCCCAACCCCACCCCCCACACGTCCCTTTTCAGGTCAGGTCCGGCCTCGAAATGTGGTGCAACAAAATTCGTAATAAACGCAGTCAAATGTCAAGGGAGACTCATTTGGATTATGAAGTCTCACTTGGCAAAGAAATTTTGCTCAGCATTTAAAGACAGCTTGACTCCCATTCAGCTGTTATGATGCTGGACAAGACAAAAAAAAAAATAATAATAATAATAATATGGGAGATGAATGTTTTACAGGATATGGTAGTATTCTGTCAACTAAGTATTGCAATATTTGGTGTGTATGGTTGACCCAAGATGGTGGATTAAACAAGCAATGATGTTAACATACCAAAAGGTCAAATACAACAGTTTGTTAAGCGGACAAAATTTTTGTCAAAAACCGAATCATACGAAAACTGGGGGATGACTGTACAATAATCACTCATTCATTGCAATTAACTGGTTTCAGACTCAACCGTGATAAGTGAATTTATTAGTTACAAAGCAAATATTTTAGTTAGTTTACATTGTACTTAGAGCATAGAAAAACAGTTTACGACCTACATATTTTTTTCAACATTATTAGAGCCCCGTAGACATGAGTGACTCGTGTCACTCATGTCTCTCTGCAGTGAACACGTAGCCTGCGCATTAGTGTTGAGCAATGTGGAATAAACACAGAATAATAGGAGTGTAAATAGTGGTGTGAAAGTCATAAATAGGTTTTGCTCTAACTACAAAAACAATCTGTTTTTATTGAACCCTATTTTGTGGAAATTCCCTCATCACAGTCAGACTTTCAACCAATTAACCGCAATAATCCAGGGGCGACTGTATTGCTAGACCAATTAAATCTGAGGGGGTGGACTCACTTACAGTATATGAGATACTGTATGATATTTCTAATGGGAAATGTGAGTTTTGACCAGGGTCCTGTACCAGATTAAAAGTCCCACAGAATTTTATTATCAACATATTAGCAGCACATTATAAGTCAGTTGGGATAGGCTCAAGCATACCCGCGACCCTAATGAGGATAAGCGGTATAGAAAAGGAATGAATGAATGAATTATGAGAAGATTTCCAACAGAATCCTTGAAATAAAATGATCTGATCAGCAGATGGATCTTTGTAGTGTTAAACAAAAGGAAATAAACGGCCGCATTGGGAAAGCCAAAGACTTGATATGTGGATTGACAACGTGCCTGAGTGCGTGTATCTGAGTAAACTATGATGAAGAATGTAAAGTATAATTGTACTGATAGCACCGTGGTCGCCCTCTGTCTAGATAAACATGATTAACATTGATTTGGTTGTAATCTCAGCCTAATCCATTGTACGAAGGGGTGGGGTGTGGGCGGGCAATGTAGAGAAAGGAAAGGAATGAGGAACAAAAGAATGAAAACATGAAAAAGGGAAAGAGGCATGGAGAGGAGAGAAGTGTGGCAAAGGGATGGAATAAAAGTCAAAATGTTCGTCATCAATGAATTGTCAATTAAACTTGAACATTATTACCTTCACCAATGTTTGTTTGTTTGCCTGTTTGTTTGTGTTCATAATAACATGAAAATTTCTAAAGGGATTTGGATACAATTTTCAGGAATTGTTGAAAATGGGATATAGAAAAACTTATTAAATTTGGGGGGGTACTCTACATCAGAGTCAGGATCCAAGAATGTTTTAAGGATTTTTTAACGTTGTGAGATAGGACCATTTTCGGCATTTCTGCATATAACTCCACAAAAAATAGTCAGAGCACTTGGAAAAAAAATACAGGACAGGTTGTACAGAATATCAAAGACTGATCCAGATAATGGAATAAATTTGGATACTATGAACCAAAATATGAAAAAATAAGGGACCATTGGAATTTTTATCATAGCAAGAAATTTTAAATAATAATTTCACAGTATAAATTATATTTATATATATATATATATATATATTTATAATATATATAAATAATATATATACAGCGGAACCCTG